>CM066031.1:1317039433-1317369923 GCA_033557465.1 Ichthyophis bannanicus
GGGGCATGCATCTACTGTGTGGATGGTCAGCATTGGAGCAGGTTGTGTGCCAGGCCTGCTCAGTGGAGCAGGCACATGAACACAAATAGCGGGTAACATGAGAGAGGCATGGCTGTGTGGTGAACGCCTAACAGGGCACAGGATGTGGGGAGCAGGAGGCACCACAGCAGCGGTGGGTACAGCAGTTAAGGGGGACACAGACTCAGCAGTGGAATTGGTAGACATAGTGGATGAGGGGGTGTGGACATAGTGGGGGAGATAGCTGGAGGGTCAGTGGCAGAGAGGTCACTCATTAGAGTAGTGGATCCCGTGCGCGGCTGATATTGGGGATGGGGAGTGATGAGGCCTAACAGGTGGTTGTCGGGTATAGGGGGCACAGGGTCAGAGTGGTTGGGGGGTGAACAGTTAGAGGTGACAGGCAGCACAGGGCTATGACCCTGCTGGTGTGTTGGTGCAATGGGTGAGAGCAGGGGGCTATACGGGGGTAGCAGGGGGGGTTGCAAACATTGGGGGTGGAGGTGTCCGCGACATGACTTTTCATGTCACCATGACTGCGGGTGAGATGGGCGTGGAGGATTGAGAGACATTACTCACTATCTGAGAGGATGGTGGGTCTGGAGGTGTTGTTGGGACGGTGGACACCAGCTACTCGGGGTGGTGTTTGTGTGGAGCAGCGTCTCAGATGGAATCCGACAGAGTGTGAGGGGAGAGTTAGGGGTGGGAGTGGAGACTGTATGTGACCCATAGGAGACAGAGGGGGCCCACTGCCCCTGCCATGGCCAGAGGACCGGTGAGTGTGGGGGACCTGGAGGCCCCCCTTGAACGGTGTGGCTGTGGAAACATTTCCCACAGGCAGGAGCCAGGTCGCAGCTGAGTTGAGAGGTGAGGGGAGCGTGATTCAAACGGTCATGTAAAAAGGCGACTTCATCTGTACCTGTGTGCACATTCCAGGGGCCGGGGGGGGGGGGGGAGGGCATGCGGGGTGGGGGGGAGTATGGGGGGGGGGTTTAAGGAAGGGTGGTAGGCCCAGTTCCAACATGAGAGGTCTGTTAGGGGTGGGTGGCTGCCCCCACAGAGTGAGAGGTTGGGTTTGGGGGCCAGTAATGAGGGTGACGTAGCTCATGTTAGCCACGTTACACTTTGGCCACACCATGTGATAGGTGGGGGCAGAGACATACCAGGGAAGTGGGGGGTGGGGGGGGTGCAGCAGCGGCAGGTGCGGTGGGGGGTGAGGGAGAGGGTGCACAGGCTTACATACGTACCTGCCTGGGGATGGGCGGTGTCCAGGGCCTCTGGAAGGCCATGCAGGTAGATTGGCCTGAGTCTGTCTGCCAGCTCCTGCTCCAAGGGGGGTGAGGGTTGGGGTGAAGGGGCTACCCCCACCAGTACCCATGGCATGTTGCCTCTCTGCAGTCATGTGTGCTCGCACCCCACACTTGATGTCGTTAAATCTCTTACGGAGGCTGTCCAGGTCCCTTGGTGGCCCCCCTAACTCAGCCATGGCCACCCGCACCTCCTCCCACACCTCTGTCCGTGTGGCAATCGTGGTACTGTTGCTGAGCCACCCATACAGAACATCGTAGTGCTCAAGGACACAGGCCAGCAGGGTGTGGTTCTCTTGGGAGCTATAACGCACTGCCCTCCTCCGTGCAGCAACAGGTACAGGGATCCTCCTTTTCTTGGCAGTGGGGGGCCCCTGTGTGGGCTGTGACCCACCTGATGTGCCCGCATCCCCTCCTCCCTGCCCACCGCTCCTTCCCGCATGAGCAGGTGGCCGCCCCACCTCCCGACCAGCCATGTGCTGGTGCTCAAGCACCCTATGGGGCCCCCTCCCCTCCCCCTCTCGATCAGCCATCCCTTCCCCCACCCACAGGGCTTCCCCCCACACTTACCCACCACCCCCCTCCCCCTGTTGGCCCCCTCTCCCCTCTGCTGTCTCTCACACCTGCTGCTCACCACCTCTCCTCTATCTCTCCTCTGCTGTCTCGCTACCCTTTGCACCTGCCTCTGCCCCCTGCAACTCCTCTGCAACTGCCGCTGACTCTCTCTACCAACACTACTCCACCAAACACTAACCAATACCACACTCCTTCTCTCTCTCTCTTTCTCCCACACAAAACCCTTGAAGTGGCCTAGGTATGCAGAGGTATTTATAGGGAGAGTCCACGTAACACGCGTTGCGTGCATGCGCAATGGCCACGCCCACGTCTCAGCACATGCGTAATGCGTGTAAAGGCCACGCCCATGTATCAGCGCATGCGCAACACGTGCAACATACCTCTACCCTTTAAATTCAGCTGCACATCTGGGACACATTGATGGGATTGTGTTGGAGAGAGACAGAGTTGGTGACGTGTTTGTGGAGGTTGACAAGTGTTGGAGGACATTTTTTTGTGTGTAGTGGCTGTGTTTGTGAGTGTTGTTTGGCCTGTGTGTGTGTCTGTGTGTCCTAGTCAGTGAGGTGGGTGTCATTGTCTGTGTGTCATTGTGCATTTGGACAGGTTGTGTGTATGGCATCCTTTGCGTTTGCTGCGGTTGCGGTTGCTGTTAAGGAGGGGCTGCAGTTGCCTGATGGGGGAGATGGTGTCGATGGGGCTGCGGCACAGGACATGGGTGTTGACCCGCTTCAACTCAGGCCTGCAGCTGTGGGGGCGGGCCGGGCACGGGCTGTACCCGCACGAGGCAGGAGACGTGCAGAGGTGCAGGCTCACCGGCCTCGCCTCTACAGGCCCAGGGCCCAGCTCCACGGCATGCGTGAGGACCAGGTCATCTCCCTCTACTGCCTGAGCACAGGAGCTATTCTGGAGCTGTACGAGGATCTCAGACCTGACCTCGAGCCCCTGACTGGTCGGTCACATGCCATACCGGGTTTGGTCAAGCTCCTTGGTGCCCTACATTTCTTTGCCTCCGGCTGTTTCCAGTCTTCGGTGGCCGCAGTGGGTGGCATGAGTCGCCCCACCTTCTCACGCTGTCTCCACCAGGTACTGCGTGCCATGGTCAGCCGGGTGGGGGATCACATAGCCCTTCCCCACACTAGGCAACAGTGGGGGACCCTGAACCAAGCCTTTGAGGCATTAGCCGGAATACCACACTGATGGGAGCTATTGATTGCACACATGTTGCCCTGGTCCCGCCCAGAGACAGGGAGGTAGTGTTCCGCAACTGCAAACACTATCATTCCCTGAATGTTCAGGTTGTCTGTGATGCACATCAGCATATTCTGAATGTGGTTCCCAGGTTTGCAGGGTCCACCCATGACTCCTATATCCTGCAGAACTCGACACTGTTCACTCAATTTGAGGCTGGACAGTATGGGGACTGTGTATTGCTGGGTGTGTATTTCTCATTTCTTACGTGCACATGTTGTTCATGTTACTAACCGTATGTGCAGATTTCTGACTTGTTGTGTGGGTATGTCAACTGTATGTGACTTAATAGGGGTGGCCTCACAGTCAACCTAGCTATAGAGCTTTGTTGTAATAGTTGAATGGCTGCATAACATATGTGCCGTGGTTACTGATTCCAATCAGTGCACCTAGCCCTTGCGCTGTGTGTCTGCCCTCGCACCCTGATACATAGCTGTGCTGTCCCATCATGTGTTGTCAAATGTGTATGTCAAATTGTGGTATGCATTTGTTTAGCACATATGTACCTGTGTCAGTTTGCAGGAACATGCGCTCCTCCTTTAATATTACACATTCCTCTTTTTGCAGGTGATGCAGGATATGGGTGTCGCCCCTGGTTGCTGACCCCTGTGCGTCATCCACGGACATGTGCAGAGTGGAGGTACAATGAGGCCCATGCCACCAGCCTCTCCATCATAGAGCGCACCTTTGGCATATTAAAGAGTCGCTTCAGGTATCTGGATAGGACAGGTGGTGCCTTACAATACCGTCCACAGACCGTGGCAGAGATCATCTTAGCCTGTTGCATCCTGCTTAATATTGCTATCAGGCACCATATCCCTGTCGACATTAATGAGGATCTAGAGGATGACCCTGTGTGCCCCCCAGCACATGCCTGTGGTGATACATGTGAGGGGACAGCAGTCAGGAGGCAGCTGATTATGGAGCTCTTCACATGTACGTACTTAATTTGTTACCACCTACATTTGTTTGAATATGTGTGTACAGCTACTACTAGTGTCCATTTGTATCACAGTATCAGTGATATGCAGCACTGCATGGACATGTAACTTACGGTGGCTAGCCATGCCAGCATCATATATACTCATGCCTGATGCACAGTAACTGTGGGCAGGGTACAGCAGCAGGTGGAGGTGGTATGTGTGTGCGTGTGTTGCTTTAGGCTTGTGGGAGGTGTCTGCCTGTCATACCTGGTTTATGGGTGCATGTGATAGGGGCTGCTGTGCAGACACACGTTGTTGGTTTTGATAAATGGTTTGCAGCGGGGTGACAAGCATATGGTATGACTGTCACAGTGGGGAGAAGAGCATGGCTGGGCCAGTTGTCTAGATGTGTGTGCTTATCAGTATGTCCTCTAAGCTGTTTGTGAGGTTGGTATGCTCCAAGTTGCAGGGTCCATGTGTGTGCTGTGTTTGTATGGCACTCCATTTGCTATGTTGTGGTACCTTCGTGCTCTGTGGTATGTGGATTACAGTTCTGTGTGGTCCGTAAAGGAGATTACGGGGACACTACAGTGTGCCTGACTGTGTAGGGTATCACATAGTCGTGACTTGGATGCTGTGGCGGATAGGGGCCCCGTGCATTGTCCAGCCAGGGGGGGGGATTGTTGCCCAATATATGGGGTTTTGAATAGCCGGGACTTGCAGTGTTGCCTAGTTACACACAGACAGAGGCAAACCAGGCAGGAGCAACATTTGGATACAACAGGGTATTTACAGTTGGGCAGGGGTTGGGGGTACAGGAGAGGTGGATAGTCAGCGTACACCTTCTGGTACACCTCTCCTGTACCGCCAACCTCTGCCCAAACGTGAATACCCTGTTGTATCCAACTGAGCAAACACTGTTATTTCAATATGACCTGTGATTGGTTTCCCAGTTCTCCTCAGTTCAACCTCTGTTCTCTGTAGACGCACTGTTATGTCGCATTGTAGACGTTTTCTGTTCATTGTGAACCACATTGCTTTTAATAGGGCGGGATATGGGGGATGTACATAAATAAATTATAGCATCAGCACACAGGTGTTAATGTTAGCTACGGTGTGGGCTATCCACAGTACGAATATGGGTATGCACAGGGGATACGGGGGTTGACCCTACATATATCCTTGTGTTACTTGGCATGACAGCAGGGTAGGAAAGGACATTGAGACAGCAATACACACAGTGATGGAGCACAGGGAGCAGCTTGGAAGGGCCAGGATATAACATCAACCCTGGCAGGACACAACACAGTGGGGAGCAAACACCTTTGTCCACCACTCTGTACAGCAGCTGGGAAGTGAGGGAAGGGACAGACAGCATACGGATCCCTGTAGTTTGCCAGGGAAACATCAATGATGACCGTCACATGGGTTTGATCTGTGCAGTGTGATGGTGAACATACAGTCTATTCAGGGTTTGGTGGGTCTGCACGCTGGTTATGGGAAGGTGCGGTGCAGGTTGCACAGCTGGGGCGTAACAGATGTATTTTGCCCTTGTGTTTCCCAATGCACAGGACATAGTTGGTGGAACTCCGGGTGCTGTGGAGCTTTGGTTGGTGACTGTGCGTCGACCAACAGGCAGTGGTCAGGGGTAGGTGGATCTATGGCTGCCCTGTCTGTGTCAGCAAACAGGGGGTACACATGTCCTCTGTGATATGTCATATCGCCCTGTTTTTGTAATTGACCTCTTTTCCCTGCACCTCCATACCCCAGATCGTTCTGTGCGCACACAATTCCCCATGTGTTCCTGCACAGTAGGTCTTCAGCAACACTGTCTCTGGGATATGACCAACAGAGCTGCATGTGTGTGTGGGTCCAGGGGATTTGGTGGTGGGCTTCACCTGCACTCTTTGCCAACATTGTACCATCAGCTAACACCAGTGTATCATTGTATTTCACATGGCATGTATGTCAGCCACTATCCACTTATGCACATCGAGGCCGTCTCCTACTGCTGGCACGCTGCCCTTAACATTCTTTGTGAATCTTTTTTCTGTGGTTGGCTGTGTGATGATACAATGTGCAGGCATTTCACATTCGCATGTGTTGTGAGTGGCTAGACACCTGGGTGGCGGGGGTGAGTGTGCTATCTATACCGCACTGATGTTTCCCATCTGAACATTGTGGGCATGTGTTGCGTGTTGGGGACAGACCTATGTCCTGTGTTCTGACTGACCACTGTTGACCAGCTGTTTTGTATCACAGATAGCTTCATCATGTGGACATACATCAACAGTGGCATAACATGGTGACTTGGCAATTCTACACATTTCTGCAACAATGCCTCCCATCACTTGGACCTGTTACAGCCTTTGAGCAGCTCTGGGGATCCAGGACATACACCTGATGCAAGCACAAGGTAGTTTGCACCATAGTTTGCTTGGTGCTGACATTAGCCTTTACATGTTGGTGCTTTACTATTTCTCATATACATATTTGGCGTGATCTCTGTTCACGGGCACTGATGCACATAGGGTGGAGCAGTGTGGACACCTGTGTGACATGGGCATGGACATGTCCATATCCATGTGACACCTGTGTCTGCTGTTCCAGTTCGGGATGTCACCCACATGCGGTGTTTTTCGTGTTGTGATAATGTCATGTTTGCCGGTGCGTCCCTTTCCTATGTCTTTCTCAATGTCAGACTCTCTGCTATTTGTGCTGCTTTTAACAGCAGCATACCAATACAATATGTTTCTTCCTCTGACACAGGGTGGAGGACATACAGGACACATCTATTACAATGCATCTGGCGTCTCCATCAGCCACCTGTTGGGGTACACAACACCATGGAGCCTTTCCTGGAATTTGGTGCCATAGGATGTTTGACCTCTGAGAGTGGGACACATGCCTCGGATGGACATTATTCTTGTTGACTTGCAACTTTGGACATGACAAACCTGTCCAACACTACGCTGCTGCCGTGCTCTGGCTGGGAGTCGTGATCATTGCAGGATACACACATGAACTTTCACGGACTGCAGCATATTGGGATGTGGCACTAGACCAGCGTTTTTCAACCACTGTGCCGCGGCACACTAGTGTGCTGTGAGATATTGTCTGGTGTGCCGTGGGAAAAATTCCAATTTCATCCGTAACATGTGGCCTCGGCTCACAAATTAGGGTTGCCAACCGGCCGGTTTTTCCATGGCCAGGCTGGCTGCCGGCACAGTTGTAAAACCGGCCATTGAAAAGCCGGTTTTTTGCTCTGGCCGCAAGATCGGGAGCGGCCAGAGCAAAAAAACGGCTTTTGTGCCGAAGTCCGCGGCGCGAACGCGATCGCGATTCCCTATAGCAGTGCAGCCGCTGGTTCTGCTTTGTACAGAGCAGCGGCTGCACTACACTTACATTGAAAAGTAAAGAGAAACTGTATCAGGAGCCCTCCGATCATGCAGAGCCCGAGGAAGTGATGTCATGGGGGCGGGCTCCTCACAGGCTGTCTTTCCTTTTCAAATTAACTTTAGCTGCAATGAAGTTAATTTGAAAAAGAAAGACAGCCTGTGAGGAGCCTGCCCCCATGACATCACTTCCTCGGGCTCTGCGATGACCGGAGGGCTCCTGACACAGTTTCTCTTTACTTTTCAATGTAAGTGTAGTGCAGCCGCTGCTCTGTACAAAGCAGAAGCAGTGGCTTGGGCAGAGGGGGTGTGTGAGTGTGTGTGAGTGAACCAGCAAGGGGGGGGAGTGTGAGTGAACCAGCAAGGGGGGGAGTGTGAGTGAACCAGCAGTGGAGGGGGGGGGTGGTGTGAGTGAACCAGCAAGGGGGGGGGGCGATGGTGTGAGTGAACCAGCAGGGGAGGGGGGGTAAGTGAGTGAGTGACCCAGCAGGAGGGGTGAGTAAGTGACAGGGGGGTGGGTGAGTGAACCAGCAGTGGAGGGGGGGGGGTTGTGAGTGAACCAGCAGGGGAGGGGGGTTGGTGTGAACCAGCAGGGGAGGGGGTTGGTGTGAGTGTTTGATTCCTATTCAAGAGAATTACTTTATATATAGTCAATATAGGCACAGAGGTAAATTTTTTTAACATTTTCTAATGGTGGTGTGCCTCCTGATTTTTTTCATGAAAAAAGTGTGCCTTTGCACAAAAAAGGTTGAAAAACACTGCACTAGACTATGCATGCCCAGTGTTGCGAGGACAGTATTTAGGTTACGTGTGGGATAGCAGATACGCTTTGCACTTTGGACACTGTATACTGGTCCCCACGTGTGCAGCAAGGGCTGTCATTGTCAACGTATGTTGTACATTCCTTCACAATTGTGTTATGTGTTTCAGCCATGTGTGTGACATGGGACACAGGATACACGCATCTGTTTGTTTTAACACAAACATACAGCCATGCATGTGGCATAGAGGGAGCACTGGAGAGGTCATGTTGTCTATGTCCACACACTCTCCACCTGGACATGATGCAGGTTTTGCCACGACACTGCTTTCATACATACCATCATCCTGAATTGATGTTCTCAATCACCAAGGGTGTTTCCCTGCATGTGTGGTATCACTGTATCATGTTGGGATGTGGATGGGGCATGTGCATATGGCTGACTGTGTTGGGGAAACACGGCATGAGGCAATATGGTTTCTGTGTGTTTCCCTGAAACATGTTTGCCCTTACTTTCCATCTCTATATACTAGTTGTTGTGTATGTTTACTGTACCGACATGGTGATACACATTGATTTACAAACCTTGAATTGCATGTCTGGACATTCCTATGTATGCCCTGAGGTAACTACACTCACATTGGCACATTATATTTGGAGTGTGACACTGTGAGTGTCTGTCTTCCTTCACTTGTGCATTCCATGTACCGTGATATATGTGTACAGACACTGTCTATACACCAACCAGTGCAGGGGGACCTCCTGCACAGTGTTACCTATGCATGTTTCTGCAGGTATTTACTTTTGGATGCTGTGTTCATGTGCCTCTGCTACCTGTTTGCATATCCTCAATGTGCATTAGCTGATTGTTTACGGTTACATTGTAGCATCTTGGATTCCTATGTCAGGGACTATGTGGGTGCTGTAACATGAGGTTTCATCTTTTTTAAAAAAATTACAACGTTTCAACACATGCTGTTTCCATTTGTGTGCCTTTTGTGTTGCAGGATAGATATGTTTGTGGACACAAATCATGATTGATGTGTGTTGGGCCCTCATCATGCACGTCCTACTGTCTACGTGCCCTCATACGTGGGTGGCACATTGGAGAGGTACAAAAGTAGGGGGGCAGGGCCTAATGCATACTGCACACCATGCACCTGATGCACATTGTGTCTCCTGCCCCTCATTTGTGGGTGGGCCAGTGGCCTTTCTGTGGGATGTGGGTAGCTACCCTGCTAAATGTGTTCCCGTCTTTCACCAGGATCCCCTCACATTGATAGTATGATGGCCTTCTCTACACTATCTGTCATGCTTCTCCAAATGAACATATGTGTTTTACATACATTTGTCTCTGCTGCTGCTTGGTCATGGTGACAAACATGCATTGCCCCATGTGTGCCTTTGTGTCAGTCCTGACTCATTGTTACCCAGAGACCCCAGGGTTTTCTTGGCAGTGTCATTGGAGGTGGTTTGCCAGGCACTTCTTCCAAGGTGCTGGCAGGTGACGTGACTTGCCCAGGGCCACAAGGGGTGCTAGTTGGATTTTAACCCTGTTTGCTTGGTGACCCTGACAGTGTTCTCACCACTGGGCTACTCCAACAATCTTTCATCCCACCAACACTTGTATGTAGTATTTCTCTGGTCATGTACATGGCCTACCTGTGTTCACATCCTTGTATGGTCTCAGCTGTCTGTCTGCTAGCCATTTGCAACATCACTGGGTATTACAGGTCCCCATTTATTTATTTATTTATTTAACAGGTTTTTTATACCGCCTTTTCCTTAAATCAAAGCGGTTACAAAGACATACAAAAGCTAAACATAGGCATGGGAAGTGAAAGGTGGGATACATAACATGGTGAACTATTACAAAAAACACCCTTCCCTTGTGGGGCTATTTCGGCATTGTGCTCTGTGTTCTCATTGTGTTTGTTTGGATTATTTGTTTACGGCATATGGTTTAACACCATTGGTTGCAGGTTTGATCTCCTCATGGTGTTTTGTTTTTGCTTTTGTGCTAATATGACCACTAATTACCAGCAGGTTCATCACCTCTACACACACACCTCCATCCTTCCACAGAACACCAAGGTGTGCCCTCTGAGTTGCCTACCCATCACATATTAGCTGTTACATATGTCTCGTTATTTAAGGTGTGTACATGGCAGTCCGGTTGGGGGTTTCATATTGCTGTGTTTCAGCTGGTGTGTAGTGCACCTGTTTGCAGGTTCACTTCTCTCCTCTCCAGGTACAGATTATGCACCTACTCCACAGAGCATCCTCTGCTGCCCTTGGGAATTCTTTTCTTTCCTCTTTTGCATGCTGTATCCACTGCATGACCTTTCATTGTGTGTGTACAAGTGGCCCTATGTGTGTGCTCCCAGTTACTGACTGTGATCTGCTCTTTACACAGCAGATCTGCATATGCATTTCATCATTGTTACTGTTGAGGCTGTGCCTATCCTGAGGGCCAGCAGGTGTCTTGTGATGCCCTCCAGAACATTTGTATGCAGCCTTTGCTACTGGGTTGACGCTGGTGGTGTGGCCTACAGGTTTGTGCATTGCCATTTGTGCTACTGGTCATGGGCTTGGCTCCTCTCTGTTCTCTTTCATCTGTCTGCCTGTCCTGCACAACCACCTTTCATCCCTGTAACAGTCATATCTGTGCAGATCTGTGCTGTGAGCACATTGTACCCTCATCACAGTTGTGAGCCATCCTTCTGTCCATCTATGTGTGTCTGCCAGCTGTGTGCCATCCTACCCTGATGTGCATGCTGCTACCCCCACATCCTGCACTCCTATACATTCCTGCATTGCGGCTCTCTCTGGTTGCATCTCCTGTGTGTCCTCTGCATGGCACAGCTACTCCACTGTCATCATGACATTCCTCCTATCCTGCCACTTCTACCTCTTCTGCTGCACACGTCTTCCCATCCTCTGCCACACACTGTCATTATTGCATGGTACATTACCTTCCCTCTGTGCATCGCTGCAGCTGCCCCCGATATGTTTGTGCAGCTTTCAAGCAGCCACATGGGCTGGACGCTGATTCATCTGGTCCATCAGATCTGCTCTACGTCCTTCCTTTATTTATGCATTGTCTTTCCTTGTTGCTCTGTGTAGTGTTAGGGTTACATGTCTGTTTGCCACATACCTCTCTTGCCCTTCAAATTGGGGGACCTTACTGCACTTGGACAATGTTTTTGGATTCACCTATACATCCTTGGGGCATCTTGCATCACACCGTCGGTTCAACAGCTTCTGGGGTGCCTAATATGGTGCCTTGGGGGTTTGCAACCTTTCAACATGGCATCTGGGGCACATCATAACCTGTCTTCACTGACATGGTTGTTTAGGATGTGCCCTCTGGTGCACCCTGAAAAGGTGCATGGTTTTATGGCACTGAAAAGGTGCATGGTTTTATGGCACTCGGGTTTGGTTATGTTTCTGATGGCAGCACAGATTGATAACAGAAGAGGTAATTTCCTCTATCAGCCTTACTCATTTGGCACACTGGGGACTTGCACTCATACCCCCTGTGCCATCACTCAATATATTGACCATTGTGCTACAGCACTGTTGCTGTATTTGCAGGTGGGGGGGCCTTCTTAGGCTTACCACACTTTTACATGCACAGTGCTGCCATCAGAAACAGTGCTGTACCCTTACCGTGCCTCATTGGACACCCTATAAGGCACCCTATGGGGGCCTTATAGGAGACCCTATAGGGTGCCTTGGCGGACAGTGCACTTTATACTGTACACTCTGGCGTGCCTTATTGGGCACCTTAAATGACGGCACCTTGAGGGTGTGTTTGCTGGCAGCACAGATTTCAAATAAAAGGGGAACTGCCTCAGCTAGCAGTGGGTAAATGCAATGGGTACTGCCTCAGACAGCCTTCTTCTGCAGACCCACTTGGGAGTCAAACTCATGACCCCTGTACCATCAGTCATTGTATTAACCATTGTGCTACACTGCTGTTGCTGCTTGCATGTCAACTCACCTACTTAGGATGACCAGGGGCTACCATGTGCAGTGCTGCCATCCAAAGCGGTGCTGTACCCTTACAGCGGCTCATAGGGCACCCTATACAGCACCCTCTAGGGTGCCCTATAGGCAACATTATAGGGTGCCTTGGCATACAGTGCACTTTAAAAGGTGCCCTCTGGGGTGCCTTGGGAGGCGCCTTCTGCAGCACCTTCTTTTACGGCACTTTGAGGGTGTGTTTGCTGGCAGCACTGATTTCAAATAAAAGGGGAACTGCCTCAGCTGGCAGTGGGTAAATGCAATGGGTACTGCCTCAGACAGCTTTCTTCTGCAGGCCCACTTGGGAATTGAACTCATGACCCCTGTACCATCAGTCATTGTATTAACCATTGTGCTATGCTGCTGTTGCTGCTTGCATGTCAGCTCACCTACTTAGGATGACCAGGGGCTACCATGTGCAGTGCTGCCATCCAAAGTGGTGCTGTACCCTTGCAGCGGCTCATAGGGCACCCTATACAGCACCCTCTAGGGTGCCCTATAGGCAACATTATAGGGTGCCTTGGCATACAGTGCACTTTAAAAGGTGCCCACTGGGGCGCCTTGGGAGGCGCCTTTTGCAGCACCTTCTTTTACGGCACTTTGAGGGTGTATTTGCTGACAGCACATATTTCAATTAAAAGGGGAACTGCCTCAGCTAGCAGTGGGTAAATGCAATGGGTACTGCCTCAGACAGCCTCCTTCTGCAGGCCCACTCGGGAGTCAAACTCATGACCCCTGTGCCATCAGTCGGTGTATTAACCATTGTACTACACCTTTTTTGCTCTGTTTGCAGGTCAGTGCGCCTACTTGTGCTAACCGCGCGTTAACGTGTGTTACGCACCTTATCGCGCGATAGTGTGCGCAGCGCACATTATCGCACGCTGACGTGTGCTTGCGACGTTTAGACTGGAACGCCCACTCCTTTTATGGCATCCTGCACACTAACGCTGGGCACACTTTAAGACTGCTTAGTAAACATACCCCTAAGACTCTCGCTTTTGAATGGATTTTATCAGCCCT
The DNA here is from genome assembly GCA_033557465.1 of Ichthyophis bannanicus. Lineage (NCBI taxonomy): Eukaryota > Metazoa > Chordata > Amphibia > Gymnophiona > Ichthyophiidae > Ichthyophis > Ichthyophis bannanicus. The sequence goes on from CM066031.1 coordinate 1,317,052,707, forward strand.
AGTCCTAATACTGAACCATACTATCTGGTGATCACTGGATGCAAGATGATCTCCCACAGTAACATCAGAAACACTTTCCCCATCGGTAAGCATTAAGTCCAGTATGGTCCCATCATGTGTGCATTCTGTTACCAGTTGCCTGAATAGGTCTCCCTGTAGAGAATCCAGGATCTCCATACATCTAGATGACACCGCAGCAGAGATGTACCAATCCACATCCAGCATATTGAAATCAACTATCAGTAGCGCTTCTTTAATGGCAATACTGTGTATGTCTTCTATTAAATCTTCATCCAGTTCTACTCCCTGTGAGGGAGAGCTGTATATAACTCCGATGCAAATGGATTTCCCTATCCTTCTTTCTTCCTCCTCTCTTCCTTTTAAGCCCTGCAATTCTATGGCTTTCATATTATTTTTACATATATTGCCATTCCACCTCCCTTTCTTCCTACCATGTCCTTCCTGAATAAGGTATAGCCCAGTATAATTACATACCAGTCATGATTGTGAACCATGTCTCCATAACCACCACTAAACCCAAGTCAGTATCTTCCATTAAAGCTTCAACGTCTGGAATCTTATTATCCATGCTACGGGCATTTATAAACACAGCTTTCCAGATTTTACCCATTTCTATAGAGGCATTTAATGTTTCACTTACTTGGAGGATCTCTTCACCCATCCCCAATGAATCTGGTTTAAAACCCTCTTCAGTAGGTTTGCCAGTCTGCTACTGAAAACACTTCAACCCTTCTTGGACAGATGGACACCATATCTGCTCTGCAGCCCTTGGAACATCATCCCATGGTCCAGGAAAACAAAACACTCTCGATGACACCATCCATGCAGCCATGCATTCATCTCCAGGATGTGAAGTTCTCTGCTTAGGCCTTTACCCTCAACCGAGAGGATTGAAGAGAATACCACCTCCACACCTATCTGCTTCACCCTCTGTCCCAGAGCCATGAATTCACTTTTGATATGCTTGTAGGGATATCTAGCAATATCATTTGTACCAAAATGGATAATTAAAATTGGATAATAATCAGTAGGCTTAATGAGCTTGGCAAACTTTTCATAACATCTCAGAGTTTGGCACCTGGCAGATGGCACATCTCTCTGAATATTTATTTATTTATTTATGTGTATGGTTTTTTATACCACTATTTCAGGTAATCATAGCGGTTTACAAATGGCCAACAGATACTTAAAACAAGTTAACAATATAACTGGTGCTGAAATAGGGAATTGCAAGTTTACATAATTCAACTAAAACAACTTATTTACAATTTTAATGACAAAGCGTCATTAAACTTAGGGGTAGGTTTAGGGGGGTGGGGGGGTTGGGAAAGGACTGATGGTTAGATTAGTGAGAGAAGTGGTTATTGGGTAGGATCGGTAGCAGTTGAGATTACGTTGTGACCGAAATGTTCAGTGAAGAGGTAGGTTTTAAGGTGGGAAAGAAACATGGATAGGTCTGTTATGTTCCGGCAGATATCAAGTCTGTTTGGCAGATGAACACCTCAGTACCCCTTAGAAGAGTGTCACCAATCACCACTACCCTTCTCTTCCTTGTGGTGACTGATTCTGAAACTTTGGGTACTTGAGCTGTGGTTTTTCCCTTTCCTCGGATGCTTCCATCTCCTCCACTTCCAGGGCTGTATATTGGTTCTTCAATTCAAGAACTGGAGGAGTTGGATTGTTGATACTGCAGGCTCTGGTGACTCATGTCCAACCTTCTTCATTCTGTAGTCTCCCATCTTCAACTCTGTCGGAGAGCTTGGATGTTTCAAGAAGCATCTCATCAATGTACTTTTCACTGTCTTGAATGTTTCTCATCCTTACCACCTCTTCCCTGAGCTCCTCCACTTGTTTTCTGAGAGCCTCAGCATGCAAGCATCCTGCACATGGAACCTGCCATTCATCTGACATTGGGGTCTCTGTCTGCACAGAGGCAGAAGCTGTAATGGGGGCAACAGCTTTAGCAATATGATTTTTCCCAACAGTTTAGATTATATAGCTTTGGTAGCTGTTGAATTAAAAGAGAGAGACCTACCAAAGTCCCTACCTGTTCCTCAGCTGTCCTTTAAGAGAACAAGCAGTTAATCTATTTTAACTGTGTTCTAGTAGTTCTATGTCCCTGTGGGGAGCTAATTGGGGAATTACCCTGTAAAGAAAGAATGTTCACATGGGGTGGATAGGGAGGGATCTAACACCTGATGAAGTCAGTGGCTTCAAAGAATTAGCTGTGAATGGGTAGCTGGAACAAAGACAATGACTCTGACAGAGCTTTGCCCAACATCACAAACAAACAAAAAAATTCCCCCTTTGCAATATAGAAAAAAAAAAGGCTTAGCTTTTAAAAAGGAACACCTAAATCCTTTTGAGAGCTTTCAGGAAGAGTATTAACTTGCTTGCAATGGAGACTGCCAGGAATTCCTTAGAGACTGGAAGCAGACTGGAAACACTCTTTAACTCATTCAAGCAATTTTAACATCAAGCTGAATGAGAACTTGAATTGATTTATTGAAGAGTGAGTTTAATTATGAACACTGTTTTGGTTAAAAGCCTAACTGTGTGTGACTTGCTTTCTATAGTATTGGAGTTCTTCAAGCACTGAAGGGAAAATAGGCCTGAAGATATAAAACTCTCACTGCAGTGAGAAAAACCTTGCAAGTGAGCTATTTAAAAACTGAGGATTTGTTTAATTCTGAAACAGCTTGAGCTGTCTCAGTGAGGAAGAGTGATTGGGAGAAAGAAAGTGAAGGAGCTGATGTGTTTAAAAAGAACAACAACAACTTTGTCTTATTTAAGAGAACTAAAGTTGATTGGCAATTGCTAGAGTTCTTCAGAACCGATTAGCAGTTTTGAAGGATTGACTCTGGCACACATAAAGTAGCAGAGTGGAGTGGAGGAGTAGCTTGAGACCCAAGAGGCCATGATTTAATTTCTATTAACACTACTTGTGGCCTTGGGCAAATCACTTAACCTTCCGTTGCCTCAGAAAAATCCAAGTTGTCAATGTACATTGCCAAGTTTAAGTTACAATATAAACTACTTTGACTGAAATGATAAAAGCAGCATAAATAACCTGATAAATAAATAATTAATCTGTTAAATAAACATCAAGAAAACATCGATTTTGGCACAGAGAATTCTGTGGGAGGGAAAGATAGGGAATTTGATTATCTTTTTTTTTTTTTTGGGGGGGGGGGGAATACTAAGCCTCCCCAGTAATAGAAACAAATAGAGGAAAAAGGACAGAAACACTTCCTAGTATTGTACACATTCAGTAGCTAGGGAGATGGTTTCTTCTATCAATTTTTAAAGATAGGTAGTAGTATTCTGACTACAACTGGGCATCACTGGAACAGAGCAGATCCTGAGGCTGGGTGTTTTCACTGGTGGCTTATCTGAGGTAACGCAGTCACCCGTGACATTCATAACATCAAGGTAAAGTATAGTGATGCCCCGGTGGAGCCCCTGGTTGATAGTTAGTAGTGAATATGACAGCAATCAAAACCTGTTGGACTAAATAAGTAGAGGGTGACATAGATGAAAGGATCTAATAGTTAAAAAAGGGTGATAAACTAGGCCATGGGCAATAGGTATTCTAATGATAAAATAGCCAAGTTTTTAGTCATTTTTAATTCCTTTTGGGAGTTTTCAGTTCTGATATCCAATGGTATGGAATTCCAGAGGATGGTGCTTGATATGCAAATGGAAAGATTTAGAATGTGAATTTGAGATGATCTTGGTGCATATGGGATGGGATATGAAAATATTGTGGATTACATGACTAGCACGTACAATGAGCTATGTGGATGATCATGAACTTAATCCTACTCATGAATGGGAGTCAATGCTGTTCAGTTAATAGGAAGATTACATGGTCAGATCTTTTTGCCTTATAGATAAACTTAGAGTGTTTTGGAACGATTGCAGGTGCTTGATATTACACTGAGGAGTAGTCAATCCTATTAACAATAAGTGCATGAATTAGTATTTTGGTGGCTTTTATATCAATATATGGTTATATACTGTCACTTCCCAAATACAATATATTATATATCATTGCTGTTTTAGACTGTAATTGCAGTTCTGTATGAGTTACTATATCAGAAAATCATTGGAATAATTACTATAACAGAGTAAACTGTGATCATTGGGCTTGGAGATATTTCCATTCTAACTAATGTAATGATTGCTACTAGAGAACTGAACATCATGATTAAGAACAGAAAATATAAGAATTGCACTGCTAATAAAAATGTCAGTACTGATTTTAAAATGTAAATTAATTTAATTTAAAACTTTTATTCCACATTTACATAAGAAACCCTAGGTCCAGTGTATCCACATAGACATATACATGTTACAAGGAAAGAACTGAAAAATTTAAGCAATAGACATGGACCCCCCCCCCCCCCCTAAGTAATGCATATGCATTTCTAAGCACAAGTAAAATAGTCTTTAAATATTGAATGAGTAGCCATAAGAACATAAGATATGCCATACTGGGTCAGACCAAGGTCCATCAAGCCCAGTATTCTGTTTCCAACAGTGGCCAATCTAGGTCATACGTACCTAGCAGTTTCCCCAAGGGACACAGGTTCCACAATGCTTGTATTGGTTCAAGCATTGATATCCTGGGTCCCTTCTTAATAATGGTTTATGGACCTTTCCTCCAGGAACTTGTCCAAACCTTTTTTAAACCCAGCTACACTAACAGCCTTTACTACATCCTCCGGTAACAAATTCCAGAGTTTGATTACACGTTGAGTGAAAAAATATTTTCTTTTATTAGTCTTAAATAGTTTACCCTGTAGCTTCAGTGCATGTCCCCTAGTCTTTGTATATTCTGATAAGGTAAACAATCGATCTACCTTTACCCGTTCCACTCCGTTCATTAATTTATAGACTTCTATCATATCTCCCCTCAGCCGTTTCTTTTCCAGGTTAAAGAGCCCCAACCTTTTTAGCCTTTCTTCATAGGAGTATCCTTCCATCCCCTTTACCATTTTGGTGGCTCTTCTCTGAACCTTTTCTAAAATCGCTATATCCTTTTTAAGATATGGCGACCAGAATTGCACACAATATTCATGGAACGATATAGAGGCATTATAATATCTTTTGTTTTATTTTCCATTCCTTTCCTTATCATACCTAGCATTCTATTTGCTCTCTTGGCCGCTGCTGCACACTGGGCCGAGGGTTTTAACATGGTATCCACAATGACGCCTAAATCTTTTTCCTGGGTGGTGGTTCCTAATGTGGAACCTTGCATGGTGTAACCATAGTTTGGGTTGCTCTTCCCTAGGTGCATAACCTTGCCCTTGTCCACATTAAATTTCATCTGCCATTTTGATGCCCAGTCTTCCAATTTATCAAGATCCTCTTGCAATTTTCCACAATCCTCTTGGGTTTTAACAACTTTAAATAGTTTTGTGCCATCTGCAAATTTGATAACCTCACTCGTTATTCCACTTTCCAGGTCATTTATGAATATGTCAAAAAGCAGCGGACCCAGCACAGATCCCTGGGGTACACCACTATTCACCTTTCTCCATTGGGAAAATTGGCCATTTAGCCCTACCCTCTGCTTTCTATCTTTTAACCAGTTCCTGATCCACAAGAGTACACTGCCTCCTATCCCATGACTCTTTAGTTTTGCCAAAAGTCTCTGATGAGGGACCTTGTCAAAGGCTTTCTGAAAGTCCAGATACACAATATCAACCGACTCACCTTTGTCCACCTGATTATTTCAGTTTTTTCTAAAAGACTACAAAGCTCAGTTCACTTATCAAATCCAGTGGAAGAAAATGCCCCAAAACACAGGCCACCCCCAAAAAATCTGATTTTGGGTTATGGCCAGCCTAAAAACCTAAAGGGATGGCAGAACTATCAAATGATTTTGACTGGATCACATGGCTTATGCAGGAACATGTTGAACTAGATAACTAGGGAGTATCTTTTTTTGAACTCTGAAAGGTATAGTCAAAATCTTAAACTGAAAACATAACTGGATAGGCAGCCAGAGGATGCCTTAAAAGGAATAGCTCAATTATACCATTTTTGTCCAGTAATTAGTTGGACAGCACTATCCCGGACCAGTTGCAAACATCTGGCTGTCTTTTTGGTGGACACAGATAAATTACATTGCAATAATCCTTGTGCAATAAAGCTACCACCTGTAAAATAGTACATACAGTATTATGAGAAAGATAAAAGGATTGAGGAAGTGACATCACTGGAGATGTTGGCAGCATAAGCCTGAGGCTCCATGCTCCTCACCCAAAATTAAGTAAGCAGCAAACTTAAATTGAATGAAGGTGTCAGGGCTTTGGGACACCCTTAGTCAGATGCAATTTGTATGGCATCAAAAAAGCGCTTAGTAGACTTAAAAGAATATATCTATCTTGCAGCAGGGAAGACGTGATCAGATTTAATTAAGATGGTGTCCAGTGAAAGTGGAGAGCCTCAGAAATGCTTGGGAGATTGAAGGGAGAGAGAGCACCCTTCAGAATTTGAGGCAGAGGAACAGATAACCTCAAGTGAGTTTCACCTATAGTTCAGAGACTTAAAATCTGAGATCAGAACCCTCCGAGAGGAGATTGCTAGTCTGGGTACTGAAATGCATGCAGAGCTGATTGAGTTTGGGAGGTGGGTGGATGAAATGAAGGCCTGAGTGGAAGAGCAAGTCAAGAAGGTGGCTGAATTAGGAAAGCAGATGATGAGCCTTGAGGCAGCAAACCTGGAATTGCTTGATAACCTGGAGGGCATTGAGAATTGCTCCCAGAGAAGCAACCTACAGTTTAGGGGAGTGCCTGAAGAACTCGGTAATGGGAACTGCGCAGAAGTTGTTTCTGGCATTGTTCAAGCGAAGTTGGGGCCCAAACTGGAAGGGGGATTTGGAGGTGAAGGTGGAGTTGGAGAGGGCACACTGGGCCCTTGAAGCACCAAGGTCATATCTACTAAGGGGCATTATAGACTGTCTTCACTGCTATACCTTTAAAGAAAGAGTGGCTGCTAAGGCACAAGCTATGAAGGAGATGTGATAGGACTCCCATAAAAATTAGATTTTCAAGGTATGGTATCTCATCTTCCTTTCTTGGGTAAAGTGCTATAGAAGGTGGTTGCTTCCCATTTGGTTTATTACTTGAAGAAATAGAAGCTGTTAGATGATTGCCAGGTGGGTTTGAGGTGCTTTAATATTATGAAGACAGGAACCTCTGTAGATCTTGTTGCTGTTGGATATTTCCACAGCTTTTCATACCATAAATTATGAGATTTTACTATACACTATGGTTCATTTGGGTATCAATGGTTAGGTCCTTCAGTGGCTCCAGTCCTATCTTTCTGACCATGAACAGTCAAGGATTTATTTATAGGGAGTTGAATGTTGAAACAGAGGGTTCTTTGAGGATTGGTTTTGGCTCCTTATTTCATTTGTATTGGTTCATTTTGGTTTGATGATGTGGGCTACAAGTTTTACCTTTTATGTTTATGCAGATGACATTTGGGAGCAGCTTACTATTTCCAAGGCTACCATTGAGTTTGTGAGATTGGTTCAAGAGGGTTTAGGGGTATTGCATGGTTAGTTGAGTAGATTGAGACTTAAGCTTAATGTGGCAAAGATGCTTGCTATTGGGGGCCAGGCTCTGCTTATAGGCCTGCTGATCCAAGTGCATCTGCAATCACCAGCCTTCCCCTCCTGTCTACCCATTAGTAACTGATCTCCCATGGGCAGACACAGGAGGGCTGGCGATGTCAGATCGGATCCCCACAGTCAGAAGTAGGAGAAGGCTGCGATCACAGCAGCAAAGTTTTGGTGGGGCCAGGGCCTGTGTGGTCCACCCCTTTCTGACACCTACTGGAATCAGCCCTTGTCTCTTTCTCTGGCATTTTTTAAGGACTTTTGCAGGAATCTTGATGTTTGACTGGATTCACTCCTTTCTGTGAGAGACCATGTTGCGCAGTTGGCGCATAGCTCTTTCTTCCTCTGACAACAGATCCGGTAATTATGCCCTTTTCTTTCATAAACAAACCTGGTTTTGGTGACCCAGGCTTTAATTTTCTCTGAATGGATTTCTGCAAATTCGTTTTGGTTGAACATCTGCAATGTGAGGTTTGCTAGTTGCAGTTCCTACAGAATACCATAGCCAGGCTGATTAAGAGGTTTTCACGTTCAAACCATGTAATTTCCATTTTAAGAGAGCTGCATTGGTTACCAATGCAGTATCACATTTGCTAAAATTACACAATGCAAAAATTATATAATTAAATGTAAAAAACATACTAATACATTCACCATATGTAAATACATATTTCAAAAAATGGTTTTCTCACTAGTGTGTATTAATAACCATGATTCAACAGTATATATTAATTAATTATACCATGACAAAATTATTTAAATTACACACATATTTATTGATTTTATATATATATCATCACATAGAAACTATTAAATCTCTAAAAATTCTTTTTGTCAAAATACATATAACACAAATGGACATATAATAACTTGCTATTTCATGTAATACTAACAAATGTCCCTTTATGTAAATCTAATTATCTACCATCAGCAACATCACCATAATATCTCCAATACAATTTTGTTATAATGGATGGTTGTATATCATTCATAAATACATATAAATAAACATTTCATGCACTATTCTTTTATAAATTGCATAATCTCATAATCTTATTTCATGAATCTCTATATCCCATTAACTTCATCATATCGCACAACACTCACACACACAATTCCCTCTCTTTCAAATTACACATGGCTCACGTATCTGTGGCTCACTATCCACTATTCATTTTCCAAATCACTTCCCCATAGCCCAACTGTTAATCGAGGCAAAACAGTTAATCGAAGCAAAGTGCAAAAACGAAATGACTGAATCAACTTAACATGGCCCCAAAATATTTGTCATCCAAGATTGATAGCTATACTCTAGTAGGCCTTTATGGTCGCTGGGGAGGAGTTACTAGTGACCCCTAGTGTTAAGACCATTCATAAATATTTTCATAGAGATAGGACCTTTTCAATGTAGAGGTCACTTTGCTGGAACACACTTTCTTTGGAGCTTCAGATGGAGTGAGATCTGTGCATTTTTAGGCAATCCTTGAAAACCTAGAGTATCTGTCTCGCTGTGTGTCCTGTATGTGGGTGGTTGAGGCTTGTGGGGGGGATTGGTAACTGTGTTTTTAATCTTGTATTTCAGGTTATGTCACATGCCTCCTCAATTCTCACCACCACCAAAAAGTTGTCTAATAGACAATATTTTGGTGGTGGTGAGAAGCAAAGAGGCATGTGACAAATTTTATCTAACCTTTTTGATGTCTTGGAGATCTGCACCTTGCCCACTCACATTCTTAAATGACAGAGATGTAAGGCAGGGGTCTCTGAATCCAGCCCTAGAGGGCCACAAACCAGTCAGGTTGGCAGGATATCTCTAATGCATATTGTGATGTAGAAGCCTCTCATGAAGCTATGGAAACAGACAGAGATCTGGTGGAGAAAACCGGTACTGCAAGAGAATGCAGGATTTTCTCTATAGAGAGAAAAAAACACGTAGCTAATCAGGAACCACACCTCACCTTAGTGGTGGAGAGAAGCCAAGTCCCTGATTGGGCATGCCCAAGCAGGAGGCGGGCAGTGCAACACACGGGGAGCTTGTTAAGCAGTCAGAAACAGTTAGAGTTAGTAGAAGTAGAAAGAGAAAGAGAATACGGAGAAGAACAGGAAGAGTTGGAGAGAGAGCAACTAGGCAGCTGTGATCCACAGAGGAGCAGTTTGGACTCACGAAGCAAGTACCTGGGAGACTCAGGGGCAGTGAGAGACTTCTGGGAGCAGAAGGATTCAAGATCACTGAGAGACCCAAGCATACAGCCCAGGCCTACAGAGAACCAAGCAGGACCTTGGAGCAGAAAGCAGAGGGACAAAGAATTCTCCTGGAGAAAGCCTCAGCACAAGGTACAAAGTGGGGTTGAAGCAGCTAGCAGCTATAACAGTGGGAAGCCAGAAAGATTGAAGGCTAACTTTAAAAGCCAGAATAAAGTCAGACAATACTGTGGCAGTTGGGTGCAGCCTGAAAGGTATTTAAGCAGCCCAAGAGACTCTCATAAGCCAGCTGAAGCCTATAGCTTAGAAGATAATAGAAAGAAAGCTGCTGAGTCTTATTGCAGAGACGTGAGCCAAGAGAAACATGATGGTTCTACTTTTAAAACCCTGTTTAGAAACTCTCCAGACCCAGCTGAAGTTTTAAACCCAGCACTTACGTTCAGAGATAAGTGGGGGAAGGATTCTTCTAACACGCTGAACTGTTGTCCTAACAAAAGCAGCATTGCTAATTATCATGAGATAAAGGTTTTAAACAAACATTTACCTGAAGGAGAAGGAAAATACCAGCTTAGCCCAGGAAAGATGCAGGCTGAATTACTTCTCAAAGACTTCAGGGAATTCCTTGAGAGCAGGGCAGTTTCTCCCTATAATTCAGCACAGCCTACAAACAGCTGTGAAGAGGAGATGCCTCTAGATTCTTCTCTGCCTTCCACGGAGCAAGACATTGCAATGGATTGCTCAACATGTGTTATTGAGAAGGACATTAATTAAATGCTTTAAAAGGTTATATGAAGAAATATAACAAGAAGTTACCTTACTGATGGTCATGCTGAGAAGCTTATGAGAAGTGAATAAGTTAAAAGCATATTTGTCTGGATATCAAGAGCTTTGCTGTTATGCCAGAGTTTGTTTCAGTTAATGAGAAGTCACATGACAATTGAATGTGAATCCTGAAGCTAATGGACATTTAGCCCAGCAGTGCAAACCTTGTATAGTTTAGTTTCTCACTCTTGTTTTGTGCTATAAAACTTCTTTTGCGTCTGTTTGCACTTGAACTGCAAAGCGGGAAATAAACCTCATAAAAAGAAATTTCTTTGCCTGCCTTAACTACTTGAGCACACAACTACAATCTCAACCCTGAAGGGCACCAAAGGCCACCTCATACTGAAACCCTCAAGGTCCAGGTAGTGGGTGGGTGGCAATATATATCTCATGCATATTCATTAGGGCTATCCTGAACACCCGACTGGCCTAGGGGTTCAAGGAGGACTGGTTAAGAACCACTGTCCTAGAGGGATATTCCTAGCCATCAGAAACGGGCTTGCTGGTCCCATTTCAGTCCCATGGTCTCAGGCACCTGTCCTTCCATGCCCCCACCTACAAGATGGGTGTTATGGGGCCCTTGGAGGCACATAGTGTATAGTACTCCGAGCAGTAAGGGGCTGTGGTACAGAACCCCCATAAGACACTGGACAGCCCTCTGATCAGCTAACAGGCGGCTATGGAAGCCAGAACTTAACACTGGGTACACACTAATCTGGGTGTTCTCTGGTCCCAGGGGGACATCTGCAACTGTGTAACACAGATGGGTACAGAGGTGCCTTTGGCACACTGCCAGTGGTGGGTATGTGCAGTAGGACCTATATTTAGCACCAGATGTACTGTGGACCTAGTGCTGGGCAGCCACCCTTACCCTCAGGGTGAATACAGAACCTGTACAATGGCAGGGTCTGTAGCTACTCTGTGCCAGTATCTTGCACAACTGTCCATCTTACCAGGCTGCAGTAAAAGAGGGTTGCAGACCCCATTTGGTGATCTGCTGTAGACCATTGTTCCTCATATGCAATGCATCATGGGTGCTGGTGCGGTTACCCTAACCTGGCACACAGAACAGAAAGTCCATGCGGTGACCTGCAGTCCCTCTGTACCCAGGCACTGCTGTACAGTTTGTACAATGACCTTCAAAACGGTGTCCATGGGTTCAATCCTCTATTGTTCCCCCCCATGCATGCCCAACTCAGATACCCTGCATGCCTCTAATACTCATCCTTTTGCAGATATGTGCTGCCAGGCCATAACAGACTCACCACAGTGGGCAACAGTCCACTGGTCTGACTATCTGCATCTGTAAGCTGAGTAGAGTCCAGACTGCCTGTGCAGGCTGCCACCACAGGTCATGCACAGTGCACCTGTCCTGCATTGTGCCTCCATGTTGCCTGCCTCGCCTGTACCCCAGCTGTATGGTACAATCACACCTCTGTCCACCCCTCATCGTAACCATCCTGGCACCCCATATGCCCCTGGGGAACATGTATGCCCACCATCTGTCACCCACTGGCCTCCCAGTACATTACATTGCCCACACCCAGTACTGTGGTACAGTTGCCCACAACATGTATGTCACCAGTACTGGCAGGCACATAGGATGCCCGCAGATATAGCACATCCAGGAGCCTCAAGCCCTCACCCGCAAGCACCTGTGCATTGGTAGTAAACCATGGCTAATCCAGTGTTAATGTGACACCAGTATCCCTGAGCATACATAATGCATGTCAACCTGAGGCGCCTGGCAGGGCGCAGGGCAAACTAACCTAGGTCAGCGTCACATTGTTATGCCACTGTGAACTATGGCAAAATATCCAAGGGAGCCCATGAGGATGACCTGTCCAGGTTTGCCCAGTATGTAGCGCTGCCAAGGGATCCCGAGATGGTGCCGCCGAAGGTGCTGCACAGGGCACATGATGAGCATTTTCACGGCACCATACAATATGGTGCCCAGTAACGCGCCCACTAAGGCGCGCTCATTCAATATACCATCGAACAAGCCCATGAACGCGCCATGTTATGAGGCACGGTACTGGGCGACTTACAACGTGCTATTAGGGCTAAGGAACCCAGGATGAGTCCATAGCGTAGCGATGCATAAGGTGCACACCAAGGCACCATAATCAACGTTAGCCCAACATGTGCCTGGGGCCCAGATGGCTGAAGGCCTGACACTCTGTAACGTCAGACCCCAATGCCCACAAGAGGGTGGCCCGACAGACCAATATAACGTGGCATGTGTAGCTCAGTGGTTAGGCAATATGTCAGACTACAACATCTTGTGCTATCAAATCCCAGAAGGGGATACCAGAATGGGGACAAGATGGGGATAGGGAGTGTAAGAAACAGAAAGACTAGCTGTACTCAGGTATAGAAAAGGATACCTCTAACATAAACAAATAGACCGACAAAACAGATCAACGCACGCCGCAAAGGGTGGGTACGCGCGTGCATACGCGTGGTGAGAAGCGCACACTGTGCAGGCACGTTTTTACTGCGTCATATGAGGTCTGATCACATGCATCAGACAAGATGGCTGCCAGGTCGAGAAAGCCTGCTTTCAGCCATGCAGACCTGTATCTGCTGGCAGAATTAATATGTCTCCGCCGGGGCGCCCCTTTCCTGGCTCCTCCCGTAGGCAGGACCTAAGCCGAGTCAGGAGGGCCTGGGTGCACCTCACCAGGCGATACAATAGAGGCTCAGACTACCCATGTGAGGTAAGTGCATGGGGACAGGCACCCAAACCTAGGACGTTAAAAAGAAAATCTGGTAACCAACACACATATCAGACATGCACAGCAAGGGAAAAGCAGGTGGCAGTGTGTCCAGATGGGATCAATGTAGGCCACCCCCTCAATGCTAACAGATCTGCCCTGTCCCCAGGGGGCCACTGAATCCATTACAGAGATATCGTATCCATCCCAATGCTATGGTATGTGACCCTGTTGCAGTGTCACTGATGTGCCCTATCCCCAGGATGCCCCAGGCCCACCACTGAGGCCCACTATTCATCCTGGTGTTATGGTACCTGCTCCTGGTTAAGTTGCACAGGTCTGCTATATCCCCAAGATGCTGCAGGCCTCACTACAGAGGCCCACCATTCATCCTGGTGTTATGGTACCTGCTCATGTTTAGGCTATAAAGGTCTGCTATTCACCCAGGATGCGAAAGGCCTCACTACAGAGGCCCACTATTCATCCTGGTGTTATGGTACCTGCCCCTGTATAGGTCATAAAGGTCTGCTATAGCCCCAGGATGCGGCAGGCCTCACTACAGAGGCCCACCATTCATCCTGGTGTTATGGTACCTGCTCCTGTTTAAGTTGCACAGGTATGCTATAGCCCCGGGATGCTGCTGGCCGCAATACAGAGGTCTATTAACCCTCCTGGTGTAATGGTAGCTGCACTGGCTGATATGTGCAGGCCACCCATATCACCATGTTGTGTCAGGGGCCTGCAGGGCACATAGCAGTACATCCCAAGGGCACACTCAAGTGTGGCTGTTGCTGTGTGCAAATGCCACTGGTGAGACACATGACCATCGCCCACACCAGTGCATACAGTGGCACATGGCTATGCATATGTCAGACAAGGTGTGGGGACAGGCTGATGGGTCCCACAGACATGCTGACATAGTGGTGCAGATGTATGGGATGTGGTGCATGGCCGCCCCTCCCCCTCTGGGACACTGTGCATGAATGCCAACACCATGCAGCCACCCATGCATGGCTCCCGTGATGAACAACATGGCACGGGCACATATGGATGGTGTCATAGGCCCAAACACGGATAGGCCGCCTGTGCAGCAATGGGTGCCAGGGGGCTTGCAAACAGGACACGTAGGGGCCAACCTGGACATGCGCATATGCAACGCACACATGTGAGTGGCAGGGGCAATGGCTAGGGGTCGACACATGGCGCACAATACGGGCAGCCACCTGCCGCACGCAGGTATCTATGTGGTGCAGCCCCGGCTGGCAATGGATATCTGTCTGCTAATGTCCCCACATGTTGCCTCCCCTACAGGTCGAGGAACTGTGCAAGAAGGCCCGTGAGTTGAGAGCAAACTACCCCTGCTTTGTGGCACGGGTACAGCAGGAATGGCTGGCCCAATGTGACGGTGAGTGATGTGGCACGTCCCTGTGGGGCAATGGCCTACGAGGCCACAGGACACATGTGCATGATGTGACAGATGTGTGACCATGGTGCTAATTAACATACCTCTCCCCCAAAACAGACGCACGTGCAGACGAGGGCCCAGCAGGGCTGGATGCCATAGCAGGGCAGGCAGTACCAGCCGAAGACGCCCCGGAGGCCATGGTGGTGGCTGATGGTGGGGAGTCCAAGGAGGATGGGGATGCCAGAAGCAGAGAGGGGGAGGGGGAGAAGGGAGGGGGAGTGGAGTGGAGGGGGAGGGTGGCTGGGAGCCTGGGGAGAGGGAGGATGGGGAGCATGGGGGGAGGAGGGGGCAGGGAGGGAGGTGCAGGGATGGAGGGGGAGGATGGAGGTGAAGGGGGAGGTGTGTGGGGCAGAATGGGAGGATGGGCAAGGAGGGAGGTGCAGGGGCAGAGGGGGAGGAGGGGCGAGGGGAGAGGTGCTGGGGCAGAGGGCGAGGAGGGGTCTGGGGGTGGTGCAGGGGACAGAGAGGGAGGGGGTGGTGGGGAAAGGGGAGGGGGCAGGGGTGAGGGTGTGGCCAGTCCCGAGCAGCACAAACTGCCACAGGGCACTGGGGGCCCCAGCAATCTGCCCATGGTGCTGGCGATGTCCCCCATCTGGCCGTGGGCCTGCCCCATATAGCTACAGACAGGCACACCATACATGCAGCCACACAGACATGGTAAGATGTGTGTCTGTGCGGGTGCATGTGCGGCCTATGCTTGGCTGTGGCTGTGCGTGCCCAGGCACACGCCCAGCAGCAGCATGCCTGCATACTGGGGCAGGTGCTGGAGTCCATGGCTGAGGTGGCTGACCAGCTGCACAGGCTGGATGACAGATGCACTGCAGGCACACCTGGCCAGCCACCTGGCGATGGGGGCCCCCAGGGGGTGTAGGTGTGGGCACCATGAATGCCACCCCCACCCTGTGCTGGCCCGTGCAATGGGTCTGCCACCACCACCGGGGCCTGGGATGTTAGGGTCCCTCCCGCACAGGGTCCCACAGCTGTGACCCCAAATAAACAATGTAAATATGTTTGAAAAACTCATGATGGTCAGCTGTCCCTTATTGCTACATGTCAAATGTGTTTGAATGACAGGTGTATGCAACTACACGTGTGTCTGTGCGCATGACAATGATCACATATATGGTACCATATCCAAGGCAAGGGTGGGGGATGGGCATGGTAAGCGCATGATGTAGCACCACAGACGGACTCCATCACACACAGGCCAGGGACGGCATGGAGCAGTAGTGCTGGGACGTGCGAGGGTATGGCCAGCAGTGGCGACCGGTATGGAACAGGGCGGAGACCGCAATGCATGTAGATGTAGGGATGGCAGAAACAGGGGTGAGCGGGGCAGCTGGCCGGGATGACCCAGAGACCAGGACCATGGATGCAGGGTGCTGAGGGATGGGCGGCACACAAGGGGCCCGGGGGTTGGGGCCTAACCCACACCAGTGTGGCGGGACAAGTGCGTACAGGGAGGGGGCGGGGATGTACCTGGGCCCTGTGGTGGGCCTGCTGCAGGGGGCACCTCCACAGCACACATCACACTGAACAGGGCAGGGCAGGATATGGGATACCAGCAGTGTGCTATCAGTGTGCTGCCAGAGGTGGATGTGTGGACAAGACAGACAGCGTGAACATGTCAATGGATGTACAGGGTACGATGTCCAACCAATGAGATGCGGACAGCACTGGATGGAGATGTATCTTGTGCCACCCCAACGTGCCCTAAGCGGGTACTGGTGAGGACAGCTGGTAGGGAGGGTGCAGGGGGATGGGGGGGCTATAGACACTGGCAGTTTGTGGGCAGCAGGGCTGTTGGGTGCTGGCAGGTGGGTGGGGATGGCATGGCTGCTGGCGCAACCAATGGTAACCCCAGATAGGGGGGACACAGCCTGGCCATGGTGGTGGCATGGGGTTGGTCCCTTGGATGGCCACAGGTAGGGCAGGGTGTACATGGGGCTCCCACAGTAAACACACAACATGTGATGTTAGGCAATGCTGCATGTACAGCCATTTATTTGCCCCGCGTTCATCCGTGCCTTCAGCGGCCCCTCCCACCCCCATGGTGCAGGTGCCATGGGTGGCTCTGCTGCTGATGCTGCTGCTGCTGCTGCTGATGGCCATTACTGTTCTGAGGGGGTCCCATAGCCAGCCACCAAGAGCTCAGCACTGGCACCTATGGTCTGCGCTGATGTGGCCAATCCCCACATCTCGGCAAGGAACCCCTCCACTGCATGCCGCATGTGGCGTGCCTCATGCCGCTGCCATCACTGTTCATGTAGGACCCCACGCAGTATATGCCATACACCTGTGGGGGAGACAAATTGTGCACTGTGAGACATGGCTTCACCGGCCACCTGTACACAGGCAACATCATATGAACACGGTTGGACACTCACCCTCTGCATCACAATGTGCTGCCTTGGAGTGCGCCTGCATTTCCCCTATTACCTCAGCCAGGGTGTCCTATGCATCCTGTGTGGGCTGCTGAGGGGCAGGAGGCACTGCCTCCACAGTGGTTGAAGTGGCAGGTGGCATGCTGTCGTCGGCCGGCCCCTGGCTTGGCCCGCCGTCACCTTCCAAGGGTGTTGCTGAACCCTCCACCTCCATGTGTCCTGCAGATGTCTCCCCTGGTGGTACCGCCTCCAGCACAGCATCATCAAGGGGCCAGGGCCCAGGGTCTGTGTGCTATACCCCCTCCTCCGCCTCATCAGTGGCATATATGTCACCTGTGGGTGAACAGGTTGCACAGCTCAGGTGGGGTGTGGCTGCCTGCTTTCCCCTGTCACACCCTGTATCTACGTACCATGTAGGGCACAGGGCACCCTGGTCAGTGTGTGGGTACCCAGGCTGCATATGTGTGGCCATGGATTTCACCTGTGCAGGGCTGTGTGTGGTACCATCCCATGTTCGTGTCCCAGGTGCCTGTGGTAGGCCACCAGAGTCCACATGTGCACGTGACTGGGGGCACCCTACATGGCCAGACGTGGCTGGTGGGGTGGGGCTGGGGTGCTGTTCCAGTGAAGCTGGGGACAGGTGTGCCCTGTGGTGGCAGGGCTATGCATGCATGGTTGCATGGGCCAGGGTGGGGTGGGCCTGTGGCATTGCGACTAGCAGCGGGCTGTGGGTGGCTGTGCATAGCAGGCACATGTGTGGGCATGAGCCATATGGGTCTGTTTTGGGGCCCATATGCCCCCCACTGGCACCGCCCCTTGTATAGTGGTGCCTCCTGTGTCTTGCGTCCAATGCTACCAAGGATATCCCCCCCTGCACATGCAGCCACCCACCTATTGCCACCCATCACCACCTGTGTCCCTGAACCCAGCATCTATGTCATGCACAGGTGCAGTGCGCCTCCGTCTCTCTGAGTAATTACCCATGTGGCCCTGCTGTCCTTGCCATCCCTGCACTGTGTCCCCACAACACATTGTCGCCCAATGCTGCTACCACGGGCCTGTCTCCCCCGCCCCTGCACCCATCCACTGCGCTGTGGTGCCCCTGCTCAACATCACCATGTCCACTCCCATACTGGCCCCATACCTACAGCTGCACCTGTGCCGCCCCACTCACCGCCCCTGTGTTGGTTCCCTCCCCTCAATCTATGGCAGCCATGCCCTGCTTCCATGGCTCTGAACCCTCCCTGGCTGCTGCCCTGCCCCCATGAACCCTCTCCCAGTGGGGGCTGTTGCCCATGGCACCTGCTCCCCATGGACTGCTGTCACTCTGGGGGGGGGGGAATCAGTACACAATGCACCTGTTGTGCTTCCATGGCCCCTGCCCACCCTGAAACCCACGTGCTTTCCGGTACCATGTGTTGTGCTTGCCCTGCTCCTCCTTCCCCAGCCCCCCAGACATGATCCCCCCATCTCTGCTGGACAGACTCAGCATGCACTGCCAGATACCTGCTGGCCCCCTGATGGGTCTGCATATGGTTCCGCGCTATGTCCCCGGGTCCCTGCATTCATTTGCACCCCCCGTTCCCCTGGCCGGGGTGATGGTGTCGGGCCTGGCACCCCCTCCCCCCACATGCCAGGCCGGACCCCCTTCTGACCCTGTACTGTCAACTCCACCATTGGCTGGTTTGTCCAATGTTGGACCCCCTCTGCCCCTCCCCCCGCTGGCTGGCAACTGTCGGGTACATCCTTGTGTCTGTGTTCTAGTTTGGGTGTATGGCTCTGTACTGTCCTCAGTGGCCCCACACCCTACGCCACACTTTCTCTGTGTGTGTACCTGTCACTGCACCCCCACTGCTATGCCATCCCCAGAGAGTTGGGTCCCATGGCTCTGTTTGTGGCCTGCTCATCCCACCCTGTTTGTACGGTCCCTTGGTGCACTATGTATGCTCATGTGTGCAGTGGCGGTCTGTGCACCTTGTAGGTATATTGCTGACAAAGGGCAACGCATGGCAGGTGGTGGCATGCTGTCCACGCCCTGTCAGCAGTTACAAGTGCTGCCAGCCCATTGGTGGATGGGTGGGGTCTCTGGACCTGGCCGTGTGCCGTTGCAGGGCTCTTCTGTGATTGGCAGGTGCCCGGGGGTGGCAATGCATGTTGGCCGATGTTGTGTCAGGACCACGTGGTGTGTTTGGTGGGGATGTGGCAGGGTGAATGTGGGATGGTGGCCCTCATTGGGCCAGGTAATGGCCCTCTGCATGTGTGGGGTCTGCATGTGGTGGCCTATGCAGTCCATGGCTGACAGGGGAGTGTGGTCCAGGGGCAGTGAGGGGATGGTGCACCTGGTGTGGGTTACCCAATATGTTGCATGGGACTGGCAGGTGTCATGCATCATTGTGTGACCCCTGGCATGCCCCCCGCACCCCTGCATCTGTCCCTGCACTTGCTTGTTTATGGTCTCTCACCGGTACACCTCTCTCCATCTTACCTGCACATGGGTGCGCTGTGTCCAGCGCAGGGGGCAGGCCATATATATACATGGGCCTGAGTTGGTCTGCTAGGCGCTGCTCCAGGCTTGTCAGGGTGGCCCCCTGTGCTGGGCCCCCTCCAGTGCCCTGTGCATTCTGCCTCTCCAGAGAGAGTTGTGCATGGATGTTCCACTTTATATTACAATACCACTTGTGGAGACTTGCGATGTCGTGATGTAGTCCCCCTGCTGCCGCCACCACTGCCTCTACCTTGGCCCATGCCCTGGTGCACATGGCAGTGGTAGTTGTTGCACTCATTTGGCCGAAGAGCACCTCAAACCTCTCGAGGATGCTGGCCAGGAGGAGGTCATTCTCCTCCTGGGTGAAGCGGACCACCCTCCTCCTGGCTTCCTCGGCCACTGGCCTCCTGTGGTGCTTCTGCCCTGGCGTACCTCCAGGCTGTTCTTGGGGGTGGTGTAAGGCGCCGGATGGTCCTGCACGCTCACTCTCCGGGTCTGTGGCGGGGTATGCCACTGGTGGCTGTTGCCTGTGCTCCCCTTCTGCCTCCTGGCTGCCTCCTGCTTTGTCATCCATGCTGTGGTAGTTTCTGTGTACCATAGCCCTTGCCGTTCTGGGCATGCTGTGCCCAGTTATATACCTTGGGTGTGGTCCTACGTGCATTCCACATGGGTGTTACGTGCATACGCAGTAGCACGCGTTACCTTTGCGTGTGCCGTCCACCCCATACAGGCACCTCTCCTGACCCACGCACACGTATGCATCTTATGTATGATGTATCTTCACACGCGCATTGCTAGGCACACTACGCACTATCCCTATGCTCTCCATCCTCAGATCTGTCCTTATCACTGTTGTTGGTGTGCACTACTCCATACACGCGCCGTTTATCCTCCGGCAAGGTTCATGCTGCATGCACACACACTCTGCTGGTTATCATTGCTTTGGGTGTTAAGGCGTGCTCTGACGCGCATAGGTGGATCATGCAATGTATCTCCTCCCGCGCTGCTCTGCGTCAGATGTACGTGTGTCCGTGATGTCTCTGCATGTGGGAATGCACCTTGCATTCTGCTCTCACCTACATGTATGGGTGGGGCACATAATGCAGAATGCCATATGTTTGTGCCCTGCTGGGACACAGGGATACACCACGTGCTCCTCCTACCCTCATTCATCGTGCCCAATCAGGAACATGCATTTTTGGAATGTGCGTTCCTGCACGCGCTACGGAAGCATAATTCTGTACGTGCAGGGCGTTGTCTCATGCTGTTGATGGTGTACGTCCCAACATCACCAGGTGTGTAGGGTTTGCTCTGATTATTTTCCGCACCCCACACCCTATTTAACATCTACCTGTGCTCTATCCCATGTCTATCATGGCTCAGATCATGAATGAGGGTTGTGCGGTGGTGGCGCTGGTGGAGCTGGCAGAGCTGCAGTTGCCTGAAGGGGGAGATGGTGTCCCTGGGGCTATGGCACTGGCCATGGGTACAGTCCCGCAGCAACTCAGACCTGCAGCTGTGGGTGATCCACAGGCGGAGTTGAGACCAGCACAGTGCCATAGGCGTGCTGAGGCACGGCCCTGCCTGCCACGCTTCTACAGGCCCAGGCCCATGCTCCAGGACATACTTGAGGACCAGGTCATCTCCCTCTACCATCTGGACACAGAGGCTGTTTGGGAGCTCTATGAGGATCTACGACTTTACTTCGAGCCCCGGACTGCCCGGTCACATGCCATACTGGGATTGGCCAAGCTCCTGGCTGCCCTACATTTCTTTGCCTCTGGCTGTTTCCAATCCTCAGTGGCCACAGTGGATGGGATGAGCAAGCCAAAATTCTCATGCTGTCTCCACCAGGTACTGCGAGCCATGGTCAGCCGGGTTGGAAATTACATTGCGATTCCTAATGGTAGGCAACATTGGATGGCCCTGGGCCAGGAATTCCAGTGGATTGCAGGGATACCACATGTGATGGGAGCTATTTATTGCACACATGTTGCCCTGGTCCTGACATGCGACAGGGAGGTTGTGTTCCGCAACCACAAACACTTCCATTCCCTGAATGTGCAGGTTGTTTGTGATGCAAATATGCGTATTCTGAATGTGGTTCCACGGTTCCCAGGGTCAGCCCATGACTCCAATATCCTGCAGCACTCGGCACCGTTCGGCCAATTTGAGGCTGGACAATATGGGGACTGTGTCCTGCTGGTGGGTATTTACCATATCGCACATGCACGTACTGTGTATTGTATCTGGGGTCCCATTGTCACCTGTGTCCTCTGCATGCCTTTCCTTGCATTGTGGTTGTGGGGCGCTGCCTTGTTATGGGGCTTTGTACAACGTCACACCCTGTCACTGGGGATGTGGTCACATACCTCTGAGTGCTGCTAAACATCTCTATGTATACCATGTGTGTCTCATTGCTCATCCAGGTACCTCGGCACACATGCGGTTGTGACTGGTATCTGCTACTGCTGTTAGGTTGCACAGGTCTTATGTACAGGGACACTCTGAGCACATATGTGGGTTGCATCAGAGATGCAACCCACTAAGCAAATATATGGTTTCCCAACAACATGCCAAGAAAGATTCTCTAACCCTTAGTGGTGCATTTGTTTCTATAGAATTCATGATCATACAACCTTATGTAGCAATATTATGTTGCCTGCACCCCTCCGGCCCAGCCACTGCTCTCCCGATCGGGGAGGAGCACGCCGGAGCAACGCGGCTCCTCCAGTCTGCTGCTCTACCCAATCGGGGCAGAGAAGCCAACGTTTAAAGGAAGCTCCGGCAGGAGCACAGGCCTCTCCGTTGCCTGCACCCCTCCGGCCCAGCCACTGCTCTCCCGATCGGGGAGGAGCACGCCGGAGCAACGCGGCTCCTCCAGCCTGCTGCTCTACCCAATCGGGGCAGAGCAGCCAACGTTTAAAGGAAGCTCCGGCAGGAGCACAGGCCTCTCCGTTGCCTGCACCCCTCCGGCCCAGCCACTGCTCTCCCGATCGGGGAGGAGCACGCCGGAGCAACGCGGCTCCTCCAGCCTGCTGCTCTACCCAATCGGGGCAGAGCAGCCAACGTTTAAAGGAAGCTCCAGCAGGAGCACAGGCCTCTCCGTTGCCTGCACCCCTCCGGCCCAGCCACTGCTCTCCCGATCGGGGAGGAGCACGCCGGAGCAACGCGGCTCCTCCAGCCTGCTGCTCTACCCAATCGGGGCAGAGCAGCCAACGTTTAAAGAAGCTCCGGCAGGAGCACAGGCCTCTCCGTTGCCTGCACCCCTCCGGCCCAGCCACTGCTCTCCCGATCGGGGAGGAGCACGCCGGAGCAACGCGGCTCCTCCAGCCTGCTGCTCTACCCAATCGGGGCAGAGCAGCCAACGTTTAAAGGAAGCTCCGGCAGGAGCACAGGCCTCTCCGTTGCCTGCACCCCTCCGGCCCAGCCACTGCTCTCCCGATCGGGGAGGAGCATGCCGGAGCAACGCGGCTCCTCCAGCCTGCTGCTCTACCCAATCGGGGCAGAGCAGCCAACGTTTAAAGGAAGCTCCGGCAGGAGCACAGGCCTCTCCGTTGCCTGCACCCCTCCGGCCCAGCCACTGCTCTCCCCGATCGGGGAGGAGCACGCCGGAGCAACGAGGCTCCTCCAGCCTGCTGCTCTACCCAATCGGGGCAGAGCAGCCAACGTTTAAAGGAAGCTCCGGCAGGAGCACAGGCCTCTCCGTTGCCTGCACCCCTCCGGCCCAGCCACTGCTCTCCCGATCGGGGAGGAGCACGCCGGAGCAACGCGGCTCCTCCAGCCTGCTGCTCTACCCAATCGGGGCAGAGCAGCCAACGTTTAAAGGAAGCTCCGGCAGGAGCACAGGCCTCTCCATTGCCTGCACCCCTCCGGCCCAGCCACTGCTCTCCCGATCGGGGAGGAGCACGCCGGAGCAACGCGGCTCCTCCAGCCTGCTGCTCTACCCAATCGGGGCAGAGCAGCCAACGTTTAAAAGAAGCGCCGGCAGGCGTGCCCGCGCCTGGCGGGCCCGCGCCTGAGGGCCTCAACAGAGGGCCCTTTGGCGTGGCCCTTAGGCGGGGACCGCGAGAAGGGGCACCAGAAAAACCCCTGCCATCATCAGCAGCTCTCCGGCAGCAGGATAACAACACCAGCCATATTCGCAAAATCGAAGCTGCCTGCACAGACGTTTAAGCCCTGCACATCTCCCCGGAGGGAGCGTGCTATCAGCCAACTCGGGCCACCGCAGACGTTCCAGCCTGCTCCTCCTGCCCAAACGCGGCAGCTCAGCCCGTTTAAAAGAAGAACGTCGAAGGGCGGACCTGCGCCTTGCAGACCCGCGCCTGAGGGCATCGCCGGAGGGCCCTTTGGCGTGGCCCTTAGGCAGTGGCACACACGTGAGCACCAAGACCACATTTACACATCGGCATCACTTCAGCAGATCAGCAGCTTGAGCTCCCCTCGGTCGAGCTCGCCCCCTCTCAACAGCCCTGTCTCTCCTCAAACGTTCTACTGCCAGCACAGCCTTCCTCACCACCAGAGCAACAGAGCGTAAGAACTGGATACAAGACGAATAACTCAGAGGACCTAAGGTACAAAAGTAGCCGACACATGGTGCCTACCTATCTGAATTACTATACCTCATTGCTATACCTGAATTGCTACACGTCATTGCTACACTGTATTGTTGCACTATATTGCTACCACTGTATTGTTGCACTATATTGCTACCCCTCATCGCTACACCTTAATTGCTATACTGCATTGCCACACTATATTGCTGCACTACTAAACTGCTACACCTCATTGCTACACTGTATTGATACATTATATTGCTGCACTGTATTGCTATACCGAATTGCTATACTGCATTGCCACACTATATTGCTGCACTACTAAACTGCTATACCTCATTGCTACACTGTATTGATACATTATATCGCTGCACTGTATTGCTAGACCGAATTGATATACCTCATTGCCACACTGTATTGATACATTATATTGCTGCACTGTATTGCTATACCGAATTGATATACCTCATTGCCACACTGTATTGACACATTATATTGCTGCACTGTATTGCTATACCGAATTGATATACCTCATTGCCACACTGTATTGACACATTATATTGCTGCACTGTATTGCTATACCGAATTGATAAACCTCATTACCACACTATATTGCTATACTATATTGCTACACTGTACTGCTCTACTGAATCACTACTTTGAAGTGCTAAACACCTCCACTAACACAACACAGCACTAGAAAAACACATGCAACATCACAAAACACCAGTAACCTAGAAACGACTCATTCCGGAAACATAAATGGCTTACCCATTACTTACTTTTGCCCTACTCTATACACTAGTCAGCACACTCTATGAATCAGTTGTATTGGCAGATGGATGCAACCCCATCCAACTACTAAAGAGTGCAAACGGTAAAACATACAACAACCAATACCACCGGCACTCAAACCCTTCACACAGAAGACTGTCACACTTAATATATATAGCCATAGAGACCTCAAACTCCACAAAACATAAAAACACAAAGCATCAACAAGAACTAAGGTGCGCCCTTATCAACGCACGTTCGGTCCGTAATAAATGGCCGGTAATCACTGACCTAATCACTATGCACAATCTAGACATGCTAATGGTCACAGAAACATGGATCTCTGAATCCGACAATGTCATATTAAATCACCTTACACCACCTAACTTTTCGATCTATACCTGTAATAGGGAAAACAAAAGAGGAGGAGGTGTACTGATCCTTGCAAAAACATTGTTACAATACCGGACTAGCCTTACCAAGAGCACGCAACTCCTGAACACACACGAACCATCCCCAACAAATACAATACTATTAACCTCATTTACAGAACCCCAGGAATTGGATCAGATGAGCTCTCAGACATCATTGACCTAGCATGTAATCCAGAAGACTCCTCCAAACCTAACTGGCTACTAGGAGACCTTAATCTCGCTTCCACTCAACCCACCCTAGCCAAAGCCTTCCTCGAAGCAATGGCTGACCTCAACTACAAGCAGGCTATAACTGATCCCACCCACCAAGGAGGAAACCCCCTTGACCTAATATTCATCCCACATACCGTCATGAGTACATCAAACCAATTTGACCTTACTATCTCACCAGTCCCCTGGTCAGACCACAATCTAATAACATTCCATTTACCAATGCAACACTCTACGAGCCACCGCCCAAGTGCAACGGAAACATCAGGAACCACACGATTCAAGCAACTCAACAGGGAAACAATCGTTAGTGACGTTCTCCCAAAGCTTGATCAACCAGCAACCAACCTGAATGACATGATGTCCAACTGGAACGAGACCCTCTCCCATTACGCTCAACAACCTGCCAACAACAAAAAAACCGCATCGGACAGAGGAGACACCAAGAAACACGCCGCCCATGGTTTTCCCCGGAACTACGAGCGTCCCTACTCCGACTCAGAAAACTCGAAAGGAAATGGAGAGCGACTAGAAATACCTCAGACCAAGCCATCTATCAACAATATCTGAAGACCCATCGCGAATCAACGTGGGCCAAAAGGAAACAATTCCATGCAGAAATTCTCAGCCGCTCACTAAATAAGCCAAGAGACCTTTTCCAGCTGGTGAAATCCCTTACCAACCAACCTTCCCCTCCTCAACAAGAAGGTATTCAGCCACAAGCATATGCGAATTACATCCAATCAAAATCAATAAAGGTAACTACAATGGCATCATCACCTCATCTTAACCATACCACAAATCCCAAAACCACTCTTTCCCAGTCCACACTCACCAAACTCTCACCGCCATCAACAAAGACCATTGAAGAAGTAATTGCATCAATCAACGCCACGACCGCACCAACCGACCCCTGCCCAGCGCACTGGATCAAGACAATGCGCACGGAGTTCAGCCCTATCATAGCCAACATCACCAAGCTGTCATTTGAAACAGGAGTTTTCCCAGATGCGCTCAAGCACACATCCATCCGCCCACTACTAAAAAACAATCAACTTGACCCAAAGAAAGAGGAATCTTACAGACCAATCTCCAGTATCCCTTTTCTGGCTAAGATCCTAGAGAGAATAACCCTTAGACAGATCCAGCAGCATGTTGACTCCTCCTCACCACTGGATCCCTCTCAACATGGATTCAGAGAAGCACACGGTATCGAAACCCTACTGACAACATTAACCAGTTCACTGATCAATGGAATTGACAGTATAAAGAATGGCTTCGCACTAATCTTCTTGATATATCAGCAGCGTTTGACTCCGTAGACCACCTGCAGCTTCTCACCCGGCTACATGAGAAGGGAATCCGAGATCAAGCGTGGGACTGGTGTAAATCCTACCTCGAAGGCAGATGTCAACAAGTCCGGATTCAAAGCACCACCTCCGAACCTTTCCAACAGCACCAAGGTGTACCCCAAGGATCCTCCCTCTCCGCGTTGCTCTTTAACATCTATATGCAACCAATCTGTGACATTGCCCGTTCATTTGGCATATCGTGTCTTATGTATGCCGATGATGTCCTGCTATTCACACCCATTGTCATCAATTGTCCCGACTATACAGTGCTAGTGACTGCTTCAACACAATAACTGACTGGCTACTCACTCAGAACCTCCGGATAAACTTCAAAAAAACGGAAGTACTAATGATCACAAGGAATAAAGCCTTCTCTCCGCCACCAACACTCAAAGTCAGAGACGCGGAACTTCCAATCAAATCCAACATACGATATCTCGGGGTAATTCTTGATCAACAACTCAACTTCAAGGAACATATCAAACGCACTGTCAAGACCATCTATTTCAAGATAAAAACCCTACGGCATCTTAGGCCCATGATGGAATCCGCGGATTTCCACACCATCTTCCAGGCACTAGTCACACCGCACTTCGACTATGCCAACATAGTTCTACATGGCCTTCCAAAGAGCTCCCTCAAACCATTACCTATTGGGTTTATTGCGGTATGCCGTGTGCTCTACGGAACCTCAAGGGTCGACCACATCTCCCCCATTCTAAAGGAACTACACTGGCTTCCCATAAGCAGTAGAATCCTGTACAAAACCCTCCTCATTACCTTCAAGGCCTTCAACATGATAGCTCCCCCATCCATTTCCGACCTCATAACGCGTTCTCCAGACAACAGATCCAGGAGATCCCAGGCTGCCAACATGCTACTTATACCAATTGAATCCACAAAACTCAACCAGATCACCACCAATAGGGCTTTCAGGAACTATGCCCCCGTATGCTGGAACAAACGCGCCCCCCACATTAGAGCTATTAGAGACCTTATTCAGGTTAGAAAAGCCCTCAAACACCACCTTTTTCTCTTACATTATAGCCATCCCGATACCCCATTACCTCCCACACACCCCCACTATATCATACAGCCGCTACATGATGTAAAAACACTGTAATCATACCTAATATGTAATACAATCGATTTGTACATAGTTTCCTAAGTTTGCTATAAACTTGAATGTAAATAGTTCCCAAGTTCTCCTCCATGTTAACTCCCCGTTTTATGTAAACGACGGCCAATGTATCTGGTCAAGTGTTCTATTGTTTTGATGTAAACCGCGCTGATGACAAATAGCGCGGTATATAAGAAATGTTAAATAAATAAATAAATAAATAAATAGATTACAAGCTTATGTAGCAAGTTTTTGTAAATAGTTTACCCCTATTATCTAAGTTACTTGCCCTGTTATCTGTAAACTCATACATGTTAACTGTACTGAGTGTTTCTGTTCCATGTAAACCGCGCTGATGCTGAATAGTGCGGTATATAAGAGAATGTAAATAAATAAATAAATAAATAAATAAATAAATATGGGGTATTCCTTCTGTGGCTGGGTTCGACACCTCTGGTTGGATCATGGCTCCCACACATGGCCTCAGACAGACAGCACAAACAGATGTACATGTGTATGCCTTTGTGGTGTGTCCCTCATGGACCCCATATCCAACATGTGTGTGTGTGTGCCATCCATGAGGGGGGATTAGTTATACGCACAGACCCATCCTCATGCTGTACGGTGTATATGGGGCCTTTTCTCCATTGTCCATGTGTGCGACAACACATTGGTGGAGCTGTGGTCACACTTGGTATCACACATGTATGCTGTATGTCTGCCCACGTTATCTTGTCTCTACTGCCATTCCGACCTGGACCCTGGGGTATGTGTTCCAGTGACTTCTGCTGTGTGTGCACTGTATCATGGGTGTCACATAATTGCACACATGCACATCTCAGCCGCTTCCAGTATGCTTTGCCACTGTCGGACAGATGCCTTCACACCTGCCACTGCAGTTCTGGGTCTCGCAGCTTCAGACGCTAGTGCAATGCCATCGTGTGTCATTCTATGATGTCATATGTTTGTGTCCCTGTTTATCTGCTGTCCAGTTTAACGTTTCTATGTCTGTGCTTTTCTGTGTCCATCATCTCCCGATTGACTGTACCACATTTCTTTCTGCGGGTGATGCGGGATATGGATGTCGTGCCTGGTTGCTGACCCCTGTGTGCCTCCCATGGCCATGTGCAGAGATGAGGTACAATGAGGCCCATGCCTCTAGCTGCTCAGTCATTGAGCGCACCTTTGGTGGTTTGAAGAGTCGCTTCAGGTGTCTGGATAGGACCAGCGGTGTCTTACAGCACAGACCCATGACTGTGGCAAATATCATTCTGGCCTGTTGCATCCTGCACAACATTGCTCTCAGGCACAATGTCCCAGTCAAAATTAATGAGGATCTGGAGGAGGATCCTGTGTGCCCTCCTGCATGTGGCCTTGGTGACACATGTGTTGGGATGGCAGCCAGGCAACATCTGATCGAGAAGCTGTTCTCCTGTAAGTTCTGCATATGTGGGGATGTGCATATGTGTCTCCATGTTTGTGATGACCTGTGTGTTTCATGGCACTACCATGACATATATATATATATATATATCACTTGTGTTTTTGACTCCCAAGGATAGGCTGGCGATCCTGCCCGGTGCTGTGGTGCATGTGGGAACTGTGTGTATGTCATTGCGACCTGCAGGTGACTGGGGTGGGTGGACATACAGGTGTGTGTTCTGTGGTGGCAGTACAGCATTACACATATCTGTGTTTCCCTCTCCACTGCACATTTGTTGTTGAACACGTGTTTGGCCCATGGCTCCATCCCCCATATGTTCTGGTTGACATGCATATAGCCATTGGCCTGTGCACATTTTGGGTGTTTACACACTGTACTTAGGGCACATGTTACCAGGCTGTGTGTGTCTCCAGGCATAGGGTGTGGGGTTGGTGGATAGCACATACAGCCTTCCCTGCCATTTTGGCATTACACAACATCAGTGTATCCTTGCATGGACTGTGATGCTTGTCTCCACTGGTCCCTGATTGTGCACAGACCTGCCATATGCAACTTGCGGCATGCTAACCTTGTCTCACGGTGTATGTCTCTGTGTCTTTGGGGTGTGTCTAGGTGATGGTGCCTTCTGCTTTCCCCTGCCATTGTCTGGTGCAGGGATGTGTCTGGCCACCTGTGTGGTGGTGTTCTCCCATCTCTGTGACCTTCTTATTTTGCCCTTCTGTACATTGTGTGCATGTGTCATGTATTGTTTGCTTACGTGTCTCATGTTTGCTGACAGGACACTACACACCAACGTTTGGGTTACACGCAACTCACCATTCCTTGGACCTGCGCCACTGACGGTTGACCATGACGATGTGGTGATGGACGCAGTTCATCGACATCCACAGCCTCTACTGTGCCCCTTGTGCCCTTTGCCTGGCTCCGACAGTCCCCATCAGACACCTGCTGTACAATTATGGTAGGTTGCACCTTAGATCTTCTGTGACTAACATCCATTTGTAGATGTTTCATTTGGGCTGTTTCTATCATTGTGCCTTTCTGTGGGATCTCTGTGCACCACCACTTCTGGACATGCTGTGGACCTCTGGGATGCCTGTGTGACATGGGCATTGACATGACCATGTCAAGATGATAACCTGGTCTGCAGTGCCATCTCCTGCTGTGGTCAACATGCACTGTGCTGTGTGTTGTGGCCGTGTCACATTTTAGTATCTGGTCATTCATTATGCACATAATGTGCTGTCACTGTCTGCATTGTGACATGATGGTGGGTGTGGCATACCTTTACCTTTTCTCTACTCCTTTTAACACAGGGCACAGCCAATACACACAACACATATACTACGCTGCATCTGGAGTCCCCATTGCCCAGATGTGGTTGGACAAGACACCTCCATGCAATGGTTCCTGGATGATGGTGCCAGTGGGAGATGGACCTATGTGAGTTGTACACATGCCTATGTTGGACATCATTGTTGGCCTACTACTTTGTGTATCACAACCGCAATAGATCCAAAATTCTTCAGAGTAATACCACTGTTCAGCCAATATGTAAAATTAATTACTCCAATATATAAATATTTCCTTCATTCAAGTATTCTATAAACAGTCTTCCTTATAAATCTACTTATCTTTTTCTAAGCGGGTCTCAGACTTGCGGGCTACTTCCAGTGATATGTATCACTTAGTGCACCTTTTTGCATCAATGACCCATTTTCATATATTTCTTATATCTTTCTTATAACTTGTTCTAAACTAATATTTCAAACGTCCAGTTGGATAATATGAGATATCTTATAACAGCAAGCTTATCTTTTGTCTTTGTCTTTTTCTTCAGTGTCCCAACGCCAGACTGGGCGCCTCTGCGTTTCACAGCCTTTATGTTTCTTCAGGGGTTTTTTCTTTAGACAGGCTTGTAATATCAATTATCTCATCTGTTGCTTCTAAGATTGAACCTGGTTTTAGACAGGCTTGTAGTATGATGGCTGAGCCGACGGGCCCCGGTCCCGCGGCTGGCCGGGTAACCGGGTTCCCGGGGCCCGACCACATGGCAGCCCTCTTCGCGGCGGTGGGCCGGGGGGGGGAGGGGGGGCACGGGCAGGCTTGCGTGCCTGCGGGCCCCTCACGTCCTCCCCATGGCGTCTGCGGATTGGCCGCATGGGCGGTTGTGGGGGCGTGGCCTGTACGAGCAAGGAGGGATCGCCGGCTGGCGATCTCCCTCTTCCTCCTTGCTCGTGCCGGCGAGAAGGTTGGCGCTGCGGGGGAGAGCTGGTGAGTTGGGCCTTGGCTTCGGGGCCTTGTTTTCTGGGGCGGGTTTTTTGGCCTCCCCTCTGCCCCCGAGTGCTGGTCTTGGCCGGGTTGGCCGGCTCGATCGCGGCAGTTTTCAAATTTTCGCGGCGCACCTTGCGAGTGCCTGCCGCTTGGCACGTGGGTAGGGGAGAGGAGGGGGGGGCTTCCCGGTCTTCCTTGGCGGCCGGTTCTTTTAGCGGGGTGCTGGGTCCCCTCTTGCTGGGTCACCTTTTGTCCCTGCCACTTCTGGGGGGGCCCCGTTTGCTGCTTCAATAAAAAAATAATAATACAAAAAAAAAACAGACAGAGACCACACACCTCCAGGCTGCTGCGGCTGCAGCAGTTAGAGGGTCCTGAGCTGCACGTGCCCTTTGGGGGTGGGCTTTTGTTGCCTGGGGTCCCCCGTGCTCAGGGCCCGCCGGGTTCCATCGCGGGGGGCGGCCAAGGGGTCCCGGGGGGCGGCCCAGGGGGCGCGTGGCACTACTAGGGGGCGCGGTGTGGCACGGCCCATGGGCCGTGGTCGGGCCCCGCGTTCTACGACCTCGACGGCCCGGGTCCTCTCGGGGGTCCGGCAGGGGCGAGGGCGCAGCCGGGTGGGCGGGGCTCGGGGCCGTGGCGGAGCGGGCGAGTGTCCTGCGCCCGTCATCGGGGTCGAGTGTGCCTCCCTGGTTGAGTTGGTCCCTCCTGGGGGGGCGTCCCGTGGGGTTTCCTCGCCGGTTGTGCTAGCAGAGCCCGAAGGTACGGATAGTCCGGGTGCTGGCGGGCCTGGGTCATCGGGGGCCCCGATTCCCAACCGGTCCTGGGAGGTGGGCGCGGGCTACCCTCCGCTCGCCTCCTCTCCCTATGGGGAGGGGGGTCCTACCCCCAATCCCTCGGTTCCCCTTCCACCGCACGGCTTCTTCGCCCCTGCGGCCTCCTGGGCTTATGGTGCGGTCCCGTGGGGGGGTGTAGGGCCGTGGGGTGGGGGTTGGGGGGGGCTGGTTTGGCGAGGGGCGTGGTGCGGCTGCGGGAGCGGCGGCCTGGGAGGCTGGTGGGTTGGGGCCTTCGGCTCGTGCGTGGGGGCCGGCTCGCCGGTGGCTCCCGGTACCCTGGGGTCTCTGCTGCTTGTTTTTCTCCCTTTCCTCCGCAGGTCCCGACGACTTCGACACCGACCATCTCCATGGCTTCTGAGGACAGGCAGGCCGGTGCGGGTCCTGCGGTCTCCACGGCAGAGCTGGGTCCTCCGGTGCCCGGTGGGTCCTCCGGGGGTACTCTCGCTGCCTCTTCTGGGACGCCTGGTGAGTATATTGGAGGGGCCGAGGTGGGGGGAGGGGACTCCGCTTCGGGCTCCGCTGGGGTGGGCAAAGCCAAGGGGAAGCGCAAGCGGGCGCGCCGCTGCCGGCGAGCGTCCTCTTCCTCTTCCTCCTCGTCGTCCTCTTCGGCTTCTTCGCGCGGCTCAGTTCCGGGGGGGGCGGATGGTGGGGCGTCAGGTGGCGCCCCCGTTATACGTTGTTCCAAATTGTGGGAGTCCGTACCGCGGAAGTTGCGCCGGCGGATTAAGCGCCGTAAATATATTGACATCTTCCGTTTGCTCGATGGTCGGAAGCGCTCCGGGGAGAGCCGGCGGAAGCGCAAGGAAGACGAAAAAGCGGGCAGGGTGTGTAAGGTTTCTCGCAACACCCTCAACTGGACCCGCGCTTTCCTGCGTTTGGCGAGTGTGTGGGGGCACTACTTCCCAGAGCAGTACGGGGCTTTGCTGGCCCATGCTGACAATATATTGGCGGCGTCCCAGGCCCATGAGGGGTGGGCCTGGTTGAATTATGACGAGGAGTTTCGTGATCAAATGGAAGAGAACTGTCAGTTGCAGTGGGGAACGAAGGATATCAATCTGTGGCTGACTCAGATGTCTGTAAGGGGTCGGGTTGGGGGGTCTGGCCCGACGGTCGTCAAGGCTGGGCCATCCCTGTTGGGGGCTGGTGGGCGCTCCTTTCGTGTCCCCGCCCCCGTTTTGCCGCAGCAGAAGGGGGGCGCCATCGGGGGGGACGTTTGCTGGCGCTTCAACAAGGCGTCCTGCCCCTTTCCCGACTGCAAGTTCAAACACGCTTGCTCCTTGTGTGGGGGTGCGCACCCGGCTGCTAAGTGCACCCGCAAGGGTCCCGCGGGGGCCCCTGCGGGGGGTAAGTGAGGCTGCGGCGGTCTCGGCCCAGACCCCGGTACGGGTCGAGGCTATGCGTCCGTGGCTCCTTTTATACGGGCGATCCCGTCGGGGCAGGGCGGCCGGTTTTGCTTCTTGGGGGGTTTTCCCGGGGTTTCCGCATTCCCGTTCTGGGGGCGTCCGGGCTCGGTGGAGCCCGCAATGCCGCCTCCGTTCGGCAGCACCGGGAGATTGTGCGGCAAAAGCTCTCGGAAGAGTGTGCGCTTGGCCGTATCGCGGGTCCGTTCCTGGAACCCCCCTTTTCCCTGTTCACGGTCTCGCCGTTGGGGGTGGTTCCCAAAAAGGAGCCGGGCAAGTTTCGATTGATACACAATCTTTCTTGCCCGCCGGGCACTTCGGTAAATGACCTTATTCCCCGCGAGCTCTGCACCGTGCGCTACTCCTCTTTCGATGCTGCCGTCGCCCTGGTACAGCAGTGTGGGCACGGTGCCCTCCTGGCCAAGGTGGACATTGAATCGGCTTTCCGTTTGTTGCCGGTGCATCACTCGGCCTTCCCTTTGCTCGGGTTTTGCTTCGAGGCACGGTACTACTTCGACATGTGCATGCCCATGGGCTGTGCTATTTCTTGTGCGTACTTCGAGGCTTTCAGTACCTTCTTGCATTGGGTGGTTGAACGGCAGTCGGGAGCCTCGAGTATTGTCCACTACCTCGATGATTTTCTTTTTGTCGGGCCTGAGCGGACCCCCACCTGTTCCGCCCTCTTGAGCACCTTTCAACGTGTAGCTGCCGCCTTTGGCGTCCCCATCGCTGGGGATAAAACGGTCGGCCCGGGCACTTGCCTCACCTTCCTTGGCATTGATATTGACACGGCTGCCATGGTAGTTCGTTTGCCGCCGCCGAAGGTTCGGCGCCTTCGGGAGTTGGTGGCTGCCATCGGCTCTGCCTCGAAGGCCTCCCTTCGCGTCCTGCAGTCGCTGGTTGGTCATCTCAACTTCGCTTGCCGAGTCCTTCCCATGGGGCGCCCCTTCACGAGGCGTTTATCCTTGGCTATGGCCGGTCTGCGGCTGCCTCACCATCGGATCCGAGTCTCCGCGGGGATGCGGGAGGATCTGCGGGTGTGGGACGCTTTTCTGGCTGGCTTTGACGGGTGCTCCGTCCTTCAGTTGCCGGAGCTCTCCAATCTTGACCTGCAGTTGTTCACTGACGCGGCGGGCGGGGCGGTTCTGGTTTTGGGGCCTTTTGTCATGGTTCCTGGTGTGCTGAGCCTTGGCCCGCGGCTTGGGTGAGCTCCGGGTTGGTCCGGAATATTGCTTTCCTGGAGCTCTTCCCCATCGTCGTGGCCCTCTGGGTATGGCCGGACCGTTTGCGGGATCGACGGGTGGTCTTCTGGTGTGATAATGCTGCGGTCGTCGAGGTCATAATCGACATTCTCCTCGGTGCCCCAGGGTGGCGTCTTTGATGAGGGTCTTTGTGCTAGCCTGCTTGCGCCTAAATGTCACCGCCCGGGCCCGGCATGTGCCGGGCTCTCAGAATGCCATTGCTGACGCTTTATCCCATTTTCAGTGGGTGCAGTTTCGGCGGTTGGCTCCAGGGGCGGACGAGTGGCCCTCTCGGGTTCCGGAGCATCTCTGGACGATTGGGACCCTGACCTAATGGCTCTGCTTGCGGCGTCGGTGGCGCGCAGTACCTGGGTGTCTTATCGCCGGGGCTACTCTCAGGTGAGTGATTTTCTGGGAACGCACGGCTGGTCTGGGGGGGCGGTTTCGGATGGTCTCGTTGGCCGTTTCGTGTTATGGGCGAGAAAGGAGGGGTGGGGCTCGGTCGGCGGTCACAGGTGCGTTGGCGGGGTTTTTGTTTCTTTTGCAAGGCTGCGGGGTGGGGGAACCCCCGGGTTTCCTTTTTAGTCGGGCGGCTCCTCGCCGGTTGGGCCCGTGGGACGCCACAGTCGCGGGATTGGCGGTTGCCGGTCTCTCACGAGCTTTTGGTGCGGATCTGTTCGCTGTTGCCGCGGGTGGCGTCCTCGAGCTTCGAAGCAGTGTTGTTTCAGGCGCTGTTTACGACGGCCTTTTTCGGCGTCTTTCGGGTGTCCGAGCTGGTTCCTAGGTCGGCGCGGCGGGGGGCTTGGGGGGGGCTTGACGCGGGGCACGTCCGGGTCGATCCAGCGCGTGTCCGGATCTTCCTTTCGCGGTCCAAGACGGATCAGTCCGGACTAGGGGGTTGGGTCCTCCTATGTGCCATTTCCCCCCTCTTGTCTTGTCCCGTTCGGGCTTTGCGCGCATACGTGAGCCAGCGTCCGGAGGCTGGTGGCCAGTTCTTCGTCCATGCGGATGGCCGTCCGGTGACCCAGTTCCAGTTCACGGCTGTGTTACGCCTTGTTCTGCGGACTTTGGGTTACCCCGAGCGTAGTTATGCTTCGCACTCGTTCCGGATAGGAGCGGCTACTAGTGCGGCGGCTGCAGGTTTGGACTCACGGGTGATTCAGCGCATCGGCCGATGGCGTTCGGGGGCCTACGCGGGGTACGTTCGCCCATCTGCCCCTAACTGAGCACCCTCGTGCCGATGCCCTTGGTCGGTGGCTCGTTTGAGTCGTGCTGTGGGAAGTAAAGGGAGGGGGGGTCGGGGGGGGTACTAACCTTTTGTCTTCCTTTTCCAGAGTGGCGGGCTGGTGGTAGTCCGCTCTTTTCTGCTTTCAGATGGTGTGTCGGTGGGTGTGAATGGTGGATCATCGGGCACTCCTTTGTTTACTGGGCTGAGCGTCGAGCGGCGGTTCGGCCGTTGGGTACCCACCTTGGCCTCAGCCGCGCATGGAGTGCGTCTGTCCTGGCTGGGTCGCCGTGGCATGCATTGGGGACAGCTCCTGGACTGCGTTCGCACGGAGATGAGTCGGCGGCGGCGGCGGCCGGTCGGGCTGTTGCTCCACCTTGGGGGCAATGACGTCGCCTGTTGGCCCTGCTGGCACCTCATCATGACGGTTCAGAGTGACATTGCCCAGTTGCGTGTGGTCCTCCCCGGAGTGGCCATCATCTGGTCGGACATTATACCCCGCCCGGCCTGCCGGACCCAGCGGCGCTGGTCGAGGGGTCTGTGCAAAATCAATCGTCAGATTGGGCGCTGGGTAGAGCTGACGGGTGGGTTCCAGGTTCGTCACCCTTGGGCGGACCTCGCTTGTGCGGGCCTGTACCGTCTTGATGGGGTCCACCTTTCCCCGGTGGGGCAGGATTTACTTCTGAACGACTGGCAGGAGGCCTTGGAGTATTGGTGCTGGTCGCAGCTTTCGGTGGGGGGGGCGGCGCTAGGATAGCGAGCTACCTAGCGCCGGTGGCGGGGTGGCGAGCTGGTGCTCGTCGACCCGGTGGCTCATTTCAGCTTTATGCCGCTTCCCAGGTGAGCGGCTCGGCTCTTCAGGTTGGGGGGAGACGTCCCGGCTGGGGTCTCAACCCGGATATAGGCAACCCCTTCAGCCAGCCTTTGCTAATACGGCGAGGCGGGCGCCAAGGGGTTGCGGGGGGGGGGGGGTAGGGTGGGTTGGATGGTGCCCCTGCTTTGCTAATATGGCTGGTGGGGGGGACACCATCCGGAGGACGGGTGGGGGGGGGTGTGAGGTATTCTGTATTGTTCTGATTATTGTGGGCCCATGTTGGGCCGGTGTTTTACCGTTAATTAATAATAATAAAAGCTGCGACCAAGCATAGTTTGCACCAATACCTGAAGTCTGTGTGCTCTGTCGGGGGTGGTGTGGTTCTGCGGGTGGAGGGGGGGGGGCTGTGGCCCGGGTCGGGCATCCGGATACCTCGGTTATGATGGCTGAGCCGACGGGCCCACGTCCCGCGGCTG
Source organism: Ichthyophis bannanicus (assembly GCA_033557465.1). Taxonomy (NCBI): domain Eukaryota; kingdom Metazoa; phylum Chordata; class Amphibia; order Gymnophiona; family Ichthyophiidae; genus Ichthyophis; species Ichthyophis bannanicus. Next base: position 1,317,090,589 of record CM066031.1, read on the forward strand.
GCTGGGTAACCGGGTTCCCGGGGCCCGACCACATGGCAGCCCTCTTCGCGGCGGTGGGCCGGGGGGGGGGGGGCATGGGCAGGCTTGCGTGCCTGCGGGCCCCTCACGTCCTCCCCGTGGCGTCTGCGGATTGGCCGCCTGGGCGGTTGTGGGGGCGTGGCCTGTACGAGCAAGGAGGGATCGCCGACTGGCGATCTCCCTCTTCCTCCTTGCTCGTGCCGGCGAGAAGGTTCCCGCCCTCCCTCCCGTCCTTTAGCAGGGGTGGGGGGGGGCGTGTGTCTGTTGCAGCTGGGGTGGGGGGGCGTGTGGAGGGAAGGTGAGCGGGGGTGGCGAGCTGGTGCTCGTCGACCCGGTGGCTCATTTTCAGCTTTATGCCGCTTCCCAGGTGAGCGGCTCGGCTCTTTCAGGTTGGGGGGAGACGTCCCGGCTGGGGTCTCAACCCGGATATAGGCAACCCCTTCAGCCAGCCTTTGCTAATACGGCGAGGCGGGCGCCAAGGGGTTGCGGGGGGGGGGGGGGTAGGGTGGGTTGGATGGTTGCCCCTGCTTTGCTAATATGGCTGGTGGGGGGGACACCATCCGGAGGACGGGTGGGGGGGGGTGTGAGGTATTCTGTATTGTTCTGATTATTGTGGGGCCCAGGTTGGGCCGGTGTTTTACCGTTAATTAATAATAATAAAAGCTGCGACCAAGCATAGTTTGCACCAATACCTGAAGTCTGTGTGCTCTGTCGGGGGTGGTGTGGTTCTGCGGGTGGAGGGGGGGGGGGCTGTGGCCCGGGTCGGGCATCCGGATACCTCGGTTATCAATTATCTCTGGAACAACGAAAAACATCAAATTTAAAATCATTCTCTTTTATGCCTTCAGAGGAGACTATATATCTAATATTGTTAAAAAATGACAACTGAGTGCTGCTCACCTTCTGTTGCTACTAAGATTAAACCTGGTTTTGGATAGCAAAGGGACGCGCATGCGGATGTGCGTTTCCAAAGGTCTTTTTAAACTTCCTGTGTAATCAGGCTTGTGAGACTGAACTACCTTAATTAAAAATATGATCAGGTGCATAAAGCCCAATCTATTTGAGTGTTCAAGCCTTGAGGGGTTATTGTTTGCAATGTGTAAATCCATCGTTGCTCTCGAAGGACCAAAGTTTGATCAAGGGTTCTACCCCCCGTGCCACTATAAACTCTATCTATACAGAAACAGCGCAAATCTGTAAATGTATGGTGAAAAAGGAGGCAATGTTCCACTATTGGGGCTGACAATGATTTACATTTCAACCTGCTCTTGTGTTCAGATAATCGGACCTTAAAAGGGCGCATGGTTTTACCAATATATAGTAATTGGCATGGACAACGTATAGCATACACGACCTGTGAAGAGCAGCAATTAGTCGTGTGACGTAAGGAATACTTCTTGTCATGATATTGAAACCACGTTAATTCTTCATTAACCTCGCACAAAGAGCAATCTCCACACTGTGAATGGCCCTTTGATTCATTGAGAACTAAACTGTTGGGTGTTTTAAAGACCGTGGGGCATAACAGTTCCTTTAGATTCCTATTTCGGGTCCAGACACATCTAATTTGTTTTTCTTTCAGTGCAGGCACACTTTGAATGACATTCATGTGCTTTTGAAGTATGTCTTTAATCCCTTTACTATGAGACGAAAATTGAGTGACCATATTGATTGTGGAATCCAATGTAGTGATTGGTGTGGAAGATCGCGGAGTTAGTAACAGCTCTCTATGATTACACAATGCTCTTTTATATGCAGTATTTACTATGTGGTCTGGATACCCCTGTTGTAAAAATTTATTCTTTAGACTCTTTGCATGCACTTTAAATTGTTGCGTGTCAGTACAATTCCTCCGATATCGGAGGAATTGAGAGAATGGTAAACTATCTTTTAGTCTGCGTGGATGTAGACTATCATAGTGCAGCAGGGCATTTCTATCTGTTGGTTTACAGAAAACATTGGTGATCCATCTGGTGGTTCCTTTTTTAACTTCCACATCCAAGAATGTAATGTGCGTTTGGCTGCAAGAGCTGGTAAATTTGATAGTAGCTTCCCTGGTGTTCAACCATTTCACAAATCTATCAAGTGCGTCTAGGGAACCCGTCCAAATGACAAAAATATCGTCTATGTATCTACACCACATTCGAACTTGGGAAAATAAATCAAATTGCTTTAGCCAATGTTCTTCAAAAGCCCCCATGAATATATTAGCAATGGAGGGGGCACACGTAGCCCCCATCGCAACGCCAGATTTTTGAAGATATAAACAGTTCTCAAATTCAAAATAATTTTGAAACAACACCAATTTGGTTAAGTGTGCTAAGAAAGCTAAATGGGTTTCTGTTAAATCTGTTCTAGTTCTTAAAGTGATCATCACCTCCTCGTATGCTTTCTCTTGAGGAATGTTAGTGTATAAAGCACTAACATCTAAAGTGACTAGCCAAAGTTGTGGTTTGCCCACTGCTTATTTTCACTTGTTAGAAAAAGGTTTATCTTATGTGCCTCAAACCAACTTCGATATGTTTACCTTTCGGATCAATTTTGAACATCTCATTAGAAAACTCCATTTAAGAATATTTTTTGAATCGACTGATTCACCAAATAGTGAGAAAGTGGTGCCTTTGAATTCTGGAACTCCATCACCAGACAGGATTAAACTCCCACTAAAATCTAATTGGTCCCCCCCAGGGCCTTTGCCAGCAGCTTTAACTGTATTTCGTACATTGGTTTTACGTGATGTGGAAGTTCTCACTCAGACTACTCCCGTTCATAGACATGCTCTCACTCGACAGGAACAGATGGTTTTACGTGAAATTCAATCACGACATGATTTAATTATTCGTCGGGCTGACAAGGGCGGTGCAACAGTAATCATGGCAAAACAAGATTATTTAGCTGAAGCATACCGACAACTTACAGACACGTCCATATATCACATTTTACAAAAGGATCCTACTAAAGATCTCTCTAAACAGATCAGAGCTCTTATCGCTCAGGCTTTACAACAAAAATTGATTAATTTCAAAGAAATGAGATTTTTGACCCCTGCTGATCCAGTGACAGCTCATTTTTATCTGGTGCCTAAAATTCACAAAAATCTGAATAATCCCCCGGGCCGACCCATAGTGTCAACCAGGGGTACTGTATTAGAACCACTGTCGATATATCTTGATTCGTTTTTGAGGCCTATGATATCACAGATACCATCATATGTCCGAGACACAACACACTTTTTACAGTTGTTGGAAAATAACACACAATGGCTTATGGAACCACAACTTTGGCTAGTCACTTTAGATGTTAGTGCTTTATACACTAACATTCCTCAAGAGAAAGCATACGAGGAGGTGATGATCACTTTAAGAACTAGAACAGATTTAACAGAAACCCATTTAGCTTTCTTAGCACACTTAACCAAATTGGTGTTGTTTCAAAATTATTTTGAATTTGAGAACTGTTTATATCTTCAAAAATCTGGCGTTGCGATGGGGGCTACGTGTGCCCCCTCCATTGCTAATATATTCATGGGGGCTTTTGAAGAACATTGGCTAAAGCAATTTGATTTATTTTCCCAAGTTCGAATGTGGTGTAGATACATAGACGATATTTTTGTCATTTGGACGGGTTCCCTAGATGCACTTGATAGATTTGTGGAATGGTTGAACACCAGGGAAGCTACTATCAAATTTACCAGCTCTTGCAGCCAAACGCACATTACATTCTTGGATGTGGAAGTTAAAAAAGGAACCACCAGATGGATCACCAATGTTTTCTGTAAACCAACAGATAGAAATGCCCTGCTGCACTATGATAGTCTACATCCACGCAGACTAAAAGATAGTTTACCATTCTCTCAATTCCTCCGATATCGGAGGAATTGTACTGACACGCAACAATTTAAAGTGCATGCAAAGAGTCTAAAGAATAAATTTTTACAACGGGGGTATCCAGACCGCATAGTAAATACTGCATATAAAAGAGCATTGTGTAATCATAGAGAGCTGTTACTAACTCCGCGATCTTCCACACCAATCACTACATTGGATTCCACAATCAATATGGTCACTCAATTTTCGTCTCATAGTAAAGGGATTAAAGACATACTTCAAAAGCACATGAATGTCATTCAAAGTGTGCCTGCACTGAAAGAAAAACAAATTAGATGTGTCTGGACCCGAAATAGGAATCTAAAGGAACTGTTATGCCCCACGGTCTTAAAACACCCAACAGTTTAGTTCTCAATGAATCAAAGGGCCATTCACAGTGTGGAGATTGCTCTTTGTGCGAGGTTAATGAAGAATTAACGTGGTTTCAATATCATGACAAGAAGTATTCCTTACGTCACACGACTAATTGCTGCTCTTCACAGGTCGTGTATGCTATACGTTGTCCATGCCAATTACTATATATTGGTAAAACCATGCGCCCTTTTAAGGTCCGATTATCTGAACACAAGAGCAGGTTGAAATGTAAATCATTGTCAGCCCCAATAGTGGAACATTGCCTCCTTTTTCACCATACATTTACAGATTTGCGCTGTTTCTTCTGTATAGATATAGTTTATAGTGGCACGGGGGGTAGAACCCTTGATCAAACTTTGGTCCTTCGAGAGCAACGATGGATTTACACATTGCAAACAATAACCCCTCAAGGCTTGAACACTCAAATAGATTGGGCTTTATGCACCTGATCATATTTTTAATTAAGGTAGTTCAGTCTCACAAGCCTGATTACACAGGAAGTTAAAAAGACCTTTGGAAACGCACATCCGCATGCGCGTCCCTTTGCTATCCAAAACCAGGTTTAATCTTAGTAGCAACAGAAGGTGAGCAGCACTCAGTTGTCATTTTTTAACAATATTAGATATATAGTCTCCTCTGAAGGCATAAAAGAGAATGATTTTAAATTTGATGTTTTCGTTGTTCCAGAGATAATTGATACTACAAGCCTGTCTAAAACCAGGTTCAATCTTAGAAGCAACAGATGAGATAATTGATATTACAAGCCTGTCTAAAGAAAAACCCCTGAAGAAAAATAAAGTCTGTGAAACTCTGAGGCGCCCAGTATTGCGTTGTGACACTGAAGAAAAAGACAAAGACAAAAGATAAGCTTGCTGTTATAAGATATCTCATATTATCCAACTGGACGTTTGAAATATTAGTTTAGAACAAGTTATAAGAAAGATATAAGAAATATATGAAAATGGGTCATTGATGCAAAAAGGTGCACTAAGTGATACATATCACTGGAAGTAGCCCGCAAGTCTGAGACCCGCTTAGAAAAAGATAAGTAGATTTATAAGGAAGACTGTTTATAGAACACTTGAATGAAGGAAATATTTATATATTGGAGTAATTAATTTTACATATTGGCCTACTACTTTGGACATCACCAGGCGTAACAACACACCATTGCTGCCGTGCTCTGTCTGGGTGTTGTGTTGATTGCAGTAGAGAAACATCACCTTTGCATTGTTGTGGAACATTGAGACGTCACTTGTGACTTTGCATGGCCATGTTATCTGGCATGGTCATAGGCGGACTTGTAGGGTCACAGGTGGCATTTTCACTGTGGACACTTGTCCGTACATCTACAGAAGGAACTCACATGCGTGCTCTATGTTGTACATCCATCTGACATTGGGTAGCTGTGTGTGGGAATGTGTGGGGCTCGCATCACAAACATTGCATCAATATTTGGCTACACAGGTACATGCAGCCACGTATGTGGCACAGGAGATACATTCTGTAGGTCCTGCTTATCTGTGTGGTTAACATCCACTTGTACATGACAAGCTATTTTCCTACAGAACACTGTGATGCATGCCACCATCCCTGATTGCTGTTTGACCATCACAGGGGGTGTTACAGTGGATATGGGGCAGCACTCTGTGTTGTTTAAACGCACACAGTGCATGCGCATATGCCGGACTCATCTCTTATACTGGTGCATGTGACGTGATGGGGTTTGTGTGGGTACGTGCACCATTTTGGGCGTCTCTTTGTAGCTCTGCGTACATGTTATTGTGTGTGTTTACTGGACAGATGTGGCAATGTACATTGATTTTCTGACTAATGTTTGCATGTGTGCGCAGTCCTCTTTCTGACATGACATTGCTCCACTCACATTGCGCCAGTACCTTTGTACTGTGGCGGCAGGTGTGACCATTTCCAGGCTCCATTTGTGCAGTCCCTGTATATTGCCATACTGTGACTGTTCCTGTTTCCACAGCACCTATTGCGGTGTGACTTCCACATAGTGCTGCCTCTGTATGCTAGTGGGATCCCATCTTCTTTTCTGTTTGTGACTCTCATCCTGATACCGTGTCCTCATGTTGCATTGTGTCACTGTTGTTGATGCCATATGTGCATTAAAGGTGTAATTTTACACGACTACCTGACATCTGTCCTTTCTCAGCATATCACATGCTGTTCTAGGGACATCTACACTGCTGTATGACCCACTGACACCCACACATCAGGTCTACACATCTGATGGGTGTTGCTGGGCCATTGGGACATGACATCATTGGCATGTTTGTGCATTTGCCTGTGCACTGCATATGCACTTCACTGTGTGGCTGCATCACATTACATCTCTGTATCTTCCCTTCAGACCTTCTTGCATTGTATGTGTGTTGTCAGCTTGGTGTGCCTGCTTGATACATTCCACCTGTCAGCTGTGTGTTCTGGTACTGTGGCCGTGATGGTGCAGACATGTACTTCTACCACTACTGAGCATTTGCATAGTGCTACACGGCAAATGCGGCACAGTGCAGACAGGTGTGTGACATGTGCTGCGCATCAGTGATTACTATCTAGTCAGCCTGAACACAGATGGGGTGGTAGGGATACCGCTAGGGACAGTGGGGGTGTGTCATGGGGATCATGCTTCTATGGCTGCAGCGAGGACATGTGGCTTCATCCTGGATCTGTGCGGGATTGGAGATGGTACCTGCTGTACGGACAGTGGAGGTTTGCTCATGGCATACATGGCATCACGGAGAAAGGGGCAGTGTGGGGCTGCCAGTAGGGGTGTACTGCACAGGTGGTGGGTGTCTGCTTGGGCCCAATGTTTTCAGGGGTTGGATTCTCACATGCTCCTTTTTCATTACATTGCACTGGTCCACGGGCCGTCCATGTAGCTGTCCCTTCAGACGGCACCTGACACCCTTCGTCTATCACTCCCATGCTCTTTTGTATTCTGTTTACACTGCATTACATCTCATGGTGTGTGTGTGCATGTTTTTCTATGTGGCTCCCATCCCACTTACAGACTGTGATATGAGCTGTGGAAGCCTGTTGTACATGTGCATTGCATCATGGTGACTGTCTGGGTTGGCACACAGCAGGCGTTTTGTGTGGTGCCCTGCAGTGTTCTTGTATGCAGCCATTGCTGTGGACCTCACAGTAGTGGTGTGGTCTATTGGTTTGTGCAGTGCTTTTTTCAGCCCAGTGGTCATGGGTTTGCTCCCTCTTTGTTCTCCTTCTTTTATACCTTTCCTACACCATTACCTGTCATCCATGTAACAGTAATATCTCTGCTGATATGTGCTGCCAGCACATATTACCCTCATCACAGTTGCCAACCATCCTTCTTTCCGTCTATCTGCGTCGGTCAGATGTGTAGAATCCTGTCTGCCTGTGCAGGCTTCCACCCCATGTCCTGCACTGCTACTCTTTCCTGCATTGTGCCTCTTCATGCTTGCCTTGCCTGTGCCTGGTCTGCATGGCAACACCACTCCTCTGTCCACCCATCATTGTAACTATCCTGCCACCTCCGCCCCATCTGGGGGACACGTATTCCCATCATCTGCCACCAACTGTCTTTCCAGTACTTTACATTGCCAACACCCTGTGCTGTGGTACAGCTGCCCCCACCATGTTTGTCATCAGTACTAGCAGCCACATGGGATGCCCACAGATATGGCAGGTCCAGCGGCTCCCAGCTCTCTCTCCTTCACTCACCTGTTCATTGCCTTTCCTGAGTGCTCTGTCTAGTGTTAGGGCTACATCTGTCTCTGTTCCACACAAGTCATGCATGTCATCCTGAGGCACCTTGCAGCCCCTAGGGTACACTAACCTAGGGCACCATAACCTTGTTAGGCCACCTTAACCTACTGTTCCATAGCCCAGGGTGCCTTCTGCAGTGCCTTGTCCAGGGGTGCCTAATAAGGCACTTAGCCTAAGAATACCTATAGGACGCCTTACTAGGCACCTTAAAAGGCAATTTACTAGGCACCTTATAAGGCACTTTACTAGGCACCTTATAAAGGACCTTACAAGGCACCTTATAAGGCACCTTACAAGGCACCTTACAGGGCACCTTAAAAGGCACCTTACAGGGCACCTTATAGGGCACCTTACAGGGCACCTTACAAGGCACCTTACAGGGCACCTTATGAGGCACCTTACAAGGCACCTTACCAGGCACCTTACTGGGCACCTTATAAGGCATCTTACTGGGCACCTTATAAGGCACCTTACTAGGCACCTTATTGAGCATCTTATAAGGCACCATACAAGGCGCCTTATAAAGCGCCTTGTAATGTTCCTTGTAAGGTGCCTTACAAGGCGCCTTGTAAAGCTCGTTAGTCTAAGGCGCCTTTTAACGCTCGTTAGTTGCTACAGCTTGCTGTAACAATGCAACGACCACGTCTTTATATGGGCATCTCTACCTTTACCGCAGAACCTAACTCTAATGACATTACCGCGGTTTAGTAAACATACCCCATAGTGGGAGTAACCAGAATGAAGCCACAGTCGCACCTGAAGTTGCATAGAGCAGGTTGTAACTGCACAGTTACAACCCTAAATATCTTGCTGGACAGACTAGAAAGGTGATGCTGGCCTTTATCTGCTGTCATTTACTATATTACTATGTCACTATGTAAGATGCATGTAGCCTCATGTCAAAGAAGGGGTAGAGGCAAGAATTTAAAATATCATTTGTGATATGGAAGTCAGGTCCTACAATGTAGAGAGAGAGAAAGTCAGGAGGAGTATCAAGTTGTGGGGAGGTCTGACCCCACCACCTTATAAAAGACAGGAGAAATCCAGGAGGAATCACATGTAGCAAGGAGGCCAAGCCCTACTCCCAATATAGAAGGTGCAGGCAGGGCTGAGCTCCCATTGTGGCCACAGAGCTGGAATCTACAGACTGCTGGCAAGGACCAGACTCCTATCAGCTCAAGAAAAGTAGCCTGCCTGTGACATGAAGATGAGCTAAAATGAGGAAAAAGGGAGTGGAAAAGGAAAGGTAGGAGGAAGTGAGAGAGTGCTAGGAGGTGGCAAGCAAGGGAGAAAGAGTGCAAAAGTACAGTTTACTGTATCAAATCTATCTATTCTAACATAGAAAAGGATAAATTAAATATTTTTAAACAATTTTTCTGACCTATTATTTGTTTCTCACCTATTGCTCTGGGGGTGGGAGGGAAGAACACCTTACTGTACCTGTCTAACTATCTATTCCATACCATCTCATAGAATACAGTTAAATAAGCTTGTTTTAACAATTTTTCTCACCTATTGGCTCCAACAGATATTCTGGGGATGGAAGAGACGTTCACCTCACTATATCTATCCCATTCCACACTCATATGATAAAATTGAGTATATTTTTGTAACAATCTTTCTCACTTATTTGCTTTGGAGTCTATGTCAGGCTATGGTGGGTGGTCATGGGGCTAGTATCTGACACAGCACACTTGGAGTGATGGTACTTCAAGACAGCAGAGCTCTAGTGGGTGACACACGGCTCTAAAATACTGGCTGTCCTGCCCCTAAGAGCTGGGAATCCAGTCCAATAAGAGCATTAGCCAGGCAAAAATATTCCCCCTTTCCATACTCTATTGAAGAATGAGAGCAGAAAGGCAGGCTCAATGGGCACTGCAGGGTCTATGCCAGGCTAGGGGGTGACCCTACTACTACTACTATTGAGCTTTTGTATAGCGCTACAAGTCGTATGCAGCGCTGCACAGACACGTAAGACACAGTCCCTGCTCATAGAACTTACAATCTAGTCAAGACAGACAACACAGAAGGTGTAGGCTGGGATAAAACAAGGGGGAGAGGAAAGAAAAAGAAGATCAGGTGAGTCAAGATCCAAAAGCAGCAGCGAAGGGTGAATTTTCAGCCTGGATTTGAAGAGGGTCAGAGAAGGTGCCTGGCGTACAGACACAGGTAGTTTAAGTATCGCAGCACACTTAAGGGTGATGGGTAGCCGAGGCCCAGTGGGTGGTGCTGAGTGCTAAAAGACAGGCAATCCCTGCCCCCAAAAGCTGGGAATCCAGTCTGATAGGCGCATTAGCCATGAAACATATTTCCCTTTCCCCCAGTCTGTTAAAGAGTGGGAGCAGGGATGCAAGCTCACTTGAAACTCCAGGCCAGGCGAGTGACTCTAGGGCCAGTATCTGACACAGCACACTCGAAGTGATGGTATGTCAGGGCAGCAGAGGCCTAATAGGCAGGAGCGGTTCTATAATGAGGCGAAGTGAGGCGGCTGCCTCAGGCGGCAAAGTCTTGAGGGCGGCAAAAAATGCCCCCAAAACAACTGCCTCACTTCGCCTTCAAAAGTTAAAAAAAATCCCCAAAAAAGAAGTGCACAAGTTGCTGCCAAGTCTGCTTTTCGGCAGCAGCAAACTCACCCTCCTTTTCCAAGCAGCCGCGGCTCCCTGCCTCTTAGAGAACATGTAACTTCCTTTGGGGGGGACAAAGCTGCATGGTGTCTTTCACAGACGCGGGAAGGCTCCGCACTGGTTTCGTTTTTGTTTAAAACTGCAGTCACAGCACAGCCGCGGTTCTCTATGAGGCAGGGAGCCGCGGCTGCCTGGAAAAGGAGGGTGAGTTTGCTGCTGCTGGCCATCAAAAAAACAACAAAAAAAAAAACCTCGAGGAGAGGAGCCGCTGCTGCTGCTGCAGCAGCGTAAGTGCCCCAGTAGAGTCCTCCTGTCTCCCTCAGCGCGGCTTTACAGAGCCGTGAAGGGAGATGGGAAACTCTCCCTTCATGGCCCTGTAAGCCGCGCTGAGGGAGACAGGAGGGCTCTGCTGGGGCGCCCCCAGGGCCCTTTCTGTTGCCGCCGCGGCAGCAGCTTCAACAGCCAGGTTATTTTTTTTTATTTCCCGGGGGGGGGGGGGGATTAGGACTTGTAATGGGCTGATGGGGGGGGGGTTTAGGATTGGTAATGGGCTATGGGGGGGTTCTAGGACTGGAAATGGGCTAATGGGGGGTTAGGACTGGAGGTGGGCTGATGGGGGGTGTTTAGGACTGGTAATGGGCTATGAGGGGCTAGGACTGGAAATGGGCTGATGGGGGGGTTAGGACTGGTAATGGGCAATGGGAGGGCGAGGACTGTAAATGGGCTGATGGGGGGGCTAGGACTGTAAGTGGGCTGATGGGGGGTTTGGACGAGGTGGGCTGATGGGGGGTTAGAACTGGTAATGGGCTATGGGGGGCTAGGACTGGAAATGGGTTGATGGGGGGGTTTAGGCCTGGTAATGGGCTATGGGGGGGCAAGGACTGGAAATGGGCTGATGGGGGGTTTAGGACTTGTAATGGGCTATGGGGGGCTAGGACTGGATGTGGGCTGATGGGGGGTGTTTAGGACTGGTAATGGGCTATGGGGGGCTAGGATTGGAAGTGGGCTGATGGGGGGATAGGACTAGAAATGGGTTGGGATGGGAAATGGGCTAATGGGGGAGGGGAGGAGAGTGATGCTGGCCCTGGAAGAAAACTAGGGTCTAGGGCTACAAATGAGCTGATGCAGGAGGATGGTAGAATGGGACTGGAAGGGAGCAGATAATGGGAGGGTCTGCCAGGGGAAGGAGGGGGCACGAAGGGAGCTGACGTGGGGGAAGGAGGGGCTGGAAAGGAGCTGACACCTGGGATGTGCTGAAGGGTGACTGGAAGGGAGCTGACACTTGGGGATGGGAGTGGTAGGCGGTTGGGTATTGGGGAGAAGGCTGGAAGGGAGCTGACATGCAAATGGCACTGGAAGGGGGATGGGCAGAGGGTAGGGTGACTGGAAGGGAGCTGACCTGGAGGGTGGCAATGAGAGTGGACGTGAGCTAATATCTGGGATGGTATTTGGACTAGAAGGGGCTGGACAGTGGGGAAGGAGGGGGACTAGAAGGGAATGAACACCAGTTGTAGTCGTGGGAATGCTAGGCAGTTGACATTGGAAGGTACTGGGAGGGAAGGACTGGAAAGGGTGCTGATACTGGGGAGGGTTACTGGAACTGGAAATGGACTGATGGAAGGAAGTGAAGAAAACAAAAGAAGAGATAAGAAATGCAGATGGACCATAGACCACAAAAAGAGAGCTAGGAGAAGACAGGAAAGCAGAAGCCTCAGATCGGGATCTGCATGATCAGAGAATAAAAGGTCAGACAATGAAGGTAGAAAAAATAATTTTATTTAATTTTAGTGATTGGTCTTTGTGCTATTTTTATATTTTACACAGTACTGGGGAACTGCATCTCTTATTTATTTGATGTTGCACTGCATGTGGACTCTGGCTTGTTGGGGTTTCAATTTAAATTTAGTCTACATATTTTTATTTTTACTTTAGATTGCGGTTGCTTATTCTGTACTTGGTGAGGGTCGATGTTGTGAGTGTGTGACTGAGGTCAGGTGTTCTGTTAACATGGAGTTTGTACATAAAGATCTATACTGTACTGTAGTAATTTGACTTGTTGAGCTTTTCAAATAGGTGTATGGATGTTCCAGGGCCCAATGTAGTATTAACAGGGATGTTTTTTTTGGATGGGCTCCTTACGTGAGTTTTGGAAGTTTGTGCTGATATGGTATGGTAGGTTTGCTCTTTGTTGTAGGGTTTTGTATTAGTTCATAATATGCCTGGTACTGGAAAATAGTGGTTGTTATTGTTGTTGTTGTTAGTGAGATGATCAGAATCAGATTATTTTTTAAAATACTGAGTTCTGTGGGCGAATGTCCTGGTTCTGCTCTGCACCTACTCTGGATGCCAGAATATAGGTTGAAAAAGAAAAAGCAAGAACCATAACGCAGTTTGTAACAACAAAATAAAAATGAGTTATAATTTAGTTTTATAATCTGTGCTGTTAGTTCTTGCTGTCTTTTAGTTCCTTGGTGTGTAAATGGGACTGTACCTAGCCCTATGCAAGCAGTGCAGCTGCACAGGGCGGAAAGGCATGGGAGGCTTATTTCGGCTGTCTGCTGTTGCCCTGCCGCCACTGGCAGGACAAAGCAGGCAGCTGAAATGCACTCCCCAAGCCTTTTCGCAGCACTTTAAGCAGGTCTGGTCCCTCCCTCCTCCAACTTAATGTCAAGGAGGGACAGATCTGCTTAAAGTGCCAGTGCCTTTCAGATCGGGCGCATGCCCCCCTTCTGCTCCCCATTCCTTCATCCAGCACTGCATGGAGGTATGGGGGGAGAGGGGGCGTGCGCCCGAGCTGCAAGTCTCACAGGGTGTGATTGCAGCTCGATATGGCCCTGTGTGCAAACATCTTGCATTTCCTCCTTATAATCTAATCGGCTTTTTGGTTTGGTTCAGTCTGATTGGATTTCTGAAAAAGCCCCACCCCCCCTCTAAGGTGTGTGTGTGTGGGGGGGGCAGCGCCTTTTCATACTTCGCCTTAGGCAGCAGATTGCCTTGAGCTGCCCCTGCTAATAGGTGATTCCGGGCACTTTAAGACAGGCAGTCGATGCCCCCAAGCACTGGAATCAAGTCTGATAGGAGCATTCACCAGGCAAGCACATTATCCCTCTCTCCAGTCTGTTAAAGAGTGGGATCAGGGAGGAGGGATCACTGGGCAAGCAATCCTGGGGCTAGTATCTGATACAGTACACTTCAGGGCTTCAGAGGCCTAGTGTGTAGTGCAGAACACCAAAAAACAGCTAGTTCCTGTCCCCAAGATCTGGGAATCCAATCTAATAGGAACATTAGCTGGGCAAATACATTCCACCTGTTCCCAGTCCATGGAAAAGTGGGATCAGGGAGGCAAAGTCACTGGGTATTCTAGATCTATGCTAGGCCAGACAGGTGACCCTACAGCTAGTATCAGATGCAGCACACTTGGGGCGATAGTGCTCCGGGACAGCAGAAGCCTAGTGGGTGATGCATGGTGCTAAAAGACTAGTAATCCCTGTCTCCAGAAGCTGGGAATCCAATATGAGTATATCATAATGCTTGTGAAGGATGTAGAAGAGAAGAGGGGAAGAAAGGTAAGAGCAGCACTGGCGTAAGTGTGCAGAAAGAAACAGATTGTTCCGGGGTATGCTTATTGGCTCCTCTAGTCTGCCAGCAAAGCTAATGAAAGATGTCTTTACAGGAAGAGCAGAAAAAGCTGCAGCTTCCAGTGCAACTGTGAAAGAGCAGGTGTCCATGTCATCTTCACAGAGGGGCAAAAGTAGTTTGAGGGTGAGGGGACACCAGAGGAGCAGCAGGCAAATGCAACAGAGCAGAGGAGAAGGCACACCATAGTTCTTCTGAAAAGTATGCCGAATCTGAAGAATCCACATGGGCATGAATTGCATCTGAATCATCACATATTAACAGTGTACAGACTGAAGAGAGTGTTGAGGAGGTTGTTGGAAAACTGATGAGGTAGAAAATGATAAAGGTAGTGCCAATGCCAAGAACACTGCATAGATGGAGGGTAAATTAGAAAGTAGGAAGGATACTGCTGGCCTTTCATCCTGTCCTCCATCCCCAGCTGCAGGTCCAGCAGCAGCAGCATCATGAATGAAAGCACCCCCCCCCCCCACCCCCACCCCCACCCCCACCCCCAAGGAAATAGAGGGGAAGACAGATGTGGAGGCAATTTAAAGTATTTTAGGACATGCAGTGTGAAGAATGAAATTACTTAAGGAAGCACACTTGAGGGAAGCTGATGAGTTCCCTAGGCATGGAGAGCAAGGAAAGCATCAGTCAAGACCCTGCAATTGACATCACCATGTTCCTTTCCATGGTTCTTAAAGATTCAGCTGCATGTATGCTATAAAATATTTAATAAAAACATGATGACATCAATCTAGATTTGCCTATGCTCCTTGCTGAATCTTTGAAAAGACTCTGAGTGGGGCAGTTGCTTGAGTGTGTGAAGACATCTTGAAAAAAAGAAGAGTTTAAGTGTGTGCATTATCACTCTAATGTTTACATTTTAGGATGTTGATTACAATTCATCTTTTTCAGATATAGCCCCCAATGCAGGTGTTTTGATGCTAAAACACCAGGCACCACTGGAAGATGTCAGGCGTGGATTTTAGGCATAGATTTTGAGCTGGTGAACCTCTGCCGCTATTCATACCCTATTCCCAATATCTCTACCAATCCACGCCTACTGAGAAGCATTTTGCAATGGCTGTTTCAATGAAAATCACCCATATAGACGCGCCTGTGACTGTGAATGGAGCAAAGTGTACACTTTTCAACTTGTTCCTCTTTGTAATCTATCAGATAGAAAATAGAAAAGCCATTCTCTGATCTGGAATAACCAGGCTAGCCTAACGCTAAGCAAACTACACTGTTACTTAGGGCATCTGCTTCTGGGAAGCAGCAGAGTTGCTGTAGTCACATAAACTCAAAGAACCTTTATCAGGCATATTTACCCATAGAGAATGTGGACAATTTCTAGATAGAACATTTACCCAGATAAATAGCCAATTATGTGTATAGTATGTGAAATAACATTTAATATTTAACTATAAGGGAAGGAGGGGGGGTTTGGAGGGAAGGTTAAGGGGGGAGACTTGGGAGGGGGATTGGGGATAGTAGGGAAGTGGGAGTGGGGAGACAGAAGGGGCTTCATTTGGGAGACTGTGTTACGGGTCACAGTTTGCATAAACTGGATATTGTAGGGATCTATTGAGCAGCTTTAATTGGCATTTGGGCTGCTAGAGATTTGGGGAATAAGGGAAGCTTGGGGTGGGGGGATATGAGCATGTTTGAAAGTATAAACTAGAGTGTACTTGAATGATCTGTTTAGCCTTACCTATTATGTTGGTTTGTAATGTTTGGAATACTGCAATAAAAATGATTTTTCTAATATTTAACTATATGATATTCAATTATGCATTTTTATGCAATTATGCAATCTAGGAGGGGTGGTGCTGGGCTGCACATAATGAATTAAATTATCAGAGAGAGGTAGATAGGGGCCTAAAAGATAATTGAGGGGGGTGTACAAGGCTAAAGGTTTGATAAATGTACTTAATACTATACATTTCCAACAGCTCTGGGGAAAGCAATATTGTATCGCACGCCGCCGGAGCATCAAAGGGCAGGCGGCCCTTTAAGCAGCGTGCTCCTGCTCCAGCCGGAGCCATCATCGCACGCCGCCGGAGGATCAAAGGGCAGGTGGCCCTTGCTTTTAGGCGCGGGCCCGGGGACGCTCTGGTGTGGTCCATCCATCCTGCTCCTCCATTTCACCGGAGCCCCCTGGTTCTGAGTAAGCACGATCAGTACCATTGTTGCTTGGGACTTGTACTGTTACCATCGCCTGCGTAGAATCTGTTACCCATTACTGCCTGAATTTGCTACCACTGCCTGCGTAGAACCGCTACCATTGTTGCTTAGAGCTTAATGGTTACCATTGCCTGCGTAGAACAGTTACCCATTGCTGCTTGAACTCCCACCATTGTTGCTTAGAGCTTGAACTGCTACCACTGCCTGCATAGAACCGTTACCCATTACCCGCACAGAACTCCTACCTGTTGTTTGTTCAAACCTCGATGTCCACTACCATGGCCCCACATTTCATTGTCATTCTCTTCCTCCCCATTTTCCTCCCCAGCTGCCCCCCTTCCTATCAACATCCTCCCTCCTCTTCCCCCTACCCTCCTCATTTCTCCCTCCACTCTACCCCCTAGCCTAGCACACGCTCTGGAGCCTCTCCATACTATTCCCCGCATTCAACCTGCCCCCCTCTCTACCTTCCTCACTTCTCCCTC
Source organism: Ichthyophis bannanicus (assembly GCA_033557465.1). Taxonomy (NCBI): domain Eukaryota; kingdom Metazoa; phylum Chordata; class Amphibia; order Gymnophiona; family Ichthyophiidae; genus Ichthyophis; species Ichthyophis bannanicus. The sequence goes on from CM066031.1 coordinate 1,317,107,536, forward strand.
TGTTCTGCCCCCTAGCCTAGCACCTGCTCTTGTGCTTCTTCACACCATCCCCTGCATTCAACCAACCCCCCTCTCTCTTAGGCAACCCCATCCTCGCTTCCGCCATACTATCTCCACTTTACCTCGCTCTCTTATACTCATTCTCCTTCTCTCATCAGGTAACATCAACCCCAACCCTGCCCCCCCCCCCAATTTCTCTCCCATACTAAAGAAAGTTCCTCACGTACCTTATCTAATCTCATCCACATCCCGCTCCTCCCTCCTTCCACCCTCCCCCATTCATCCCACAGTCACTCAAACTTTCATTTCAACTCCAACCCTACCCCCAAATATAATCCCCCACATAACCTATCTGATATCATCAATTTATACCTCACTTCCCCCCCTCATGTCCCTCTTGGAAAGCACATACACCCAGGCATATCCACCCACACCCTACTCCCTCCAAATCTCGGTACTACCCTAGAAACAGACCCCCACACTATTCTAATAAGATATCCACACGTAACTTATCCAATCTTATCCATATCCCTCTCCTCTCCCTCTCCGCTCTCCCGTTTACTTGTGCCCTATGGAACGCATGCTCAGTCATTAAAAAAACTACTTTTAATCACAATCTCTTCATCTCTAATGCCCTACACCTTCTTGCCATGACTGAGACCTGGCTACCCCCAGATGACACCACATCCATTGCCTCTCTCTGCTATGGGGGCTACCAATTCTCCCATACAACTCGATCCACTGGCAGCAGTAGTGGCGTTGGCCTCCTACTCTCCCCCTCCTGCCAATTCCAACCCCTCCTGCCACCCCAATCACACTCCCTCCTTTCCATTGAAGTCCACTCCATTCGCCTCCTCACACCACTTCCCCTCTGTGGAGCTGTTATCTATCGCCCACCTGACAGCTCCAAGTCAACCTTCCTCACTGACTTCGACTCCTGGCTTTCTATCTTTATGGATCCCACCTCCTCCACTCTTATTCTTGGCGATTTCAACATTTACGTCGACAACCCCTCCAACCCCCATGCCTCAAAGTTCCTCGCTATTACCTCCTCGTTCGACCTCCAACTCTGCTCCACTGCCCCCACACACCTACACAGCCACTGCCTTGATCTAATACTCTTCACCAATTCCTCTCCCTCAAACTTCCACAAATCAATCCTTCCCTCATCTGACCATCACCTACTAACATTTACTCTCCAGCTCCCGCCATTCCAACCTCGTCCTGTCTCCTCCGACCTTTTTAGAAACCTTCATAACATTAATCCCCTGACTCTCTCCTCCACCATTTCCCCATCTCTTTCCTCTATTTTATACTCCGAGTCTGTCAACGAAGCATTATCCTCATACAATGCTACACTATCCTCAGCCCTCGACACTCTTGCCCCTTCCACCTCACGTCCTGTAAAATGATCTACCCCCAACCCGTTACCTACGCATCTGTGCCCATTCTGCCGAACAAGCCTGGTCCAAATCCCACTCCCTGGAAGACCTCCTACACTTCAAATTCATGCTTGGCTCCTTCCAGTCAGCCCTAGCACTTGCCAAACAAGACTACTACATCCATTTGACCAATTCCCTTGCCTCTGATCCACGCCGCCTCTTCAATACCCACAATTCTCTCCTCAAGGTTCCCCCGCCCCTGATCCCGCCCTCCCTCTCTGCCCAAACCCTAGCCGACTACTTCCATGACAAAATTCTCAAAATTACCCTTGAATTCCCTACCCCCATATCCACCTCCCCTCCCCCCATTTCTCCTCCCCCACCCATACTTCCCCTGCAACCCTCTCCTCCTTCCCCCCGATCTCTGAAGAGGAAACCAAACTTCTTCTTTCCTCCTCCAAACCCACCACTTGTTCATCAGACCCTATCCCCACCCATCTCCTATGTTCCATCTCCCTCACCATCGTCTCCTCCATCACTCATATCCTCAACCTCTCACTCTCCACTGCAACTGTCCCCACTGACTTTAAACACGCTGTTGTCACACCCCTCCTCAAGAAACCCTCACTTGATCCACTTGCCCTTCTAACTATCGGCCCATCTCCCTCCTTCCCTTCATATCCAAATTATTAGAATGAGTAGTCCACCGTCATTGCCTTGACTTCCTCACCTCCCAGGCCCTCCTGGACCCACTACAATCAGGCTTCTGTCCCCTACACTCCACTGAAATGACACTCACAAAAGTTACCAATGACCTGTTCCTGGATAAATCTAACAGCCTCTATTCTATCCTCATCCTTCTTGACCTTTCTGCTGCCTTTGACACTGTTGACCACGACCATCTCCTCACCACCCTCTCCTCGCTTGGCTTCAAGGACTCTGTACTATCCTGGTTCTCCTCCTACCTTTCCCATCGCTCATTCAGTGTATGCTCTAGCGGCTTCTCCTCCTCCCCTACCTCGCTCCATGTAAGTGTACCCCAGGGATATGTCTTGGGCCCCCTCCTTTTCTCTCTCTATACCCAAGGCCTTGGCACGCTATCTCTTCCTATGGCTTTCAGTAACATCTCTATGCTGATGACTCCCAAATCTACCTCTCCACACCTAATATTTCTCCGGCAACCCAGTCCAAGATCTCTGCTTGTCTTTTGGACATCGCTGTCTGGATGTCTCATTGCCGATTGAAACTGAACAATGGCCAAGACTGAACTCCTTGTCTTTCCCACCAACTCCTCCCCCCACTTCCCCCCCACTCAGTCCATGTGGATGGATCTTCTATCCTTCCTGTTCCCTTGGCCCGCAACCTCGGAGTCATCTTTGATGCCTCTCTCTCCTTCTCCGCCCATATCCAGCTTGTAGCTAAGACCTGCCGCTTTTTCCTTTACAACATCAGCAAAATCCGCCCCTTCCTCTCTGAACATACTATCAAAATGCTTGTCCACTCCTTGATCTCCTCTCGCCTCGATTACTGCAACCTACTTCTCGCTGGTCTCCCCGTGAGCCACCTCCTTTCCCTCCAATCTATACAAAATCACGCTGCTCGACTAATCTTCTGCCAGACTCACCATGCCTATATTACTCCTCTCCTCAAGTCACTTCACTGGCTCCCTGTCCAATTCTGCATCCAATTCAAGCTTCTCTTGCTGACCTATAAGTGCATTCACTCTATGGCCCCTCAATACCTCATATATCTTATCTCTCCCTATGTCCCCTCACGAAACTTGCGCTCCGCTAACAAATCACTTCTTTCAATGCCTTTCACCCGCACTGCGAACTCCCGATTGCGCTCCTTTCACCTTGCTGTGCCACACACCTGGAATAGTCTTCCTGCGTCTGTTTCCAGGCGCCCTCCCTGGCCCTCTCATATCCAGGTTGAAGACCCACCTCTTCACCATTGCATTCAGATCATGAGTTCCATCCTCATCCTACCCTAACCCCCATTTACATCTATGACCAAACCATAGACCAAGCTGTACCTAACTGTACCACACCATACCTTCCGCTGAACTGACTAATGCTCTATACTGTTCTAACTAGATTGTAAGCTCCAATGAGCATGACTCTTTTGGGCAGGGACTATCTCTTGTATGTTAGCCACCTCTTGTAGGCTAACTGTGCAGTGCTGCGTGCGTGGCGCTATATAAGTGCTAAGTAGTAGTAGTAGTGTATGATCTTTTAAATCAAACACTGATGCAATATCTAATTGCACAAGGAAAGAGGAGCTTCCCTTATCAAACAAAAGGCAGAAACCATCTAACAATGCTGTTAAAATTGTCTGGTGCTAAAATCTCCCCTAAACCCTGACTGTAATAAATGTAAAAGGAAAAAGAAGCCACTATGGTTCTCAAAAGATGTAGCTGAAAAAGTGAAGAAAAAGAGGATGTCCTTTATAAAATGCAAGAAATTACAGAAAGAAGAAGACAAGTATAAATATTTGGAAAAACTAAGAGAAGCTAAGAAAGTAGTGAGGAAAGCAAAAATACAAATGGAAGAATAAATAGTCAATGCAGTAAAATGGGGAAACAAAACATTTTTGCAATATGTTAGCCAGAGGAGGAAAGTGCAAAAGTAGTATTTTCAGACTCAAGAGTGAAGAGGAAGAATATATAGAAACTCACCTCTTCATTGCTGCTTTCAGATTGTGACTCGGCTGATCTTGTTTATGATTCTTTACCATTCCCCCTAGATGCATTCCATGTCTACAGCTACTGGGTTGTCTGTCTTGATTAGATTGTAAGCTCTGATGAGCAGGGACCATCTTATCTGTGCAGGGCTGCATCTCAAGGTTACAAAGCAGTGTAACAAGGTGATGGCCAAAGCCAGAAGGATGTTAGGTTGCATACAGAGAAGGATAACCATGAGACAGATGGAGGTATTCTGCGCATGTGTTTGACTTGCTCTCCCAGTTTAACACTGCAGTGGCTAATTTGCATACACATGGTTATGAAAGGGTCATTTACATACCCTATCCTTCCTGCATCACACATTAAAATGTGTGTGTTGTCAGGAACGTAAAAATGTGCTTCAGCACCAGTTTTCTGTATCGGCCTGAATGTGAGTAAACAATGTTCCTTTCCCACTAAGCATAACTGGTCTAGATACTGTGTAACACATTTTTACTTTTTTTCTTGTTCCTGGTTAATAAGTATTATTTTCCAATATCTTATATCTCAAGATGAAAGGAAATGGCAATTATGGCCCACAAACATTGCTTTTGGGACCAGGAGAGTGATATTTTTGAAAATTACCTATTTTGCAGGACATTCTAGATAGATTTAGTGAAAAGTAAACTTGGAGTACCTTTTGGAAAATTCTAGAACTTTCTAGAGCTTTCCAGAACTTTGCAAAACTTTTGGAACTTTGTATAACTTTTGAGAACTTTTAATAAAAGCCTTTTTGTGACCGTTATAACGTCACTTCTGCCTCGCGTTTATAAAAACAACTGATTTGTGTGGAGTGAGCACAGTCATTCAGCAGCCTTCTTACTGACTGGAAACCTAGGAGTGAGCAGTAACAACATGTGTCTTAAGCTCACCAGTTTATTTTCATTCTAGCTTCTTAAGTGGACTTACATAGCATCAAGAGGCTGTAAGCATCCAGCAGATGCATTTTGCTATGTCTGAGGCAATTTTATGAAGACAAGAGCGAAAAAGTACTCAATGGAAGCATCTGCCAAGATGTGTGAAGCTTACAAGGCATATTTTGACATGTCTGTTGGGGATCAGGACAAACCCTGAGCCCTTCATTTCATTTGCGAACACTGCAAGAAAACTCTGGAAGGTAAAATGGACAATTAATGCTGGCTTCAAATGTGGCATTTTATGTTATAAAATCTTGTTACTGAATTTTTACACAATGTGTGAAATATTTAGCAAGAACATCATTAATTCAAAATAATTTTATCATCATAATTAGATATCATATATATATATATAAATATATATATATAATTATTTTTTATTTTCACATATTTAGTTTTTCTTTGGCAGGATGGTACAGAGGGGAAAAAAGAGTCATGAAGTTCGCTATCCCAAGAATTTGGCGGGAACCCACTAACCACTTGAGCAATTGCTACTTCTGCATGATGGATCCTTCCATACATCAGGCTGGCAAGAATGCTCCTTCTATCATGTATCTGAGCATTCCTTCATCCATTGCCCCGGTGCCACACTGCCCAGAGCACCCTGTACCCACTCATCCCCAGAGAAAGTAGATGTCTTCAGAAGAAAACAGCAATTCACAAAACAAAGAAGATGCTGCAGATCTAGATTACAATATCATAGGTGGAGCTGAGGCGAGAAACCTTTACTACTTGAACCAAAATGACATTTATTTAATAATACACACTTATATACCGCTACTTCCAGCGGTACTACCGCTACTTCCAGCGGTACTACCGCTACATCAACAACTTGGTCAGAGATCTTGGTGATGCTGAGCTTTTGACATCCAGGTTCAAGCAGTGGAACTTGTTAGATGAAAGTGTGCAAGTCACAGGTAAAAGGAAGCAACACCACACTTTTTCTTGGTTCTTCACTAGTCCAGCTGGGCTCTGCTTTTGCCACAATGTGACCGGTCTGTTTGACACTATCGGAATTGCATGTAACCTAAAGGAGTGATGCCTATTCATTGAAAGCTCTTCCAGGAGCCTCAAAGCCATGATGCTACATAAAAGGAACTCAGATCATAGCAGCATCAAGACCTTGCTAGAAGCCTTGAAGTATACTGAGTATGGTGGGAGATTATCAGAGAGTTTAAAATGGTGGAATTTCTGATGGGTCTCCAAAGCGGTTTTACCAAGTTTCCCTGCTCTCTTTGTCTTTGGGACAGCAGGGCACCACAGCACACTCCACAGGCGGGACTGGCCACAGTGAACTGAATTTTCTGTTGGGACAAAGAACATGAAGTGGGAGCCACTGGTGGAAACACAGAAGGTGCTGATGCCACCACTGCACATCAAATTGGGCATTATGATACAGTTTGTCACAGCTCTAGAGAAAAAGTCGACAGCCTTCAAGTACCTTCAAGACATCTTCCCTAAACTGTCTGAGGCAAAGGTCAAAGCTGGTGTCTTTGTTGGACACAAATAAAAAGATTCTCAAGTTTCCCAAGCTGCTTACTAGGAAGGAGAAAACATTTTGGAACAGCTTTGTTGCAGTGGTTTGTGTTTTTTTGGGGGAAATCACAAGGCCAAAAACTATGTAGAGCTAGTTGAGACTCTGGTTAAGAATTATGGCAAAATGGGCTGCTGGATGTCTCTCAAAGTCCATATCCTTGATGCTCATCTTGATAAATTGAAGGAGAACATGGGAACGTACTCAGAGGAGCAAGGCAAATATTTCCACCAGGATATACTGGAATTTGAATGCTGTTACCAAGGACAGTATAGCGAGAACATAATGGGAGACTACATCTGGGGGTTTATTCGTGAAAGTGATTTACAATATAATCATAAATGTCGAAAATCTACTCCTAAATGTTTTATGGTCTTTCTTTAATAAATTAAATATAAGTAAATATGATATCATGTTTTTTATGTGAACAAAAAGGCTCAAGCAAGCCTGTTTTAACAATGGGAATCAGCAGGATCAGAATCAGGTCTACCTCTGTACGCCCCAGTTCTAATCGGCCATACAGGGGCTGGATGGCCAGTACGGAATCAGCCTCTATAGCTATACACATTACTGAAACAAATATTCAAGAAACTTTTCCAAAAAGGAGACACTGCAGTACCAGAGGGCACTTCTTTTTTTTCATCAAACTACCAGTAGTTTGTTAAATTTAAATAAAAACATTTTTTTTCCAAGTTCCTTTTTTTTCCCAGTTCCAGCCACACTTCAAATGCTATCTTTTACAATGGGAGAATGTTATCTTGTTAAGGAAAGCAAACAGATCTCTCTTTTACCTTCCTATTCAAGGAACAGGTTTTTCTTTTCTCTGCTCTCCTTAAAAAGCACTATAAAACAAAACCTTTCAGACAACTGCAAATCAGCATGTCATTTATCTAAATAGTTGCACCTCAATCGGCGTGTGAAGTTTTTTTTGTTTGTGTTTTTGTATTTTTATTTTTGTAAGAATTTAGAACAACATTAAACACATGTCACAACATCAGTTCAACCCTTCCCACAGAACTATACACTTCCACCTCCAACCCCACCCTTAAACCCAACGTCCCCCTACAGAGACCCACCAAGCCAAACAACCCAACATTCCCATATTTTTAGGATATCCCCCCCTTTCACTCACCCCTCTCCCCCATCTCCCCCCTCCCCCTCCTTTCCCCAAGGACACGCCACAGACCTCCCCACTTACCCATGAATCTCTCCAATCTCTCCCGCCTTGCCGCTGTCAACTTTTCCATTAAAACAACATGTCTTAGCCTCCCCTCGAACTCACCCATCGTAGGTACCTCCAACTGCTTCCACGCTGCTGCCAATTCACATCTCACCGCACTCAGACATGCTCGTTCCATGGTCCCCCCTCCTGGTGCCCAGCCCCCTACCATGAAAGTAAGCAAACCCCTGGGTCCTTCCTCACCTCCACCCCCAAATACCGTTGGATCCAACTCACCACCCGCCCCCAATAACTTTGTACCTTGCTACATCCCCACCAAATATGCCAAAAGGATCCCACCTCCCCACACTCCCGCCAACAACCTGCCGCCACCCCCAGAAATATCCTGTGCAACCACTCCAGCGTATAATACCACCGGAATAAAATCTTATACCAATTTTCCCATATGCTACTCGCCCAAGGCAATCCCCTTACCCTATCCCAAATCTTTTTCCATTCCACCTGTGTCAGCGGTCCCCCCAAATCCCGCTCCCACTCCGCCATATAATGAAACCTCACCCCTATACCCTCCCTCACTGCCTTATACAACCTGGATACCATCCCCTTCGACCCAAATTTTCCATACCAAAGGACCTCTATCTCCGACACCTCCCCCATTCTCCCCCCAGCCCCCCACCCCCCTGCAAAAAAGATCTCACCTGGAGATAGGCAAACCTATCCTGCTCTTCAAGCCCATACTCTTCTCTAACCTCCCCAAAAGGCCGCATCTCCCCCTCATCCAGTAATTGATAGAAACACTCTAACCCCTTCCCCGTCCATATATCAAACCTTCCCCCTTCCCACCCCGGGGTAAATGGTTTCCACCCCCTCCATGGCATCATTACTGAGAATTGACCCCTCTTCCCACTATCCCCTCGGCCCCGAACGGCATCCCACACCCCTGCTACCTGCTGCATTGCCGGCAACCCCTCTCCCAATGCCTTACGGTTCTTCCCCCCCGCCCACAGCCAAGCATCTAATCTACCCCATACGCTCTAATTGCACCCATGGCTTCGGGTCCCCTCTCCTCCTCCAGTCCATTACATGCTGTATTTGCGCTGCTCGATAGTAATCCTTAATATTAGGCACCCCTAACCCCCCCCTCCAGCTTCGGAGCATACAACACTTCCCTCGCAAGCCGCGGTGGCCTCCTATTCCAAATGTACTGAAATACCTTCCTTTGCACTCTCCGCAGCACCTCCTCCGGTACTCGCACTGGTAAAGCTTGGAATAAATACAACAACCGCGGTAACACATTCATTTTGACCCCTGCCATTCGGCCTAACCACAATACCTCTTGCTTCATCCCCCTCCAGATCCTGCTCCAACTCCCGCACCACCCCGGATAATTATAGCGATACATATCCCCATACTTAACCCCCATCTGAACCCCCAAATAGTGCAGTGTATGATTAACCCACCTCAATGGGTACATACCCCGCAGCAGCCCCTCCACCCTCGGCGACACTCTGACCCGCAGCACCTCCGTCTTGTCGACATTCATTTTAAATCCCGAGACTTCCCCAAAATTCTTCAACACCTCCATTACCTCCGGTAGAGATCCCTCCAGCTGGCCAAGATACAGCAAAATATTGTCCGCATAAAGAGAAATTTTATGATTAACCCCCCCTCTCTCCAATCCTCTAATCCTCTCATTTGTACGGATCATCTCCGCTAAAGGCTCCACACTCATTGCAAATAGCAACAGTGATAAAGGGCACCCCTGCCTCGTCCCCCTCCCCAGACTAAAATCCCTCGAATAACAACCATTGACTTTCACCCTCGCCCTTGGTCCATTATATAACCCCCGAATCCATTTCTACAAATTCTCCCCCACCCCCATTTTCCCCATCATGCCCATCAAAAAAGCCCAGTTTATCCTATCAAATGCCTTCTTGGCGTCAACTGACATTAAAAGAAACTCTTCTGGCCCCCACAGCGCTTCCCATATCACCCCCACTGCCCTCTTTATATTATCCACTGCCTGTCGACCCGGCATAAACCCCGTCTGATCATCCTTTATCACCTTTGGCAACCAAGGCCCCAGTCTCCCCGCCAGTACCTTAGCCAGAACCTTGACATCCATACAGAAGAAAGTGAGGAGAGCAACAGTTCTTTCACTATTTTTTGTTGGACCAGATAATACCCTGTACCGGGGTCATGAAAACCAGACTCCCAGACTTTGGTAAGTGATAGTCCGTTTTAATCAAACCAGCAGTGAGAAATATAAGATAAACTTAACTGCCATGGCCAAATCATCAAGGTGGGAGACACGACACAGTCCTGCGTTTCGGGCTCACACTTCAATCCGCCCTGCTTCAGGTCAAACTGTCATCACCAATCAAACAGCTGTCAGTTCATAAATGAACCTTGACATCAACATTTAATAAAGAAATGGACTGGTAGGAACCACATTCCAACGGGTCTCGTCCCCCTTTCGGCAACACCGTGATCCCGGCTGTCAGCTTCCCCGCTTGCAGTTCCCCCCCCTCTTCCAACATCCCATTAAACACCCGACACAACACCTCCCCTACCTCCTCCTTGAATATGCGATAAAACACACTCGGCAGCCCGTCTAACCCCGGGGCCTTCCCGCTGGGCATCCCCTGGATGGCCCTCTCCACTCTCCTCTTTAACAATCGGGGCTTCCAACTCCTCCTGAGCTTCCTCCGGTAATTTAGGGAGCTCAATCTTCTCTAGGTACCGATCTACATGCCCCCCTTCCACCCTTCCATCCTCTGAATAAAGTTCCTGGTAAAACTGCCGAAATCTCTCCTGTATCTCCCCTTCCCGAAAATAAACCTCCCCCCCTTCCCCTTAATTTGATATATCCTAGAAGCCACCGTGTGTTTCTGCAATCACCGTGCCAGAATCTTCCCTGCCCTATTACCAAACTCGTAATACCGGTGTTTTACCCAAGCCAACTCAACCGCCACCCTCTCCAACTGTAGCCCCTGCAACTCCCCCCGTATCCTCTCCATCACATCTTTATCCCCTCCCCTCCCAGACCTCCGATATACCTCCTCGGCTTCTTGCAATCTTCTCCCCAATGCCCTCTCTGTTTCATACCGCTCCCTTTTCTTTCGCGCACCCCATTGTATAAACTTCACCCTGATTACTGCCTTCAACCCCTCCCACACCATTGCCACCCGAACCTCTCCATTATCATTCACGGATAGATATTCCGTGATCCCCTCTCGAATATCTCTCACCACCTCGGGGCACTTCAACAAACCCTCATTTAACCGCCAGAACCTCAACCCCCCTCGACCCCTCCCATTTAACCTCACCTCTACCGCCCTGTGATCTGACCAAGCAATCGGGATAATCCCCCCTCCCTCACCCCCAAAATCCATTCCTGATCCACAAGCACCATGTTGATCCTGCTCCAACTGTTGTGAGGCACTGAGTAGTATGTATATTCCCGCTTCTGGGGATGAAGCACTCTCCATGCATCCACCAGATTTAGACATTTCATCAACCTCTGCAATGGCTTCCTGTTTCTCCCCCTCCCCTCCCCCGGCCCCGATGCCCTATCCATCATATGCTCCAAAACTACATTAAAATCCCCTCCCCTTCCCCCCCACCTGCTGCTCCAACAACCTTCTCAACTTCTGCCAAAAGCTCACTTGTTCTCCATTCGGCCCATAGACGGACACCAGAACTATCCCCTCCCCCCCAGCTCCCAACCACCCCCACCACCCGGCCTTCCCCATCCTCAAAGCTTCTTTCCACCTGGACCCCACTACCCCCCTTTATCAACACCGCTACCCCCCTTCTTTCCCCCCGCCCGACTACATGAGTAAACTTGCTCTGCATACCGGGCATTCCTCATCAGTCCCACATCTCTATGACGCAAATGCATCTCTTGTACTAAAACCACATCCCAATCATTTTTCTCCGCCTCCCGGTACAATAATCTCCTCTTTGTGGGTGAGTTCAAACCCCGTACATTAATCGTTCCCACTCGCAGCATCAGTCACCTAGCCCCTTATCACTCCCCTCACCCCCATACTGTGTCCTTTCCCCTCCCCCCTACCTCCCTCCCTCTGCCTCCCCCAGCCCCCTCCCCCCTCCCCCCTCCCCCCACCCCCCCTTCTACCTCTCTCCCTCCTTGCCATCCTTCCGGTTGTTATTGTCCTGCACCTCCTCCATTCAGCCCCCCTCCCGCCTCCCCCAGCGCCTCCCCACTCTCACACCCTCCTTAGTACACAACCCCTCCCTTCCCCCTGCCCACCACCCTCATACCTCCATGCTCACCCCCACCCCCATCTCACCCCCCTTCCCCAATGTCCTTCCAATCCAGAGTCCAGAGGGCCTCCCTCCCCAATTCTCACAGTCAAATTCCATCTGCACAAGTTCACCATCAATCCGTGGGGCTCACTCGCATCCCCGCACCGCCTTCCTCCACTCTCCTCTGCAGCCGTCGTCCTCTCTCAGCAATCCTCTGCCATCAGGAGACCTCCTTCTGTTGATCCGCTGCTCCTCCAGCTTTCAGGGCCCTCGCCTTTCCCACACCCTTGGGTAGCTGCTCACAGCCCAATTCACCCAACACAGTCTAAGCTTCCTCCGCCCCTTCACTTTCCGGGACGCTCCATTAACAGTCACCAACAGACCGAAGGGGAACAGCCACCGATATCTCAAGTTTCTCCCCCAGAGGTAGGCAGTGACCTCTCTCAACCCCCGTCTTCTATAAAAGGTCCCCTTTGACAGATCGTTGAAGATATCCACCTCAGCTCCTTCCCAGGCAATCCACCCATATTTCCGTGCAATCTGCAAGATTTTCTCCTTCAGGGGGAAGCTGCTCATGCATGCGATAATATCCCTGGGCTGCTTATCTCTCCATGGGCTGAGACTGCGATGCGCCCGCTCCACACCAATCTCCTGCTCTCCAACCTCTGCGCCACCCTCCAGGGCCAGTATATGGGCACACAACCTTCTGACCACCTGTGTGCAGTCTTTAAATGCCTCCGTCTCTCCAATCCCCTTCACTCTCAAATTATTCTGGAGGGCTCGATCCTCAATCTCCTTCAGCTTCTCCATCATCTCCTCTTGTTGCCTCTGCATCTTGCTCTGCTCCACTGCCATCGCCTGCAACTTGCCTGTACACTCCTCCACGTGGTCCTCCAGTACTGCCACGCGGTCGCCCAGGCCGTTCAGGTCTTGTTGGATACTCGCCAGTGACTCCTTAATTTCTTTCCGCATCACAGTCAACTCAGCATGCAGATCCTTTTTTTTTTTTTTTTTTAATTTATAAGTAACCAAACAAAATAACAGCCATCAGCAAGTCAAACAACAAACCCCCAAGCAGGGTGTACTCTTATCCCTGCCACAGGGAACTAGTATAATACAGGCTTACATGGCATCAAGAAACATTTCCACAGTTAATACATTTTATATTTTTACAAGCAGAAACACCCCCCCCTCCTGTCGCAGTCCACAGCCCCCACAGCTCCAGCCCCAAGCAACCGCAGAACTCGCTCCCCCAAGTCACCCACGCTATTCACCTCTATTCCGCCAATATCATCAGGAGCCCACATTTAGCACTTCATTCCTACAATGTAAGGTTCCCATATTAACATAAAAGTGGACCATCTCTTCACCTGGCCCTTAGCTCTCCAGCATTCAGTCAACATCAGATGGTGAAAGCTATTGTGCCACTCCAGGAAAGTAGGGGGGAAGCCATCCCGCCATCTGTGGAGTATCGGACCCTTCCCCACCAAACAGGCCTTATGCACCAGCAGCCGCTCTCCTTTCCCCTTCGGCAGGGCCGGATTCAGCTGGTCCAATGTTACCAGCGGGCCTGTCCAGGGGAAGCGCTGTTTCAACAACCCCTCTAGGCAATGATGGATATGGGACCAGTAAGGACGAATACGCCTACACGTCCACCACATATGAGTTAGGTCGGCTAGAGGCGCAAAACATCGTGGGCAGGACCCATCCTGAGTAATATGACTATGCAAGGCCCGTCTAGGCGAGAAGTGAACACGGGTTAGCACCTTATATTGCATCTCCCACCAACGGGCCCCTTCTACTAAAGTAACTAAGCATTTCAAGGCTCCAAGAAGGGATCCACGGGGAACCTCCCGTCCCAACTCTCGGGCCCAAGCCTGCTCAACCCGTTTGGAGTCTGGCACAACACCAAAGCACTCAAGCTGGGCCTTAAACTGCGCTATCGATGGCGGGGCGTCACCCCCGATATAAAAAAAAGCAAGAATTTGCGCTGAGCGATCGGCCGTAAGTTCCTCCCTGGGCAAGGAGGCCATATAGTGAGCAACTGGCAAATAAGCAAAGTATTGACGGGAGGGGAGCTCATATTCCTCACACAGCTCCAAAAAGGTTTTACACTTACCCGACAGATCCACCATATGGCCTATGGACCGCAAACCCTGCGCACCCCAAGACTGAAAAACCCGAGAATCTGAACCCGGAGGGAAATGCACATTACCACGCAAAGGCAACCAACTCGAGACCTTCCAGTCCCAATTCTGCAGCGTATAGTTTTTGAAAAAAACCCTTGAACACCGCATTAATTGCCTCTTTTTTATTTTGAAGGCGGCCTTGATCATCCCTAAGAGCTACTACCAGTCATCCACTATGTTGACCCCTCAGGCATTTACCTAACAATGTGCCTGGTTTGTCTCCAAAACAGTGTAACTTGTATTTATATAGTACATTATGGATTTCTTAGCTCGTTGATGTAACAATTCATTCAGGGCGACCTGAAGCTCCCATAATCTCTTCCTATTAGACACTGTGGGAGTATGCCCACTAAGCCTACGTGCCCGAGTAACTTGTTTCTCCAACCTAATTATTTGCTCTGCAATCAATCTTCGCTTCCGGACAACATAACCAATGATCTCCCCCCTTAACACCACCTTGGCCGTCTCCCAGACCAATTCCGGGTCATCTCTATGAACCTGATGATTCACCTCAAATTCCTGCCAGCGTTGACGCAAAAATTGCTGAAATTGAGTATCTTCATAAAACTCAATTGGAAAGCACCATATACGCGTAAAGCCCGCTACTCCCCCCCATTGTAACTCCAACCAAATCATGGCATGGTCCGAAATTTCAAGAGGGCCTACCTGGGCATCCCCAGTACACGCAAACAGGCTTGCTGAGAGCAAAAGGTAATCAATGCGTGCACTGGTACCATGTGCCCGCGACGAATGAGTAAAGTCCTTTTCAAGGGGATGTATCAATCTCCAGGGGTCTACCAGACCCAACCTAGTTCGAAAACTCTGCAGGGTCCGGGCAAGGAGCTGCCGTTCACGGGTGCCGCTACCTCTCGAAGTATCCAGGTCCATGTCAAAGACCCCATTGAAATCCCCACCCAGCATCAACGGCACGTCTGGCAGTTGTTCAATCTTAGCCGCGAGTCGATTAAAGAAATCCGGATCGCGTGCGTTAGGAGCATACAAAATTATCTCCCGATCTTCCAGCAAGCCATGCAGTAACAAAAATCTGCCATGGGAGTCCACAACCTGCCGCGTGAGCATAAAACACACTCGCTTGTGAACCAGAATGGCTACTCCGCCCTTCTTGCCCAGTGCGGGAGCCCCCCAGACCTGTCCCACCCAGTCTCTATAGAGTTTGGTGTGCTCTTCTGCCGTCTGATGTGTTTCCTGGAGTAGTGCAATATCACATTGATGTCTAGCCAACGCTTTCTGTATTTTATATCTCTTGATGGGGCTGCCTAGTCCACAAACATTCCAAGAAAAGACCTTCAACATGTCTCCCCCATCATAGGTCTATATGGGGCTCCAATATCCACGGGAAGCACATACATTCAGAGGAAACCCCCCCCAGCCCAGGGCCGCCTCCTACGTATCTCCCAAATGAAATAGCCAGACCTCCGTGAGGGCTGTGGACCGCGACAATCCCCCCTCTTCTCCCCCTCCCCCCGCTCCCCCCCTCTCCTAACCCTCCCCCCCACTGAACCCCCCTCCTCCAACCACTATCACCTGCTCTTAGCCTAATCCTAGACTAACCCTCCTCCCCCTGTGGTATTCAGGCCTACCCCTACTCATGAAATCCCCTCTTACCAGGCTGAAATAGCCTCCATACAAAATAATCTCCCCCAGGCACTCCCCCTTGGCATCCACACCCGGCTCCAAACCAAGACCCCCCACCATTATTGACTCCCCCTATGACTAAACTATCACACTTACAAATCCACCCCCGGGACATTCAACCATTCGCCCCCATACATCCAGTCCCTAACCCGAAAAGGGAGAAAGAAAGAGAAGAAATAGGGAAAAAAAAAAACCTCGGGGCCACTCACCAAAACTCCGGGTGGAGTGGGCCAAGTACAAAATAAGCTATCCAGGCACAGAAAAAACCCAAACCATAGTCACACAACACAAGGCTCCACAGTAAAAACCGCCACCCAGGGGAGAATAAAAGCTAGGCGTCAATGTGGACAGCACAACAAAATCCCCTACCCAGCATGCAGCAGCAACCACAAGGCACCCAAAAAGCTAGGCAGCACAAGGAAAAGCAGGGAAAACAAAACAAAGGAAAATACAAGGCCTCCACTTCACTCCATGAGGCGACCGCATCCCGAACATACTTAAGCAATTCTAGTCGCCCCGGTCCAAAAGGAGATATAACAAAAGCATACAGAACCCCCTCCCTAAATAAACTATAAATCCAAGTCATCAAGCAGACACACACCTCGCATTCCAATACCACTCATACACAAATACACCCCAAGAAATTTATCATAGAACCACATAAACACATTGTGAGATCGTAAGGCATAATAGCAAAAAAAGAAAGAAAAAAAAAAAAAGTCCAAACATGGGGGAGGTATCGGGCCACCTCAGACCCCTCTGCAGACCCCACAGCATTGCCGGGCTCTCCCCCCTACAGAGCCTTGCCCTCTTGCTTGAAGCTCCAACAGGTCCGGCCGCCAGCTTCATGGAGTAGAGTCCGAGGCTGAGGTTATTCGTGCCACAAACGCCTGAGCATCCGCGGGTGTCAATAATAACTGGGTCCGGCCTTGATAATCCACCCGTAGTTTAGCCGGATACAACAGCGAGAAGCGCACTCCTCTATTCACAAGTTGGGCACATGTCGCTGTAAATGCCCGCCATTGTTGGCTGACCAGTTGGGAATAGTCCTGGAAAATCAGGATTTGGTCTGAGCCATCCATTGGTCTCCTGCGGGCTCATGCAGCTCGAAGAACTTCCTCCTTCTGGCTGAAGTCAAGAAAGCGAGCTATGACGGCACGTGGCCGACGGTCTATATCTCACTTCGGGCCCAAGTGGTGTACACGCTCTAGTTTAATTGGACCAGTCACCTTGCCATTCAGATTTTACTCGATCCAGGCAGTCAAAAAGCTCCGTAGAGCGCTGTCGGCCACATTCTCCACAATCCCCACAAATTGCAGATTTTTGCGGCGCCCGCGGTTTTCCTAGTCGTCCATCTTTTCGGCCTGCTGTTTCACTGTGGCTTCCAAGGCCTGGACTCGTGCCACCAGAGATTGCTGAGTGTCCTCCAGGTCAGAGATTCTAGTCTCTGCCTGTTCCATGTGGCCGGTGAACTCCGAAATGTTATGATTGACACTCTGTATCTGTTCCGTCAGCTCGCAGAAACGCATATCCAGTGCCCGCACTACTGCAGCACTAACCTCAGCCACCATCGAAGAGTTGCTATCCGCGGCTGGACTCTGAGGTATGTTGTCCACCATTTTCACATCGGGGGCTCGGGGCTTCTCTCTCCTTGGCAGTTTGGCGGCCATCAGACTCCCCCAATGCTCAGATAAAGACCTCTTGTCAGTTCTCTCATACCCCGTCACTGAGACCCGGTGGGAGTGAGATGAATTAGCCCACAACAGCCTGGTTAAATTGCCGTTATTTGGGGTAGATGCCTGGAGCTGACCACCACACGTCCGATCAGCTCATTACCACACCGGAAGTCCCATGCAGATCCTTTTTAAAGTCCCACAACCATGCCCGTATTGGCATTTCCGCCTCCCTGTGCTCCTTGCTCTCCTCATCTTCCTCCTCGCTTGCCATTCCTCCAGGCCCCTCCGTTTCAGCAGCCGCCTGCACCTCTTTCTCCCCCCTCTACACATATGGAGATCGAAAGCCCGCCAACTTCTTGCGTGCTGCTTGGGCCATTTCTCCTTTCTACTCCCAAATTTCACCGGCACCGGGATCAGCACTTTTTCCCCCTTTATTTAGCAGGACACCGACGGAGCTCAGCTAGACTGCAGCCATTCGCTCCGTGACGTCACCGGAAGTCCCTCGGAGTGTGAAGTTTTAACTACCTTTTCCCTAAAACTGAAACTCTTTTTTCCAAAATCCTACAGATTACTGTAAAAATTGGCATGTAAAACCCCCCCTACATTTAAAAGTTGCTTCCATTATGATTGCTATTAAATTTCTAAATAAACCTACAGTCACAATATTTTTTTATACATCTAAACAATATTTATGTTTTTCATGAATTGCCTGCCACAATGTTTAAAATTAATTTATTTCAACTTTCTTATATATTGCTTTTCAAATTATCAAAGCAGTTTGCATGGAACATCAAGGTCTGACAAGATACACACACAACAATTAGTCTTAGTATAGTCAAAGATAAATACAACAGACATATGGTACATACAACAGACATATGGTAAAATAAGATTCAAACATGATTACTTTTTACTTCTTGTTTGCCTAGTAATTTTCCCAGCCAATAAATACTATGGAAATGCCTGCTCAAACATTTAATTTTTCTTTTGTTTTCATTACCAACATTGAGAGAAAAACAGACACAGGCTTATTCTGTCCTGGATGTAGATCCCCTCTGTACATCCGGTCTGAGCCAGATGTACAGAGGGAATCGCGATTATGATCCCACGAGGCATGTCTAACCCCACAGGATCAGAATCGCGAACAGTCCTGTACATGCAGGCCAGGACTGTGATTCAGTCCGGCCTGCACGTACATGACTGTCCCCGGCTAACTCAGTCAAGGCTCTTCTAGGAAGCTGTGGCACCATGGCGTCATGTTGCCATGGCACTGCGGCTCCATTGAAGAGCTGTGATGCTGGCCATCGGACTTCAGAGACTCATTCCCCACAGCCCGACCCCCGATCCTACCTCCTAAGGCCAAAGTCGGGCTGCAGGGAATGCCTTTGGGCCAACCACCCAATCTGCCACCGACTCCGATCATCCCCTTCCCAGCCCCCGTTTAACTTCCCCACACAACCTGCGGGGAAGTTAGACACTGGCAGAGAAGGCACGAATAGCGGGGATGGACGTCCCAATGTGGCACAAAATCTGACTCACAGTGTATGCTTCCTCTAAGAGGGAATTGTGTCTGGGATTCTGTGATGTCATGGAATGCCAGCGTCCTATGAACCACAGAGCTCTGGTACCATATTTTTTTTCTAATTTTCATTAGCCGTGCATCCCCTTTGGGTATCCACTAATCGATCAGCATTTCCCTGCCAATCATTTAAGTTGTTAACAGCAATTTTATGCTTTTTACAACCTATATTACCCATTTCAACAGTGCACACAAATTTCTAACTAAAGTTACCACACAGTTAAATAATATCCACAAAGGATTTAACAATGCCACACAGGCAATTATTCAGTGCCACACAGGTGATTATTCTACTCATGCATCTGCCAATGATTCCTTCTGTCCACCATATGAGTCTAAAAGACACCATGCTGTAGATTTTAGAACTTATAGGGTACAACTTCCAGACCTGGTCGTATATCCTTGGTTCTTTGTATGGTTGGACAGGAGGAATGGTTCTTAATCATAACGAAAAACACAGATGCTTGGAAGTTATTTGTATAAAATCTTAGGCCAAAGAGGAGGCTGCTATGGAGATTACTAAGTACAGAGATTCTCCCCATCTGCTTCAAAGCTGATATTTCCACTGACCCTTTTATCAAAGTTTTTGCATTAACCAACACAAAGAAAAATCTCCTCCGGTAACGCATTCCAGAGTTTGATTATGTGTTGCATGAAAAAATATTTTCTCTTATTAGTCTTAAATAGGTTACACTGTATCTTCATTGCATGTCCCCTAGTCTTTCTATATTTTGATGGCATAAACAATCAAACTATGTTTACCCATTCCACTCCATTCGTTAATTTATAGACCTCTATCACATATCCCCTCAGCCGTCTCTTTTCCATGTTGAAAAGTCCTAACCTTTTTAGCCTCTCCTCATAGAGGCATCCTTCCATTCCCTTTACCATTTTGGTGGTTCTTCTCTGTACCTTTTCTAATTCAACTATATCCTTTTTAAGATACGTCGACCAGAATTGCACACAATTTTCAAGGTGCGGTCACAACATGGAATGATACATAGGCATTATAATATCCTTTGTTTTATTCTCCATTCCTTCCCTTATGATTTCTAGCATTCTATTTGCTTTCTTGACCACCGCTGCACACTGGGTGGTTGCAATTTATTATCCACAATGGCGCCTAAATCTTTCTCCTGAGTGGTGGTTTCTAAGTTAGTACCTTGCATCATGTAACCATAGTTTTGGTTGTTCTTTCCTAGGTACATAACTTTAATGTCCACATTAAATTTCATCTGCCATTTAAACATCCAGTCTTCCAATTTATCAAGGTCCTCTTGCAATTTCTCACAATCCGCTGGGGTTTTAACAACTTTGAATAATTTTGTGCCATCTGTAAATTTCATTACCTCACTCGTTATTCCCATTTCCATGTCATTTACGAATGTTAAAAAGCAGCAGACACAGCACAGATCCCTGGGGTACTCCACTATTCACCTTTCTCCTGCTGTTTCACTGACCCAGTCGATACCGTGGTAATTGAAATCACCCATTATTATTACTGTATTGTAACTTTTGTTATCTTCCCTGATTTCTTTGAGAATTTCATCATCCATTTGTTCATTGTGGTTGATAGTACACCCTCACTGCCATCGTCTTCCCCATCTTACATGGAGATTCTACAGTGTATTTTGTTTCCTGCAAAACTTTAATCCTTTATGACTCAATGCCCTCTCTAACATAGGGTTTATATCCTCCACCAATTTGATCTGCTCTATCATTATGATATAGTTTGTGCCCAGGTATCACAATGTCCCACTGGCTGTCCTCCTTCCACCATGTCTCTGAGATACCAATCATATCTAACCTTTCATTTAGTGCTATATATTCTAACTTTCCTATCTTATTTTTTAGACTTCTAAAATTTGCATACAAGCATTTTAGAGGCTGTATTTTAGTCATATTAATCTGGTTATCAGTAGGTAGGGGTAATTTGGAATCGTTTAAGTTCTGTTTGCTCTGCACTTAAGGGCCTTTGGGTTACTTTTGTCTTTATTGGAATCACTCTGTCAATATGCTCTATCTTCAGTCTTTTGCTAGTATCCTTCAATGACACATTGTTCCGAACCATGTGCCCTTGAATGACTGCTGGCTTTCCTCTATTATCTAGCTTAAAAGATTCTCTATCTTCTTTTTAAAGGTTAATGCCAGCAGCTTGGTTCCATCCAAGTTAAGGTGAAGCCCATCCCTTTGGAAAAGCCCCTCCTTTCCCCAGAATGTTGCCCAGTTCCTAACAAATCCAAAACCCTCTTCCTTGCACCATTGACTCATCCACGCATTGAGACTCCGGAGCTCTGCCTGCCTTTTGGGTCCTGCGTGTAGAACAGGAAGAATTCTGGAGTATGCTACTCTAAAAGTTCTGGATTTCATCTTCCTACCTAAAAAACTAAATTTGGCCTCCAGAACCTCCCTATCACACTTTCCTATGTCATTGGTACCAACATGTACCAAGACAGCAGACTCCTTGTTGGAACTGGCAAAGGCTTGCTTCACCTCCTCTCCAACTTGTACCGTACTCACAGCTATAGAAGTCAGAGAGGTTATACTTGCAGTAACAGCTTGTGAAGGTGAGCATGGAAAAGGTCTCAGAGAAGTTTCCTCTAATATCTGGACATCCATCAATCAACCAGAGTACCAGAACTACCACCTACAACCAAAAGGTCCAACACTCTCTATTTAACAGATGACATCATCAATCCCATGTCTTTCTTTTTAGTTTTCCTCTTGCCCATATTCTGAGCTAAGAAGAAAGAAAAAGTGCCTTATTTCAGATCTTACAAGGCACTCAGTTCTATAGCATTTCCTCCAAATTGGCTCAAAGGGGCTACAAAGACGCATTCCCTTTTGTCACGCCCCTCATAGGCATGTGATTATTACTCCTCCCCAGGCATATATAGCAGCTCAGCAATGATTTCTAAAGGAACCAGCAAGCTAGTGTCAGGGCATAGAAACTGGTTAGCAGTGCTATTCAGTGGCACTAAATGGATTAGTGTTGCTGAAGATCCTGCTGACCCCTGTTTAATTGTTTTGTCGGTCTGCTAACTGGTTAAATCACGTTGAATATGTCCCACTATGTTTATAAAATATTAAAATGCATTTCAATGAAAAATAAGAATTTATAAAAAAATATTAATTTGTACTATTTATTTGTGTATTAAGGAGTCCAAAAGGACTCAAGCAGTACATCAGTGTCATTTTATGAAGTCCAAATTTTCTTCAATAAAATTAAGGGTTTTCTTTTCATGGCAGGCAGTGAGGCTTAACTAGCCTTCATATATCAAGCTCAGATGCCTTGCTTTTCGAAGATGATGTCTGGTTGTCAGGTCCAGCAGTAAATGATCATCTTTTTAATCAGTAAATCTAGAGATGACATTCAAACTGCTGTTGGATAGCAACATTTTCCATTGCTTAATTGATTCCTGTCATTCAGGTCTGGTAAATGCAGTGGAGCAGGATCTCGTACATGGTTCAGACAAATTATTAATACCTCTCTTGAAGAGATTATCCTTCCTGAATGACTGAACAAAACTATCATAACATGCAGTCTTAAAAAGTGTTCATTACTGCATACTGCAGGGCATCACACAAGAAGCCTGCTGGCTGCCAGGATAGGCAAACCTCCAACAGTAACCATAATGGAATGCATATGCAGATCTGGTGTGTACACCTCAAATCACAGTCTGTAATTGGGACCAGAACCACATATAATTACATGCACACACACAATGAAATCTTATGCAGTGGATACAGCATGCAAAAGAGGAAAGAACCTAAACCCAAAGGGCGTCAGGGGATGCCCTGTGGAACAGGGCAAAATATGGAACAGAACAGAAAAGGAGCAGGTGAGAATTGAACCTGCAAACAGGTGTGCCACAGACCAGCTAAAGCACAGCAATGCCAATCCCCCAAACAGACTGCCTATGTGAACACTGCAAAGAAAGAGACATATGTAACAGCTAATATGTGATGGATAGGCAGCACAGAGGGCACACTTTGGTGTACAGTGAAGAGGTGTACAGTGATGAACCTGTAGTTAGCTCATGGTCAGGTTAGCATAACACACACAAAAAAAAAAACATGTGAGAATCAAACCTCCAACCTATGGTGTTACAACACATGTCCATAACCACTATCCCAAACAAGCACACCAAGCACAATGCAAAGATATTACCTCAAAGGGAATGTGTGTATGGGAACCTGTAACACCCAGTGATGTGGCAGACGGCTGGCAGATAGACAGCTGGCACCGTACAAGGATGTGAGCACACTGACAGGGAAGGGTCTAACACACGGGGATGATGATGTAGATGCAAACAAACGGCAGCAAAAACATAACACACGTCACACACTTAACACTCTGTCAGGGCCCACATAAAGTGGGGATACCCCACCCACCCTCAACAGACCTTGGATGGTACATTGCCACACCCATACAAAATGCACATAGCACAACCCCCACAACACCTGGGATCAGCCCTTATACACGTCCCACAGTGTCACACATGCATTCCCATACCCCTGCACACTGTGCAACCCCATACCCAGCAGTGCTCCACCCATCCCCCCAGACACCCCACCACACCCATGGAGTATGTGATAGCTGTCCACCCACACCGCATAGTGTCTTGCAAAGTGGAGGGTCCCCACACACATCTGGCTGACATGGACACATCCTGCAACTCCTAACATGCATGCTACTCAGGCCAATGCAAGCACATCTCTCACACACACAATGACAGCACAGAATCCCACTCAGGACTCCCACATGTGCCACGGCCACATTATTGATGAGGCCACATACAAGGTCAGGTGGACAGTCCATACCTGATACTGCAGATAGGGGGCATGGCACTCAACACACCATCCCCCACACACCGCATCCCATGTGTGACAGCTACTCCAGGGAATGAGCCTGCTACCCCCCACCCCCTGCCAGGCACAGCACACTGCAGGCACCTGTGCTGTCCCTATTGTAGGTGCAACAACAGCAGGCACATGCGGACAACACATTGATTGTGGGGTGGATGTACTACACAGGTGTACATAGATGCACTGTGCAAACTTATCTGTGCTGTGTACCCTTTTCCACAACCTAGGTGACTATAGGACCATGGAGGCACATGAGGAGGAGGATGTGGCAGGGCCTTAGGATGGTGAGGGGTCAGAGGCCGCAATGTCCAAGGACACCGCCAGCAATGGCAAAGGCACAACAGGAACCAATGTGCTGGCCGAGGCAGAAGACACGCCCCCGGATGTCAACGCTAGAGTGGGGGCCACTAGCAGCCACTCACAGGCTCCAGAGGGTGCAGAGATGGAGGGGAATAACCACCCCTTGCAGGCGCCAGGGACATCAGCCACCCCTCCCATAAGAATGGCTACAATCTTGGCGGAGCTGCGGGCCCACAGTGCCTCAGCACGGCACAATGCCGAAGGTGGGTAACAACATACACAACAATCCCCATGGGGGTTGACGTAACATCCACAAAGAGATTGCATGTGCACCACAATATGTTGGCAACATAGCAGATCATTTCTTATGTGTATGTGGGGGGGGGGGTGTTCTGTGCCATGTGCATTCCACCCTCTTGTAGCATGGCTTGTCAGGTGTCAGCATGTGTGAAGAGCTCAGACACATGCACACTGTTCACGGCCATATACCCCAAGGAAGCGCACAGCGGAAAACACCTATCCCAGGTCACCCAGACAGCTTACTTGACTGACACCTCCCCAGGGGTATTGTTATACAGCACAGTTTATCAGCTTAATTTGTACTGTGTGCCAGCGTTATAGAAAAGAGTACCCCTAGATGTATGTATGCGTGTGCCATGACCCCTCACATCATCTGACCTATCTCATACAACCAGTGTGCAGATCAAGCATTAACAGATTGAACTGTGACACTGTTCCATGTGTGAGATCTGTGTTTCACACGACCCCTCATCAGGACCCCTTCCAGGCATGAGAATGGCTCATGGGACACACAGATCTAAACATGGTCATGCGTTGCTAGTTGTTACATGCATGATTGTTCTGCAGACTGATCTGGTGGGATATGCCTGACATGTGTATGTGTCACGGTGGGGGTTGAAACAGGTATCTCACATATCACCTTGTGTCCCACCCACAGACACTCATCAGGGTCTGTTGGCCATTCACCAGGAAATCCACCAGCTGCGGGCCACAACAGATACAATAGCAGGGGCACTCCTCTGTATTGTGGATGCCCAGGCGGCCATAGCTGCCCGTATACAGTAGCCAGCACTGGCACCAGAGGCTGCACCAGAAGTACCGCAGCAGAGGGGTGGGTTGGGCCATGGTCACCGTGGCTGGCCACAGAGGATGTGAACATTACAAATAAACCCATCACAAACTATTACAACCTATGTGTTTGTTTCCAATGTGTGGCACTGTGGTCCCCTATGTACCCTGCACCTCATATTGTCTTCCTGCCCACATGTGCCTACCCATGCCCCTCAGGGATGGGGTGTCTGTACTGCAACCTATCATCGTGCATAGGTCATACCATGCCCTGTGTGCCATGGACTGTGGCAGATGGTCACCCTCCTACCAATGCATGGGGGTATACCCAACCTCTCCTGTTACCCAGCAAGATGTTCACGGCGGTACATGTCTGTTGTAAGGATCTGTCACCCTCTCCCACCCCATATACTCTCCATCATTGGACACACATGTGTGATCATTCTCCCTGCCCACACCAGGGCCTACATGGCTGTCTTCCCACCTAGGCTTGCATGCGGCACAGGCAGACAAAGGTGGCTTGCTTCAGTCAGCTGATCACTGTTCACTAGCGCTTGTAGTCCCCCACCACTCATCCTCGTGACATGCATCGACCTGTATTGCCCTCAACAGCTATACCCCTGTGCAGCTCCTGGGTATAGCATTGCATCTTACCCTCCATGCCACATACCTCCTGCTAGCCATTTCCCCTATTGCCCCACAAGCATGGTGCATCAGATATGGTGCCCACAAATCACACACAACATGCATGTGACCATAGCTTTTGGGACACACTCCACATTGGCACATCACAGGGACAACATGGGACACAGACTCCTACACACATGGGCAGCCCCCACACCTGTGTGTATAGATGGTCCATGTATGTTACCTATGTCTACCAGGCATACATATAGGGATCTACACACATGTCCCATGCTCACGTACACACTCAGTCTGTGGGGGAGACACGTGATCACTGTGCCGTATGTACAAACTTTTTTATTTACATATATACATTTCTACATATTTAGAGATGTACCACCGAGACTGAGGGTGTTAGATGACCTCACACACATCCTCAAAGACCTAAAGACATTGTTATTTGTAGAAACATATGAGCATTCAGGCAACATCCACTACCCAAACATTAACACTACTACCTCCACCAATGAAACACACACCCATCCCATCCACACATACATATCTATCATACAACGTTCTAAAATACCTTTATGTTAAATGTTACCTCCATTGTAGTGTCTACACAATGGTTGTACTGTCTAAATGTTTACATGTACCCTAATGTTAAATGAAATCCTCCAATTTTAATATGAGGTGACCTCCTTGATTGGAGGAAAACATGCCATACACATATGTAACCATATAAAACAAAACTTTAAAACAACCCATGTTCTGTGCAGTAGACAGGACAGCACAGGGCACGTGTGTGGGTGCCCCTGTGCCCCTTAAATGCTCCAAGGCCATCCATCAGGGGATGCCTGTGGAGATGCACCACCCATAGTAGCTGCACGCTGCATGTGCATCTCGGAAGCCAACACTGAATGGCGCCTGCCAGCCACCGAATGGTGTGGTCCTGGGTCCACTGTTGTTGCAGCACGCCACCCACTGCCACATACAGATCGCGCACACACCTGCCACCACATCCACGCCAGGTGGCCGGTGTTTGGGTGGTGGCATGAGCATGGGTCCTGTCTGTGGCAATGGGTGGGGACGCAACTCCCAGGCGGACACCATCACCGCAAACATGTGGCAGCTGGCAGGGACCCACAGTGCCCTGTGCTGTCCTGTGTCCCCTGCCACCCACTGAGACACCCCCCTCTACACCTCCCTCCTCCACCCCTGACCCCTCCCACCCACCCTCTCTATCGCCCCCCTCCACGCTCTCCTCCTCCTCCTTCTCCTCAACCTCCTCAAACACCACCTCGCCCTCCTCACACCCTGCCACATAAAGCTCACCCTCCCCTCCCTCCCGCACCAACCCACACTCCGCCCCCTCCATGTTGTTCTCTTCTTCTTCACCTTCTGGCCCCTCCTCTTCCTCCTCTGTCTGTAATGGCACTGTGGGGAGTGTTCTGGGGGTGCCCCGATGTGGAGGGGCCCTCACCAGCAGCAGCATCCTCTGTGGGGGAAGACAGCCATTAGCACACTATCATGTGAGTCACATACCATATGTACATAGTTTGGCCTCCCACAGGCTCGTGGGCCACTGTGACATTCTGTACTGAGCTGCAGAGGCTGCAACACTCACCTCCACTTTGCTCCATTGCCCCCCTTGGGAGGCGGGCAAGGACCTCCGGGAAGTGCAGCCACAACTCCTGACCCTTTTTCTGTAGATCCTCTACCTGGGAGGGAAAGCAATGCATTAATGGCCATATATCTCTGGTGGGTGCCCAACACATATCACACATCTTTGTGAGCAGCATCATGCTGCTCCTGCTCCTCTGGCCAGTGTGTCCTCTACTAACTGTTGCCAGTGCCACCTGCATGTGAGGCTGTGGGTCTGGCCATGTGTGAGGTGCCACCTATGTGTACTGTGCGTAATCCCCCGGACACCCCATACCCTGTTCCTATACTCTCCTTGCATGAAATGGCAGCACCATGCCATGTGTGGTTTGACCATGCTGGTGTCCAGGGGAGGTCTTCCCTAACTCCCTGTGTGGTCTGGCAAACACATGTGTGTTTGCCTGACCTACACACATCATCTGACACACCCGCCATGGCACCATGATACCCTACAACACATGGGTGATGTGTTCTGACATAGAGCGGAAGGTGGGTGGCCCTGTGCACATTGCCAGGCACCAATATCATGACACTTGGCTTTCTACTATACCTCTATGGTCATGACTAAGGCCACCTGTGATTAGGGCAGTTGTGGCTGACTACAACAGGAGCATGGCCCACCACACCTAGCTGGCCTATTAACATCTGTGATCTTGTCTGGGGTTATGGCAGAGCTGTGAAACCACAACAGGTGCAAGTACCCTTACACCAGCATCTATAATGTTCCTCTGCAATCAGGTATGGGACTCCTGGGGAGTGGACAGATGTGTGACCTGAAACTGCGTACACTTCCTTGATATCTGGATTTGTTACAGACCTTTGTAATCAGGTCTCAGGGTTCCTGGGGGTGGGGTGGATTGGAGTACATCCACAACTGCACCTACCATACTATCAGGATCCATAACATACGTGTGTAATGAGGTCTGGGCCTCCTCGGAATAGGGCAAATGTGTGACCTGACCCTTCATAACCTACCACAATCTCTGGATGTCATACCCCCCTTTGCAATCAGGTCTCAGGACTCCTGGGGGTAGGGTGTCTTAGCACACTTCATCAGCAACATAAACCATATCACCAGGGTGACTGATAGACCACTTTGATCAGGTCTCGGGACTCCTGGGGGTAGGGTGGATTATAACACATCAACAGCAACATAAGCCATACCACCAGGGTGGCTGACTGATCACTTTGATCAGGTCTCAGGACGCCTGGGGTTAGGTCAGATACTTTAACCTGCAAATGCACACACAACCATACCACCAGGGTGACTGACAGACCACTTTGATCAGGTCTCAGGACTCCTGGGGGTAGGGTGGATTATAACACATCAACAGCAACATAAACCATACCACCAGGGTGGCTGACTGATCACTTTGATCAGGTCTCAGGACTCCTGGGGGTAGGGCAGATGCTTTAACCTGCAAATGCACACACAACCATACCACCAAGGTGACTGACAGACCACTTTGATCAGGTCTCAGGACTCCTGTGGGTAGGTTGGATTATAACACATCAACAGCAACATAAACCATACCACCAGGGTGGCTGACTGATCACTTTGATCAGGTCTCAGGACTCCTGGGGGTAGGGCAGATGTTTTAACCTGCAAATGCACACACAACCATATCACCAGGGTGATTGACAGACCATTTTGAACAGGTCTCAGGACCCATAGGGGCAGGGCAGATGTGTGACCCTGCAACTGCAGAACCTACCATATCAGCATGCTGTTTACCAGACTTCTTTAGGAAGATCTAGGGGCTCCTTGTGTTAGAGTGGATTTTAACACATCAACAGCAGCAGCTACCATAACACCAGGCTGACAATTGGACCTCTGTGATCAGGTCCATAGCCTCCTGGGGATAGTGCAAACCGCTTTGATGTGATAAATAGGCGGTATATCACGTGAGTTTAACTACAAAACATAAATGAGATAAAATGCCTGCACACAGCAGCATACACAGCTACAATCAACACTGGATATACCACAGATTGGTGTCTATACCATGTTGTACATGTATGATGTGTGTTTATTGCTGGGTAATGTATTGAACACCTTGCATTGTGTAACCTGTCCCCGTACACTTACCTCACGTGGGTAGTCAGCAAGACGATTGTACTGCCTCGTGAAGCGGTTCCATGCCCTCCTAACGTGTCCGAGGTCCTGACGCTTGGAGAAGCCAGGGAATAATTTCTGCTGCCTAGTGAAGATCAGTCCAGCAAGGTGGTGCAGCTCCCTATGGGTGAAGGCAGGCTTCCTGGATCATGTCACCATTTTCACCGATGCCTTGCTGACGCATGCACGTCGCATATGCACGCTGCTGCGCATCATTAAGGCGTGCTAGCTATGTGCCCATGCCACGGTCAGTAGACAACGAATGGTGGTGCTGTCAATATATAGAGAGATTTATGCTGCAGACACACATTGTAGTAATGTGTCTGATGTTTCTTACCACAATTTGCTTATTACACATTTATCTTGGTGTTGGCACACTGGGGTCTCAAACCCATCACCACTGGCTGTGAAGGCATTGCATTAACCGGTGTGCTATGCCTTTTTACATAGCAATGGCTGGCTAAACAGCTACACCAGGTCATCTACATACACTTTCTACTCTGCTTACCAGGCTAGTGTAAGGACACAGCTAGGACACTTTACAGGGCACCTTAGTTTGGCCAACTGAGCTGAGGGTGTTTTGGGATGTGCACACAGATTTCAGATCTATGCCAGACTGCTACATGCATAGACAGCCATATCCTTTGATAGTTATACTGACAGACATACTTAGTATACAGCTCACCAGCTAATCTAGCAACCTGCAGCCCACGCCACTCTTCCAACATACCCACTGCATACAACTGGCCACACTTTTGAACATATTGTCATGTGGTAGCATGCTCTGATGTGATGAAAATACACTATATCCTATCCATCCAGATACATCAATATAAGGCTCACTGGGGTATTGAACCCATGACCTCTCCCACTGAGGTCAGTATATTCACCATTGTCCTGCAACAATATTGGTTGTAACTAAACTATGGCTAGCTACTCAACCAGTGCAGGTCACCAGACACACTGTCAGGTGTGGCTACCAGGATAGGTTAGTACCAAGGGTACCCATGATGCAATTCACATGCAGATCAGCAGTCTATATCTGCTCACCAGATGGGGTTTGCAACTATGCAGCATATCAACTGGATAGGGGGACCAAGCATGCGTGTTACTGTTACAGTGTGCCTACTGACCATGCCATTGTGCGTGTTCTGTGATCACCCTGAGAGTAAAGTCATGGGGACAGCACAAGGTCCACAGTACCTGGGTTATTTGCAGTAGGTTTTGCTGCAGTTCACCGTCACTGCTAATGTATGGGGTATTCTTTGCAGACAGCCTTGAAGGTTTTCTATACACATTTCTATATGTCATTGATGCTTAGCCCGTGTGGACCATGATGCTTGCAACATAATGCATATTGAGTGAGGTTGCCATGGACACCTGGTTTTGGAGCAGGGGTGTGTCTGGACTCACATGAGGAAGATACACAGAGCAAGCCCACCCTCTGTGGATCAGGGTAGGGAACATGATCTGGAAACAACAGACACACGCTATCATTGTTTTCAATAGGGCCAGTTGAGCTAAATGATGACAGACTGTGGAATCAGCAACCCCTGGCCAACTAAGGAACTGGACCACTGGCAGTACAGCTGCATGAGATACATTTGCAGACAAGGGGGCGTGGCATACATTTACAGCACAGGCATATTTATTACAGATAGCATGACACCTGAATGGTGTTTGGCCCTCCAGGACTGCATTTAGGAAACTCTGCTCTAGGGATTGCACATGTTTATGGTGTCTGTGCCCTGTAGGGTAAAATATAGGCATTTATGGATTGTTTATTTAATCAGCAATAGCAGTTCCATCTTTATTACCACGGTTTAGTATTGGGTAAAATATAGGGGCATTTTTTGCAGGAGCCACAGCTGGGGCTCGAACCTGTTACCCTCAACACACTGGCTTTGTGTACTGCACAAAAATGTTGTCACAGAGGCAGATCATTCCCTGGGGCTACCATTAGTGTTCGTTAGACAGACCTTGTCTGTTGCACTGCACGGCACCCACCTAAACAGGGATTGGCCTTGGTCTGCTGTGGGCAGATGCCACTACCCCCTTCACCACCAGCACCCCTCCACCACCATGCTGACATGCCCTTATACCAGTGGTGCTGGTGGTGTATAGTCCCAGGCCATCCAGTGTGCCAGTAGACAGCTGCCTATGGTTAGGGTTCTCATGTAGGGGTGCCTACATGGATATGCGCGCTTCTCCCCGGCACCGCCTGCCAATGTTCTGTGCCCTTAGGTGTACCTGCTGGGTAATATCCCCTGTGACACTGTGGAACACACACTCGAGCCCATGTTGGACCCTCATCAGTTGCTGTCTTGCTGCTTTACAGTTTCGGCATTCCTATGTGCCACCTAGGCATCTGCCTAGTCTGCACTGTGCCCCAGCTGGACCACAGCATAACAAACCTGCCCAATATAAAGGAGAAAACCCTGTTCACTGCTATTTCGATGTCAGATCATTCACTTTCTAGGGGGACAGAGCATAGCCCCTTCTAAACATGATATCTTCCTTTTTACGCTTTGTCAGTAGTGTTGCTTTATGTTTATCATTAGTAGCACTATTGGCCAGCTTGGTTATGGGGATTTGAAATGTGGTTCTGGTCATTTAATATGTTTATTTGCTTTTTTGGTTCGTGCACATGTATCACTACTATCACTTTTCTGGGTTTCCCTGGATTTGCTGTACATTGCTGACTGAAATGGTTTCTCTCTCCTGCAAATGTGCCTCTAGCGTGAGGTTTTCACTGGCGCTAATTTTCAGAGCTTCATTTCACAGCGTTAGTGTGCATGGGGCCTCTCCCCGCCCACTCTCTGCCCATTAACCCCTCATCTCTGCCCCTGGGGACCCTTACTCCACCCTCTGGGGAGCCTTCCTCCACCCTCAGCGCACCTTAACGCTGCCGCAGGCATTAGCACGCGATACGTGATGTTCTCGCACGGTAAAGCGCCATTAGCATGCGATAACATCACGTATCACGTGATAATGTCACAGCTGCGCCGTTAGCACCGTTTAGTAAACATACCCCATAGTTTAGTAAACATGCCCAATTGTTTGTTGAAATGATACAAATGACAGAAATAAAACATTTGAAAAAAAAAAGAAATATAAAATGACCAGACAACAAAAGTTGAAAAAAATAATTATATTTTCAGTTTAATGATTGGAATAAATCAGTCTTCATAATTTACATCTGCTGTCTTTATATTTTGCACAAATATAAAGACAGCAGATGGTTAGTACAGGGGGAAAAGCTTTACTATTTCAATTTCTTTGGGTGCAGAGTGTGGCTTCTTGGGGTTCAGTTTAATTTTTGTTTCTATATTTCTATTTTTAGTTTGTAATAATTTATTTTGTCAACTTTGTAATAATTTATTTACCAAGTTTAAGTTACAAGTTGACTGAAATGATAAAGCGGTGCAATAAAACTGTTAAATAAATTAAAAAACATATATTTGTTCTAGGGCCCATTGGAATATCTGCAATGCTATTTTTTCTGGGTAGACTCCTTGATGTGTGAGTTCTGATCTTGAGTGACGTTGTAGGGTTCTGTTACTTTTTTTTTTTTTAAATGCTTTATTTTCGTTTTATAACAACAAAGGAAAGGAAGACATACAGCTAAAAGACAGATACATACATAGAATGTGATACATACACCAAAGTAAACCCCTGCCACCCCCCACCCCCCAGCTTCTTGTCTAGAAAATAATAATTCCCGCAAACGGGCGTGTACTGACATTATTGTGGTACAAAACCTAACGGTGATCTGAAACATGATGAGTATACATTAAACAGACATGTCGGAGCAATGAGCAGATTGTACATAATCATTGAGCATCTGCCATTTAGACAAGCGAGAGTGAGTTTGGATATGGGGAATAGCTCTCCGAGATATCTGCTCATATTTACTATATAAGCAGACGAGGTTCCACCATTCATTGGCAGTAATTCGAGAGCTATCCTTCCAATTCCTCGTAATTAAACATATGGCTATACCCAGCATGAAATCAAGGAGAAAGCGCCCCTTCTTAGGTAGAGAGGGGACCTCCGCCACTGAGCGGAGTCCCACAATCTTCCAAGAAAGAGGCTCGTGGAGGTGTAAGATGGATTGAATACGACCCCAGACCCGCCCCCAGTAAACCTGCAGTTGAGGACATTCATAAAGAACATGAGCGAGGGTTCCCACAGCAGTATGGCAAGACCAACACTGGTCCCTAGCAGTTGTGTTCCATTTGGCTATTCTTTCTGGAGTATAAAAGCATCTATGTGCAAAAAGAAGAGAGTTTGGGTTACAGAGGCAGATCGGGAAACCCGCACTACTTTGCTCCAGAAAACGCTCCATTGCACAGGGGTTTAAAGTGGTTTGCAGTTCGCGTTCCCAGGCTTGTTGAGCTCTACAAGTAGCAGTATCGGTACCCTGACATAATAATTTATAAAAGTTAGAGGCTACCCCATGTGTACTACTAATAGAATGAATTAGTTCTAATAGCCCGTCCTCAGTAGGGGCAGAGGGCGGCAGGATTTGAGCACTTTTGAGGCAGTGTTGAAGCTGCATCAATTGAAAGTAATGTTTCGCTGGTAACGCAAATTCCTTTTGTAAATCAGAAAAGGTCTTCCAACGAGCTGCAGAGAAGAGTTGTTGGGGTGTCCAGATCCCCCTAGAGTACCAGGGTTTCCATGCGATCGTTTTATTTAGGACTTGAATTCTGGGGTTATTCCACAGCGGGAGTCCGTCCTGAGGACATACGTTTGGGCCCAGTGACAGAATGAGAGTGTTAAAGGCCGCAAGAGTATCGACAATCATTGGGGGATGGCGGGTGTCTACTTGATGGGACATACCGGGGAGATGGATCAACGGAATTGGGCTACTTAGCTCCTCTTCAATGTCAAGCCAAACTGGTCTGTTGTCTGTTGAGGCAGCTAGCCAGCGGGCACCTTGTTTAAGTAGAAAGGCTTGATGATATCTAAGAAAATCAGGAAAGCGGGTACCCCCTAGTTCCTTCGCAGACTGTAGTTTTTGTTTAGCTACCCTTGGTGGTTTTCCCTGCCAGAGATAACGGACGAGAAGGCCCTCAATGTCTTTGTAGGTGTGTAGCGGGAGGAAGCAGGGCAGCATTTCTAAAATATAGTTCACTTTGGGGACTATCATCATTTTCACGGTTTCTAGGCGGCCCCACCATGTAAGGGATAAGGGAGACCAACGATTTGTGAGCTCACGGACTTTGGAGACTACCTCCTTGGCATTAAAACTAATAGTGTCTTCTAAAGGAGAACAGTAGTGGACGCCAAGATATTTCACCATGCGGGATTGCCAAAGGAAAGGAAAGGCCTGCATGTCAGCCTCATGTACCCAGCGGTTCAGTGGGAATGCTACGGATTTGGTCCAGTTTATTTTATAGCCCGATAATTGCGAGTATCCATCAATCAGGTCCAAGACAGCTGGGACCGAGTCAAGGGATACGAAGAGCATAAGGTCATCTGCATATGCAGAGAGTTTAATCTCTCTGTGACTGAAGGGGACACCTCGAATACGTGCGGACTGTCTAATAAGGAGGGCGAGGGGTTCAAGAGCTAGATCAAAGAGCATTGGTGATAGGGGGCAACCTTGACGCGTGCCTCTTTGGAGATTAAAAGGCCGAGACTTAATGGCATTTACACAAATACTGGCAACGGGTTGAGAATACATGACTTGGAGGTATCGGAGGAAGCCCTCCCCAAAGCCATACCATCGGAGAACTGCAAATAAGAAGGGCCATTCTAGGCGATCAAAGGCTTTTTCAGCATCTAGGGAAAGACCCACCCATGGGTGGTCTAAATTGGCAGCACTGGATAGCACATGGCACAAGGTCCGAGCATTGTCAGCGGTGGAGCGGCCGGGTATAAAACCGCATTGGTCGGGATGGACTAAAGTGGCCATCCTGTCAGATAGCCGGGTGGCCAAGATCGTTGCGAAGATCTTATAATCGCATTAAGTAGGGAGATTGGACGGTAGTTGGCGGTTAGCAGCGGGTCTCTGCTTCTTTCTCAAAAACTACCACATTAGCTGCAGAAAAGGATCCCAAAGAGGATGTATCTACCGCAAGGGCAGTAAAGTAAAGTTTTAAGTAGGGAACTAAATCTGCACTGAACGTTCTGTAGAATTCTGTCTGGAGACCATCAGGCCCGACGGCTCGACCCGAGGCTGTTCGTTTTAGGGCAGAATGGATCTCTGAAGTAGAGAAGGGTTCATCCAGCGCATCCCTATCAGCTTCAGAAAGGGTCGGCCGCTGAATACCAGAAAACAAGCGCTCGAAGGTCTCGGATTGAGAACTCACATTCAGATTGATATAGACGGGTATAGAAATCCCGATAGAGTTCTACGATATCGGAGTCTGTGGTCTGTAGGCCCACTCCCTGTGGGGCGCGAAGGGCCGATACGCGTTTGGCTTCTTTTTGACCTTTCAAGGCGTTGGCTAAAAGTCGACCGGCTCGGTTGCTTTCACGGTAGTATGTCCCTTGTTGAAGTGCAATACTCTGAGAAGCTGCAGTTGAAAGGATTGCATTATATTGAAAACGGAGATGCTGTAAGCGAACTAAGACGCATGGATCAGTACGTGAAGTTAGAACTCGTTCGCCTGCTTTAATTTGTTGGTCTAGTATTAGGAGCTGCTGTTTGCGTTGTTTCCGCAGGCGAATTTGATAACTAGTGATCGTTGCATGAATGGCCGCTTTAAAACCCTCCCACCAAGCCCAATTTGCAGTGTCCTGGGGTAAATTAAAGTGAAAGTAATCTTGTATGGCTGCTCGGATTTCTAACTGAAACTCTGGTTGAGTTAATAGGGCTCTATCAAAGAACCAGGCCCCCGAATTCCCTTGGGGCGCAGTGGTGTGTAATTGAAAAGAAATAGCAGCATGATCTGAGATATGTTGGGAGTGAATCTTTGCAGTGTCCACCTGAGGAACTAACAGTTTTGATATTAGAAAGAAATCTATGCGAGACTGGGATTTATGAGGGGAAGAGAAGAAGGTAAAGTCAAGCTCATTGGGGTGTAGTAACCTCCATAAATCGACTAAAGCAAGATCTTTGATCATAGAGGTAAGCGTGGTGTGACTCTTGGGGGGACCACTCGACCTAGGCGGCTGTTTGTCAATCAGGGGATCAAGAACTAAATTGAAATCCCCCCCAATTATCAATGAAGTATTAGCAGAGGCCTGCGCAACCTGAGCAATGGTAGCAAAAAAGGCAGGGTCATCTACATTAGGAGTATAAAGGCATATACATGTAACTTCAAGGTTACCTATCTTGAGGTGAGCCCTGGACCATCTGCCTGCTGTATCTGAGCTAGTCGCAATAATAGTAGCATGCAGAGATTTCCTAACCAGTATGGCAACCCCACATTTCTTAGAAACGGCTGGGGAATAGGCGGCCACCATGTAAGGCTTAATATTGAGTTTAAGAGTTTCCTTCGAATTTAAATGCGTTTCTTGGAGGAAAATCAGGTCCGCAGCTTCATGACTTAGATAGCTCAGGATTTTCTTCCGTTTTATCGGATTATTGATGCCTTTTACGTTCAATGATAAAATCTTACATGGTGCCATCTATCGGTAATAGACATTTTAGGTAAGGGCGCTTGAAAACATACAACATAAGCAGAATCTGTACAACAATGACATAATCACCGAATATGCTAGCTAATACACTCCATATTGAAAAGCATGTACCAAAGTAACTTAGAGAAGAAGCAAAACCCCCAATGAATATGGCGACCATATGTCTGCGGGAGGAGGCCCTAGAGAGGAGGATAGAGACATGAAAAAAAGGAAAAGAAACACCAGAGTCCATAATTAACACTGTCTCTGATATTCATCGAGGCTACTCTGGGTAGGTGGAGTCGGGTCACAAATATCATCAAAATAAGGCAACAAACCGCCCTCGACAGACTCTTTGCTGAACCGCGGCAAATCCAAGATGGCAGGTACAGCGGATATGAGAACACTGGTAGGAAAACTCTGGAAGTCAGCGCATCAAGTCGGCTTCTTTGGCATCCAAAAACTCCGCTAGTAGATCAGGGTCCTCAAATGTTCTTGTCTGATTGTGAAGCGTGACTCGGAGCTTGGCCGGGTACATCAGGCCATAGCGTGCTTGTAATTGTTGAAGGGCCTCGGCCGGAATTCCAGAAAGCGCTTTCGGCGATCAACCGTGGGTTTAGCCAAGTCAGGATAGAAGGAGATCTTGTGGCTCTCAAACTCCATATGGCCCTTTGCCCGAGAGGCGCTGAGAATTTGCTCCACATGTTGATATCTCAAAAGTCGAAAGATGATAGGCCGCGGGGTCTTCCTGTTGAGCGTTATGATTGTGGGTACACGATGAGCGCGATCGATCTCCAATTCTTTGGTAAAGGTGATTTGGAGCAGAGAAGGTAGGATTTTATATAAAAACTCCTTCATGTCTCCCGATTCCGCTCCCTCCGGTATGCCCACTAGTCGTAGGTTGTTGCGGCGCGCTCTATTATTGCCATCTTCCACTTCTTTCTGCAAGGCCCGCACCTGACGTTCAACTTTGTCGAGTTTGGACAGCCGGACCACATGGGAGTCTAATATGCTCTCCATTTTGTCCTGACGCGAGGAGAGCCCCTCTAGCCTGCCTTGCAATACACCAAGGTCTTCCCGCAGCGCTCGGAGTGCTTCCCCGTTTGACTGCACGAGGTCTTTAACCCCTCTGATCTCTGCGAGGATTTCCTGCTGCATTTCGGGGCCCTCGCGTAGAGCCAGCCCCTTCTGCGGGGACGGGGGTTCAGTTTTGGAGCGTTTGCCGTGAGAAGCCGCCGGAGATCCAAATTCCAGGCGCGTAGGTTTGGTCCCCGCCATCTCGCCAATGTGCCCCGGTAAGATCAGAGCAGAAATTCAAGTATGTCCGGTGTTAATTCAGGATTCTGAGTAGGCCTCTCGGGAGCCTCAGCGTTATGCGACCATCCCGCTGGACATCGGGCTCCGCCCCCCCAGGATTCTGTTACTTTTTAAATACCTGGTATGTAAGAGGATTTATTATGCTGTAGTTGAGATGAAACCAGAATCAGGCATTTTTGTTTGAATGGTGAGTTCTAAAAGGACATTTCTTAGTTCTGTTCAGTACTCATTGCTTGATGTGGGTGTCTGTCCTGGCAACCACCACAGTGGTGCCACTTTGGGGTCTGATCCATCTAGGCTTCCTTATGTTTCCAGTTCATTCCCCCTGCACATATCCTGCTCACGGCTGCTATGCTGTCTGTGACAGATTGTATGCCCTCCTGGGCAGAAGCCTTCTGTTACATGTGTCAGTGCAGCACTGCATACACCTTGTAGTGCTATAGAAGTGATCAGCGGTGGTTGCTATGGCTGTCATGGGGCCTTCTGGCTATGGCATCTGAGGCATACCTGTCTGGGTTCTGACATTCTTTACAGCAGCTACACCTGTCCCATCTGGGTTATGTCAATCTGTCTACATCCACTATCTGTGGGGCAACCATATCTGCCCTCCCATAGCCAGCTTTGTGGCACTGTTCCCCCCCAGTCAGGGTTGTGTGAGCATGATGGGGGCAGACCCTCTGTAATCACACCAGGTAGCCATACCCCAGATATGTCATCACTCTCTCAGCTGTCATGGATCCTGGTCTGGGTTGGGGTGTGCACTGCATGGGATAGTCTGGGGAATGTTGGCACTTTATCAGTTGTGTCTCCCAGTAGCAGACACTGCAGATGTGTAGCTGCCTTATCATATTTATTTATTTACATTCTCTTATATACCGTGCTATTCGGCATCAGTGCAGTTTACATTGAACAAACTGAAATTACATTGAACAGGGCATTATAACTTGGAGATAACTATTTTACAGGGAACATGGGCAATGGAGGGTTAAGTGGCTTGCCCAAAACCACAAGGAGCACCTGTGGGACTAGAAACCCCAGTCCTTCCAGCCCAAGGTTGCTGTCCTCTAGTGGGATTTGAACCCCCAACCTTCTGGCCTGAAGTATCTTGCCCCAACCACTAGGCCACTCCTCCACAATACTGCCAATACTATCTGCTGTACATGGGGTACCCTGTGTATAATACTTCATATGCTACCAGCAGAGGTTCCCTTGTAGCTACATGTATGAAAATATCACTATCATTACTAGTGTCCCTCAGATTATGGGCATTCAGGTGTACATGCAGCATTACCACTTGCTCAACAGCACACTGTGCATCATGGGCATGCATTAGTGCTGTTTGCACTGCTGGGTGTCCCTATTATGGTGATTCCTTCTCTTTTTTGGGCATATGTTTTGACATTTGGCTATGGTGGGCCCTGTCTATATCTGCCTGCCTCATCACACTGGCACCTGGTGACACTGCGGTCATCCATACGGTCAGGGACTGGCCGGGCTTTCATGTCCCCCCTGCACTGCTGCTGCCCATATAAGCTCCCCCCATGCACCCCTCAGACCACACAAACACACTCTCACTTTTTGTGACAGCAACATGATTCTGCGAGAGGGCTGCCCTGCACCTGTACATATCAGCTATGATATAACATACACACATGGGGTACTAGGGCTACATACCTGCTCTCCTGTTCTCATCCCAAAATGTATCCTTTCCCTGCTCTCATCCATACTTTCCCTGTATCAGCAGTCCCATCTTTATGTGAATAGTTTTGTTGGGGTCCCGTAGATTGTCTCCTTTGGCACATACAGCACATAGGTGCATGGCTTGATTGGACACTGTTGCTCTTCTTAATATTGCTGCAGGGGTGTTTAGATATGTTTCTTAACCCTACAACATTTCCTCAGTTCTGCTCCCTGTACCTTACGGCTGCATCTTGTATTTGTCCTGACTGCAGTGGCGCCACTTCAAAACCGACTTGTCACATCCATTCACCTATATGGGACGTATTGCAAGGCAGAGCTGAGTTTTTTCTAAGCCCGAGCCTTATACCTGGTTTCAGCAGGTATAACGTGGACGTTTCCGGATTACACCTCATACGAACATGGCACTTTTGGGAATAAGCTTTCTATGTCTCCTTGACTGACCATGCCCCTGTTCTGCCCTTTCCTGCCCATGTTCTTAACTCCCCGTGCTACCGCTCAGAACGTGCAAGTCAGCGGTGTTTCGGAATACAGTAGGGGACATTTTTGCCATTTACACGTCCCTGCCGCATGTGGACATCCCTTATTCGTGTTCTAGAATGACCCCCATAATGACTGACACATGGCCACAGAGGCAAACACAGAGGCAGAGAGACATTATTAGATTGTAAGCTCTGATGAGCAGGGACTGTGTCTTACATCAGTATGTACAGCATTATGTACACCTTGTAGCGCTATACAAATGATGATTAGTAGTAGTAACTGATCCCTTTGACCTCTTTTTATAAATCCTTTCTGCGGGTAAAACAGCATTTTAAATGCAGAAAAAGGCTGTCACAAATCTGAAAAGGGTATATGCAGGCAAAAGTACTCACTGACAGCCTCTCACTCCCTGCTTTTACCTGGAATAAGTGTAAGTGTT
This sequence comes from Ichthyophis bannanicus, assembly GCA_033557465.1. Lineage (NCBI taxonomy): Eukaryota > Metazoa > Chordata > Amphibia > Gymnophiona > Ichthyophiidae > Ichthyophis > Ichthyophis bannanicus. The sequence goes on from CM066031.1 coordinate 1,317,148,815, forward strand.
CCCAGGAACAAAGTTTGGACAGAATTAGGACTTATGTGTGTACATTCTGAAGTACAGTATATGCAGATGTACACAGAATTTATTGAGATATTTGTGAAAGCCTCTGGCATGGAAGCACTTTGGGAAGTAAGCTTACGAGAGCACTTACACACATATTTTCCTGTTATAAAATAGATAGAACTTAGGCACATATCTTCCATATAAGTTAAGTGCTTTCAATAAAATTATCCCCCAGTTGATTAGTTTACAGTTTTAAATTAGCATAAATATCCACTTCCACTAGCATAAATGTCTGCAATATTAAGGGAATCTAACCCTAAGTATACAATCTAATTAAACTTTACTCAGTGCAAGTTCAAATTTTAATCATGGAATAGTTTATACCCACAGACTAAACATTACATCCGTTCAGTATCTTAAGAGCATCTGTTGCAGAAGAACTCAGGTGGCCCATCGCCATTAAAAAACAAATCCTCTCAATTAAGTGTGACCTCCAGGATTGTGGTCAGACTCCTTCTGGAGTCTCTTTTCATCTCTCTGGCGCATTGGAAGATGAAGAAAGCACAGCAAAGCTTTATGAACCTTCCTGCTGTCGCTGCTGTGGGACAAGAATATTAAGGTCTTTACTCAGGAAGCTGAAAAAGAGTTAGAACTTTACTGTTACTTCTTTACCTATCTATTTTATTTTTATTTCTATTTGCTGTAATTATGGTGTGCATAATGTACATTAAGGTAAAGGTTCATACTTTTGATTAGATTATATTCTTATTACAGACAGAAGTAAGGATGAAAAGCAGACAAGAGGGTGAATGAAGGCCAGGAACCAAGAGGTCAAAAAGGAGATGTGAAAATAAAGGATGAATAGGAGTGCAGAAAAAATAGAATGCCAGAGGATGAGACAGAAATGGTGAACAGCAAAAATGAAACCAAATAACAATGGAAACAAAGGAACCCAGAATCAGAGAATATTTTTACAATGTTATAGCCATCAGCCATTTGTTAATAGCAGTCAGACTTTTAGTTTATTTCAAATAGGACTTGAATCGCTCAAACTGAGGACAAGAAAAATGTATCTTTCTATTAACATGTCATAAATTACCCATCAGATAAAACTAATCACATTCTGTGCTATCAAACATGACTCAGGAGCTACAGGGGGCTTTCATAAATTTGGTATGAAAAAAAATGTTGTATGGAGCAAGACAAAAGATCTAGTGCCTTGCCAACAGACATCAGACCACAAAACTTGTCCATTAAAAGGTAGATTTTAAAAAGGCCATTTCTGTGGTTGCTGCAACGGCCAAGTGAAAAGGTTTCCAGTTTTACGTCAGTCTTAAATACACAGTCTTAAGAAGGCGGACACTTGTAAGTCCGATCTAAATTGGACATATTTCCGTCCCTCATGCTAGATGCAAACCAGGAAACACAGGTACACATGTTGATGGGCATCCATGTGTCACGAGAAATGATATTTTAAAGACTTGCGCATGTGAAATATCAGTGAAGGAACCCCAGCGGTTTGCACATGCATCTGCCGGCATTTCAGAATGAAAGTGCATGTGTATCCTGAACATCTAGTAAACCTGGACATCCCACCACTCTTCATCAATTATAAACTACTCAATGTTTACTGCAGTAATATGTGGAGAGAGAAATTAACGTTAAGGGGAATGTCCTGCTTATGCCCTCCTGTAAAAGACAAGCCGAAGCAACAAATTCCTATAGCTTAAATGTGCACCAGTGTAAATACAGACATGGATAATTTCTGTCATCCATGTGCAAAATCTATATAAAGCTAGAGATGCATATGTATCATCCATATCATGCCCTTACATGCCCCCAACCTGCACCTGTGTGACTTAGACATCATAAGGCAGTCACATATAAAATCAGATTTTTCTAAAATTGTTAGTTAGGTGTGGATGTGATTTGCATGTGTGAGTAATCATATTCACATGTGCAAATTACAAATAGGATGTCTAAAATATCCCTCTACAATAAAAGGAATTGCTATTTTGTAGATTCTTCTTTAGAAGTGGAAAAGAAAAACCCTTTCAGAAACCATTTTGGAGAGTTAGGGTCAAAGATAAGAAACAGAAAAATTATAGTAGATGAAGAGCATAAGGCCAATCCCTTCCATTCCAACTACTAAGCTTTACAATCCCTTTTCCCCCCTTAGAGGTACTCTGTGTTTGTTCCATGCCTTCTTGAATTCAGATACTGTCCTCATCTCTACTACCTCCACTGGGAGAGTATTCCATGCATCTACCACTCTTTCTGCAAAGAAATATTTCCGCATATTACTCCTGAATCTATCTTCTTTCACCTTCATCCTAGGCTTCTCATTGCAGAGCTTTCTTTCAATGAAAGAGGTACTTAAATGTCTCTATTATATCTTCCCTCTCCCGCTTCTCTTCCAAAGTATTGTCCCTTGCTCCTTGCATACAGCATGGAGGGTCGTGGTTCTAATAGAAACTTTCCCTTTTCAGCCTTCTCTGACTGGTTCCCCTGCAATGCTTCTTGGGAAATGTATTTTAACTGCTACACATATGGCTTCAGGTAGAAAAAAACTTGTAGTTTGGCTCTTTTGGTAAGGCAATGACAGAAATTTATTAAACTCAAGTGCAAGGTTCATAAATTACCTCTTTCAGGATTATTTCTCCAGGTTTCTTTCAAAACCACAACAGGACATAAGCAAAAGGTCAAAACAAAATATCAGCTTACAGTATTCTTCAGCTCAAAAGCAAAACCCCTTTAACAGCAAGGCTTCCAGCTTTCTCTAGCCTTGCTGGTTAAAGCATAAACATGCACTGCTTTCTTCAATGGCAGTTTTCTTTCTTTGCAGTTCCAAACATTTCCAGGCTGTACTCCTCTTTATAGGCAAATCAAAACTTCCAAAAGGAACAAACTTCCAATAAGCAAACAAAGCTCTACTCAGGTTTTCTTAGGAACTTTCAAAGCAAAACAAAAGCTTTTTTCCTCTCACCGTTAGCTTGGCTTCTTGCCGTCTCACTGCACAGGATAGCAGGTGTTTAACAAGCACAATTATACAGCTTCAGCTTGTTCTCACTTCTCAACATAAGTTTCCCCTCTTTAACACAGGGAATTCACAAAACATCTTCCTTGCTTTACAATGTTACCTTGCTTTGGAGAGTTTTCTCTTAAGGTTGACTTTCCTTTAACCCCTCTGTAGCTAAGGCTTGGCACAAAGAGCAATCCATGAATATATCTTCCTCATTCAAAGCTGCATCAGGCTCTCCTAGTTGCATTGGTTCTATCTCTCATTCTAGCTCACTGGGCTTAGCTGACAGCCTCTCATTAGAGCTGAGAGTGTCTCCTGCAACTCTGCACTGCTCAGTATGGGACAGGCTTCTAAGGCTTGTACCTGTGCCTTGGCTTGTAGCAGCTTCTCCTCTCTCATGCTCTGTACCTCTCTCTGGCTCTTTCCAGCACTCTCCTCTCCTGTTGTTCCTACTCCTGTTCCCATTGCTCCTCCAGCTCTCCTTGTTCTTGCTCTCCTTCCTCCTGTTAACTTCTGTATAATCCAACCTAGGCTTAAATCTCCAGGGTTCCAGCCCCACCTCTTCTCTTCCCAGGTGACAGAGATCAGCTTGCCCTCTGGCACCTGGGTAATCAGGGAGCTTACTGATGTAAAGGTCTTTTACCTTGGGTCTGTATTCACTCTCCCTTACTCCACTAGGGGAACTCTGAAACCTGTTCCACCTGGGGATTTTCTGGTTTCTAGGTGTGGTTTTGGTTTTATATCTCTGACCTTGCAAAATAGGTCCTTTTATTAATGTAAATTCTTTGTTTTTTTCACTTTTTCCTAACTCAGGATGAGCTTCCTTACCACAGTATACTTCTTGACATCTTTAGATCTGTCTTCATAGGCCTTATGACGAAGACTAATGACCATTTTAGCAGCAAAGCATGCTGTTTGCACACTTTTCTGCACTAATATAATTGCAGAATGCAGGAACGTGCAGAAGGAAGAGACAGTAAGAGTCAGCTCATAACGCTGCAGTCAGTGTTGGTAAGGAAATTATGCCTTTTTCTTCAACATACAGCACATGCAACTATTTTTTTGGCTTCACAAAAGAGAGTGCTGAAAAAGAACAGCAGGAGAAGTGTGCTGGAATGATGTTATGTGCATGTGACATCATTATTCTGTGCAGAATTTCTGTGCAGAATAATATCAGTTTATAAATGCCAGTATTATTCTGAGCAGAATTTCTGCACAGAATAATATTGCTGTATGCCACATATAGATTTCCAGTGCATGTGCACAAGTGCCAAACTGTTTTTCATGTGTGTTTGTGTGCAAGATATAGGTGCTCCTAACTTAGACTCCTGGGTGCATGTTGTTGGCTCACTCTTGTTAAGTGCAGACCTCTGGCACCCAGCTCCTTTGCATGCTGAGCAAAACCTGTGTCAAACGTGTGTTAGAAAACCTCATGCTAGAGCTTTAGCACTGGGCTCTAGCACAGAGTTTCTGCATCGAGCCCTTAGTTTCACCTGCCCCTAGGCAAGAGTAACTTGTATGTGTCTATGTACTGTAGGAATCAGTGCATATGCCTATATTTTATAAAATACAAGCAATAGTGGTGAGCATGCCCTTATTCCAGCCATCCCCTTCCCCTAGGAATGCCTATGGATAGACTGTGTGTAGAACCATAAACAATATCCAATGTAACCCTATGCCTACAAGGCAAAACCTTCTTATTTTAATTATTAACCAATGGGATGATCCTCTAAGGGGTATGTTTACTAAACCAAAGTAAAGTCACCAGTGGTAAGGGCAGCGTTAAGGTGCCTGAAGACATATAAGGCAGTCAGTTGGTTTGGGGCCTGCCGGCATTAGGGTGCCTTGCACCATTTAACGTAAGCTAACAAGACCAAGTGCAGTAAGATGACAAGATGTCTTAAGGAGAGACAAGGCATCTTAAGATGTGATAAGGCATATTAACATGAGATACAGCATCTTAAGATGTGATAAGGAGCCCTAAAAAAGTTAAGGCATCTTAACAGGAGATAAGGCGTCCTAAGGAGAGACAAGGTGCCCTAAGGTAGAAAGCATGCACCTCAAAGTAGGAAAATAGCTATAACCCAAACGCTGGATAGAGCACCAAGGAATGTCAATGTAAAGGTGATGGAAGGAAGGACAAGTGGGAGTTGATGGACCTGCCATGTCGGTGGGCACCCTATGTGGCAGCCAGTAAAGCGGACAAGCAAGTGGGAGGCAGCTGTACTGATGTACAGGGTGGTGCCAATATAAAGTGTTGAAACGACAGTGTGTGGCATAGGATGAGGAAGACGTGTCCCCCAGTGGAGACAGAAGCAGCAGGATATTTGCAGTGACAGGAGGACAGAGTAGTAGTGGTTATGTGCAATCAGACACACGAGAGGCAAGCATGAAGAGCCATAATGCGGAAAAGAGTACCAATATAGGTCATGGAATAGCAGCCTGCTCATGAAGACAGGACTGTATACAGTCGACAGAGGCAGCTAGATGGACTGAGGGATGGGTGGCGGCTGAGGAGAGGGTGGTATGGGCTGGCAGCACCGATCTGCAGAGCCCTGATTGTTACAGGCATGAAAATTATCTGAATAGCACAGTCACAAAAAGAATATCCAAACCCTCATCCTCTGCTTATGGAGACTGTGCAATAACCAGTAGGCTACACCTCTACACCTCTCTGCATGGATACAAAGAGACTACAGGTCACCATCTAAAATGTCTGCTGTGTGTGCTGGCATAGGGTAGCCCCCACCAGTACCCATGATACAGTGCACATGCAGAACAGCGGTCTACAGCTGATAACCGAATGGAAAATGCACTTATCCATCACTTCAGCTCAATAAGAGGCACTGACAGTGTGTGATACAAGCATAGAGCAGCTACAAACTCTGCTACCAAGCAGTTTCTGCGGTCACCCTGCTGGTGAGGATGGGCGCCCAGCACCAGGTCCCCAGTACCTGCAGTGCTAGAAATGGTCTCTGCCACCTATGCTGCAGATCCCCATCACTGTCAGTGTGGCAGGTATTGTCTGCAGTGTGATATACTAGTCACCTTGTGTCATGCGGTATGTGTCAGTCACATATGGCCCTGTGCTTTTCCCCTGTTGGACAGGTACCCACCTAGAACAGTGCATGTCAATGCCCAGTGTTACAATGCTGATGCCATGGCGGCCAACTACCGGGGAGGGTGCGCTTCTAGACTTGCATGGGGTTGTTACCAGGCTCCTGCTGGCCCTACCAGTACCACTGACAATAGGCCTGGAACACCTCATGCCCAACCAGGTAGGTCTAATATTCACCAACAGCAAGCACAGTCATACTGCACCTGTTGCCCACCACTGGGTTTTCTAGCCATCCACATACCAACTGCCAACAGTTCGCTGGTCAGTACACATTGCATGTGCACAGAGCAACCATATACACCCAGGCTTGGGATATACAGCATGAACACCCAGCAGCTGGTTCAGTGATCGGGCCCCCAGAAGTGCACATACATCATTAGAAACAGACACTATACAGCACTATGTGGATACATAACCGTGCCATGGTCTTTGCTTGGTCGGGGTGAGAGTGCCCTCCTAGCATGACATGCTGTGGCCAGCTGGCCCATGCAGGTGGCAGTCGGGCACTACGATGTCCCAGCCATTGCCCTACCTCCAAAGCAGACACATCCTGGCCAATCTACTCTATTCAGGCCATATCCACAATACTTTGATCCTCATCATGCACATTTGCAGGCTAACACTGGAAACAGCTTAGGCACTGTGAGGCTCAGTGAGGTGTAGAAAGCCACAAAACAATGGATCAACACACATCCCTACTCCTTCCCTCCCTCACTCACTCACTCACTCACTCACATTGATGCACTGTGCAAAAATGGGGATGGTTGGCATTTCTGTCTGCAACTCTGATCCAAATCTCAGCTCAGGCACTGTTAAGGTGTGCTCATTGTGCAGGAGCTAGTAGTGCACTCTGATGTTACCGGCCGCTCAGTGTGCCGATGCTATCAGCCTGTCTCCCCATCCAGCTGAGGATAGTGGAGCCTATCTGTGCGCATATTTGTACCCTTGTTGGCCGATTCATTGGGGGTTGCACATGTTGGTGTTATACCTGCACTGTGAGATAAAATTTATCCACAAAGGCATGCACTGTATGATCCACAGCTGGGACCCAAGCCTGTTACACACCAACTATTTGTAGTGCCCCACAGTGCTGCCAAATAGTTACAACAGTCCCTGGGGATGACATGCTTCACTTCAGACAGGCCTTGGTATATGTTGCACTGCACATGGTGCAATGGATCAGAGCATAGCCTTGGTCTGCTGCAGGCGGGTGCCACTGCCCCCTCCGCCAACAACCCCCACACCATGCTGACATGCCCATGTGCTGTCAGTGTTGGTGGTGCGCAGTCCCAGGCCAGCCAACATGTGGGTTGGCAGGTGACTAGGGCTCAGGGTCTGGAGGGGGGGCAGAGGCATACATGGACGGCCACACATACCCCCCAAAACCATCTGCCTTGCCAGGGAACCCATAACCACCTGCCAATGTTATAGTTCTTCAACCTTGAGAAGAGACGACTGAGTAGTGTTATGTTAGAGGTCTAGAAAATATTGCCTGGAGTGGATTGGGTAAATGTAGATCGATTGTTTATGCAATCAAAATGTAGTAGGACTAGGGGACATGCAATGAGGTTACAGTGTAAATTATTGAGGACTACTAAGAGTGAATGGTTTCTCAGTCATCGCATATTCAAACTTGAGAATTCATTTCTGGAAGATGTTGTAAAGGCTGTTAGTGTAGATGGGTTTCAGAAATGTTTGGACAGGTTCCTGGGGAACGGTCCATAAACAATTACTAATGAGGAGCCCAGAATATTCCCTTCTTGTCCAATACATGCACTATGGATCCTGTGTGTCTTTTGTGAAAACTGCTGGGTACCTGTGACCTAGATTGGCCACTGTTGGACACAGGATACTGGGCATGATGGACCTTGGTCTGACACAGTCTGGCATATTTGCAAGTCTTATGTTCTTTTGTGCCATCTAGGCAATTGCCTGGTCTACCCTGTGCACCAGCAGCCCCCACTGCATGACCCACATGCACCCTCCTTTGCCCCATTTGCACCATCACAAAAGTGACCTTTCATGCTTAGGCACTATGCTGTTTCTAATGGAGCACTACTATCACTTTCTTGGGCTCACCAGTCTGTGCAGTATATTGCAGACATTTAAATAGGCTCTCTCTCCTCAAAATACACCATTTCCGCAAGGTTTTGATATGCATTAGGATTCCTGACATTAAGATGCCATCGTTAAGGGAGCAAGCCTTTTTCCTGCCCACTCTCCGCCCTCTGTCTACCCTCCACCCACAGGGCACTTTATGGCTGCCGGTACCGTTAATGTGTACTAAAGTGGCGTTAACAGGCGTTAAAGGCACATTAGCGTGTGCTAACAGCACGAGTGCTCCATTAGCACGTGCTAACAGCACACTTGCTCCTTAGGTATGGTTTAGTAAACATACCCCTAAGAATCAATCTCATAAATGTATTTTACAACTGCATGTATACCATTTGTAAAATTTCTTTATTAGGTATTCTTAGGTGTCCAGCACTTTCCACATATTTCACAAATTGAGGTAAAACACCCCTCATAAATGTTTAATATCTTACAAACTCTCATAACATTTCATATTATTAATATAATTACTCATCACACTATCATACCCAAACTCATACCTAAATAATCTCTCATCCTTACAGTAGAAACACAATGCATACAATATAAATACCAGAAAAAAAAAACTCTTCTCATGTTGAATAATTAAATAATTATATGTTTAAATAATTTCACAAAACAAGATAAGTACTCTTCACAAAACAAGATAAGAGAGTGTCCATAAAATAACATTCCAAATACCCTCTAAGGCTGTTATATCACCCAGAAACCCCAAAGGGGTTTCCTCCTTACACAGAAAAATCAAAACAATGCAAAGAGACCATACAAAAAGACCACCCCAAACACAATTCATTGATGAAATGTTTTTTGGGGGTATTGGGTCTCCATGTTTTGTCGTGTTTATACCGTACACATTCTGTATATACTGTAAGAATGAGAGATTATTTAGATATGAGTATGGGTATGATAGTGTGATGAGCATACATACATAATTGGGGCATGTTTACTAAAGGTTAACATGCATTAATGAAATTAACAAGTGTTAAATGTCATTGCACCCACTGAAATAAAAGTATGCACTGTGACAATTTTATAAGTGCTACCTGAGCTTGTATGACACTGTTCTACATGCTCAAGTTGCTTATAACATTACCTACATTACCACAATGAACACAACAGGTACCAATTAATGTAACATAGAGCTCTTAAGATATTTAAATGTATTACAAGCTATAAACCAGAAAAAGGCTAAATTACACTCAACTAAGTAAAGCTAAACCTCATAACTTAACAGATATTACACCCACTTGTAAATAACTATGATTTAAATCTAAAGAGCTTACAAACCTGTAATTGTACATAGTTCTTAACCTTGTTCTTGTTCTGTTATGTATTTAACCATTACATTGTTCTGTTACGTATTTAACTATTACATTGTTTACTGTCAAAAATTGTTCCATGTAAAACAAGCCCTTGCTTTGTTGACTGTTGTTCAATTGTAAACCGCATCTGAACTCTGGAAGATGCGGGATATAAATGATTGTTAAATAAATAAATAAATAAAAACTATGCCTTTAATACCTTATGAATAATAAATAATTTTGGTTTCATCTGACTGAGTTAGGTAACATATTTCATAAATAGGAGTTTGTGTTTCTCATAATCTGATATCCTTGGGGCTAAGGCTAATAGACTAGGGGGTATGTTTACTAAACCTTCTTAATGTGCGCGCTGTGCAATTAGCATGCGCTAAGGTACCTTAGCGCGCGCTAATGATGCTTTACGGGGCAAAAATGCGCTTTAGTGCACGCTCACGTGCGCAGCGGCGCAAACGAGCGCTGAAGGCTTGGAAAGGCTCAGGGAGAGCGGAGGAAGGTTCCCCAGGGGCGGAGAGAAGGGGTCAATGGGTGGAGAGTGGGAGGGGAGAGGCTCCCCGCACACTAACGATGTGAAATTCGAGGCCAAAACTAACGCAAGTGAAAACCTCGTGTTAGAGCTGATTTAAAGGGAAAAGAAAAACATTTCTGTCAGCAATGTACAGCAAAACCAGGGAAACCTACAAAAAGTGATAAGTGTGATACATGTGCACGGAACTAAAGTGCAAATAAACATTGAAAATGACCCCAACAAAATAAAAAAAAATCATAATCAAGTTGGTCAATAGTGATAGTAATGGGAAACATCAAAAATCACTCCCAAGAAAGCCCCAAAAATAAATATGAATTTTGGAAGGGTCTACGCTCCGTCCCCATACAAGGTGAATGATCCCACAGTGAAATAGCACTGATCAGGGTTTCCCTCTCCATTGGACAGGTTACCTATGGCATGCACATGTTCCACAACAGCAGGGCGGGCATGTCGGAATGGGCAACTGGACAGATGTTGAGAAAGGGGATACAGAGGGCTGCAGGCGGCACATGCTGTGGTGCAGCTGGGGCACAGTGCGGACTAGGCAGATGCCTAGGTGGCACTTAGGAATGCTGAAACTGAACAGCAGCCAGACAGCAACTGATGAGGGCCCAACATGGGCACAAGAGTGTTTATCACAGTGTCACAGGGGATAGTACCCAGCAGGTACCCCCAAGGGCAGAGAACATTGGCAGGCGGTGTTGGGGGGAAGCTTGGACGCTTATGCAGGCACCCCTACTCCACAACACGCACCATAGGCAGCCGCCTACCTGCAAACTGGATGGCTTGAGACTGCACAAAACCAGCACCACCAGCAGAAGGGCATGTCAGCATGGTGGCACAGGGGTACTGGAGGTGGAGGGGGGCAGTGGCAGCTGCCCAGAGCCGACCATAGCCTAGCCCTGTGTAGGTGGGTGCCATGTACTGCAACAGACAGGCTCTGTCTGACAAACAACCATGGTATCTCCAGGGACTGCACTGTCTCTGTGAGCACAGTGTGGTGTGGTGAACACAGCCAGTGTGTTCAGAAGCAGAAGGTCAGAGGTTCAAGTCCCAGCTATGGTGCCTGCCAACCCAGTCCCCATATTTTACCCACTACTACAACATGCTAATATAGACCGTGATAGTAAGGACAAACCTTTATTGCAGAGAACATACGCATGGTTCAAATGCCTATATTTTACCCCACCGAGCATAGACACCAGAAACATGCGCATTACCTAGAGCAGAGTCCCCCAAATGCAGTCCTGGAGGGCCACAAATCATTCAGGTTTTATGCTGTCTCCAATATAAGGCCATGTCAGCATGGTGGCGGAGGGGTACTGGTGGTGGAGGGGGCAGTGGCAGCTGCCCAGAGGAGACCATGGCCTAGCTCTGTGTTGGTGGGTGCCATGCACTGCAACAGACAGGCCCTGATGGACAAACAGTCATGGTATCACCAGGGAATGCACTGTCTTTATGGCAACATGGTGGTGCAGTGCACACAACCAGTGTGTTTGGAGACAGAAGTTCACAGGTTCAAGTCCCAGCTATGGTGCCTGCCAACCCAGTCTCCATATTTTACCCACTACTACAATGTGTTAATACAGACAGAACATTTATTGCAGATGACGTAAACATGCCCAAAACACCTACATTTTACCCTACAGAGCAAAGACACCATGAACAGGCGCATTACTTAGAGCAGAGTCTCCCAAATGCAGTCCTGGAGTGCCAAACACCATTCAGGTTCCATGCTGCCTCTAATAAAGATGCCTGTGCTGCATATCTATGCACCACCCCCATGGTATGCAGATGTATCTCATGCATATTCATGAGGGACAGCATGAAAACCCGAACAGTGTTTGCAACACCAGGACTGGAGTTGGGAACCTCTGCCGTAAAGCAGCAGCCAACAGGAGCAGACACACCCACACCCACAGGCTCCATTAGCCAATGCCTCCTGGAGAGGCAGGACATTGGGCCCTGCGTGCATCTCCCAATACTAGCACTTGCATACCTTAGCAATGCCACCCTACACCTGGGAATATGGTACACAGCTATCAAAAGTTTGCTATGATTACTGGCAGATAGCAATTCCTACATTAAGCACAGTTTGCTGATTGAGTTCCATCATAGCAACCTTTCTGATGTCTGCGGAGTGTGCTTCAGGTCTGGTCTCTGACAGTGTTTACCACCCTGGGGAGTGACCCCCAACAGTACTGCATACCATATCCATGCCTGCACTGTGCCCAGGACTGGTGTGGTGGCCAGGGCTGCTAAACTCCTCTATAGTAGCACAATGCTGGCATAGGTGTGGGAGTGTGTGTCTGTCTATCCAGTCTCTGGTGGCTGCAAACACCCTCCACAGCCCACACTGCCAGCACTGTTGCCAGTATTGGCCTGCCAATGTGCATAATGAGGAGCAAGGTACCATGGGTATAGCCTGGACAGGGTGGCCTGGCCAGGATGCATTTGCACAGGGCATAGGGCAATGGCTGGGACATTGTAGTGCCCGGCCACCACCTGCACAGACAGGGTGGCCACAGCATGTCCTGCTGGGAGAACACTCTCACCCTGACTGTGCAGTGACCACAGCATGGCTAGGCTTCCCCATAGTGCTATATAGTATTTCTCTCATGTGATATTTATGAGTTTTCTTTTGGGGCCCAGTCACTGACTTATCTGCTTGTTGTGTATGCTGAAATCCCAGTTCTGGGTGCCCGCTTTTCTACCAGGCACATGCACTATGGACTAGCTAGCAGACTGTCTGCAGCTGGTATGTGTCTTGATGGAGCACCTTGCAGGGTGCAGTGGCAGAAGGCTTGTTGCAGGAGAATATCAGATAGTGGTGGGGTGCAGCTTAGCATATCCAGGCCTAATGTCTGTCTGCTATTGTGTTATGGATGTGTATAGAGCTGCATTGACTGCCCTGTAGGGTGTCTGTTCCCCAGCAGGACTGGGGTTGATGGTCCTCTCTACTGCCACCATTGTGGATCTGTTGATGGAAGACCCTGTTTACCACCCTCAGCCCTGGAGGAGGAGGATGGTGCTACATAATCCTCCTAGGGGTCCATAGGGGCTATACCTGACTGAGACATACAGATCTAGCCAAGGTGTGTCTGTAGAAACTACCTATCTCACACATTAGGACTGCTGGGGACCTGCAGCATGGCTTATCTCTGCTGTGGACCTGGTGCTGGGCGCCCCACCTCAACCTCAGGGTTAGTGCAGTACCTGCACAATGTGACGGTGTGTAGCTACTCAGTGCCAGTACCACACACGGTCAGTTCCCCCTACCAGGCCGAGGAGCTGTGGGGGTGCATACCCCATCTTGTGATCATCTGTAGACGGCTGATTTACATGTGCAGTGCATCATGGGTACGGTTGGGCTAACCCTATCCTGGTGACCACAGCAGACTGTGTGGTGATGTGCAGTCCTTCTGCAGCCAGCCAGGGGCTTGCTAGCAGCTATAGAGCTGGTTACTTCACTGCCTGTGGTGCCAGAGGTCATGGGTTCAAACCCCCATCAGGGTTATTTGATAGGGCTGTCCAAAGCATTATCTATTTTTAATGTACATTAGTGCTGCCAGATAAAACACCCTCAGCATACAGTACCCATAAGGTGCCTCAGAGGGCGCTTTATAGGGTGCCCTATAGGGCACCTTATGGTTACCGTCCATATAAGATGCACTATACGGTATCCTATGGAGCAACTTATAGGGTGCCCTATAGGGGACATTATAGGATGCCGTGGCGGACAGTGCACTTTATAATGTGCCCTATGGAGTGCGTTATAGGGTGCCTTATGCGGCACCTTAGGTTACGGCACGTGAGGGTGTGTTTGCTGGCAGCAATTAATAAAATACAATTAAAGTGCAGCAGGAAACAATGCTTACATGTCAAAACTGATGCCTCAGTCAGTCTTAAGTATTAGACACACTGGGGATCAAACTCAGGATCTCTGTATCATCAGTCAGTGCCTTAACCATTGTGCTACACTGCTGTTCCTCCTTGCATGTCAGCGCACCTACTTAAGATTTTCATACGTTAAAATGCACAGTGCTGCCATCAAAAACAGTGCTATGACCTTGCAGGGCCTCATACGGCACCCTATAAAGCGCACTATAAGGAACATTCTAGGGTGCCTGGTCGGACAGTGCACTTTATAGTATGCCCTCTGGAGTGCCTTATAGGGCGGCTGATGCGGCACCTTAGTTTACAGCACTTTGAGAGTGTGTTTGCTAGCAGCACTAATTAAAACCATATTAAATTGCCTCATAATGCAATATTACACATAACAGGTAGTGCCTCAGCTAGCCTTATTCATTGGGCACAGTGGAGGATTGAACCCATAACCCCTGCACCATCAGTCAGTGTCTTAACCATTGTGCTACACTGCTGTTTCTCCTGGCATGTCAGCGCACCTACTGAACATTTTCATACGTTACAATGCACAGTCTGCCATCAAAAACAGTGCTATGACCTTGACGTGCCTCATAAGGCACCCTATATGGCGCCCTATAGGCCACCCTTTATGCAACATTGTAGGGTGCCGTGGTGGACAGTGCACTTTAAAATGTGCCCTCTGGGGAACCTTATGGGGTGCCTTATGCAGCACCTTATGTTACAGCACTTTGAGAGTGCGTTTGCTAGCAGCAGTAATTAAAATAAAATTAAAAAGCCTCATAATGCAATATTACACATAAATGGTAGTGCCTCAGCCAGCCTTATTCATTGGGCATAGTGGGGGATTGAACCCATGACCCCTGCACCATTTGTCAGTGCCTTTACCATTGTTCTGCAGCCCTGTTCCTCTATTTGCATATCAGCGCGCTTGCTTATGCTTCCTGCGTGTGTTACTTGTGCGCTAATGTGCGCGGCGCACAAGAGCGTGCAGCGCAGAGCGCGCTAATCCCGTTTTGCTATTTTTGACCGGACCACCCACTCCTTTTATGGCATCCTGCAGACTAACGCGGCGCGCACGTTAAGAAGGTTTATTAAACATACCCCTAGGTTTCATCTACAGATCACAGCTGTCTACTGGCTTCATTTCTGCAGTGCCCTTTGTAGAGAAGGATGTTTCCATATGGTCTTATGACCATAGTATTAATATTGGGTGGCATATTTGAAGGCATTTACATGGGCAACTGCCTTAGTTACCCTTGTAAATGCCTTATCCAGGATTTTTGAAAGGCACCTACAATGGTAGTGCTCTTTGAATATCCCGGATAGGTCCATAACACGTCCAGATGTTATGCGGTTAAGATTGGGCATCTTAGGGGCATTCCGGGGTGGAGCAGGGGCAGAGGAAAGGGCTAAATGAGTAGCACCAATCTTCAATGCTATCTGCTGTGCTCTCTGTGCCTTAAAGTAGACAAGATTTTTCCTTGCCTATATCTTTCAGGCACAGGGGCTAAGCGGGTAGCATCGAAAATCGGTGCTACCCAGCTAGCGCCTGCAGCTTCCGGGTTGTGTGGCAAGATACGGATTTTCAATGATGGGGCCACATATAATCCCGGCATTGAAAATCCAGGTTAGATGGATGACAAGCGGCCTATAGCACCGCCCAGATGAAAATTGGACCCATTATTATTTCTGTTTGTTTTGTTATTTCTCCTTCTGCATTTTGGGCCTGATATTCAAAGGTATTTATATGGGTAACTTCCTTTTGATTTGTACTTTTTCCTATTATTATTTTGTTCTCTTGAAGCATGACTATTGTGTTAATTGATTATATTGCTGTACCTCGACTGATGCAATTTTATCTAGTTTTCTTTTCTGTTTGAGGATTATGTGAACATTTTGAATAGTTGTGTCTCTGTTGCTGCTGATTCCCTAGGTGAGATAACTTACTCATTTTTTAAATGAAATTGTAAATGTGTATTATTATTTATTCCTAATGCAGGCATAGTGTCAAATCATGGCTGTGTCAGTTTTTTATTGACTATGGGAGTTATGTTAGAAGCCTTGTTCACAATTTACATGTGCGTAATCAGACACATGCATGTATAAATCACATCCACGTGTAAATGACCATTTTAGAAAAGATCCAATTTACATATGGATGATTGTATCCTGTTGAAAGTGCATGGGGTAGGAGATGTTATGAGATGGCATGGGTGGGACAAAAATCTATATCTCTATTGTCCATTTCATGTAGGGAATGGATGGGTTAGCACAAAATTCTCCACATCCAGATTTACACCTGCTCTCCGACATGAGTAGGTTTTGAAAAAGTGTGCATTTTGGTTAATCCTTTACAGGAGGGACTAAGTAACATAGTAACGTGGAGGCACATTCCATTCTTCATGTCCTAGCCTCTGTGCATCTGGTCATTCGGGCTGCAGGTAATCTCCTGCACCCCTCACCTTTTCTGCTCCCGCCCGGTCTCCCATCCCCTGACGTCTAGGGGGACTTAATCCACGTGTGAGGTGGAAGAAGTCCTCCGTCCAGTCTGCCAGCCCTGGATGTACAGGGCTGACTTCAGAATTGGCCCTGTATGTCTGGGGCCGCGGACCGCCCACTGCCCTCCCTATCTCTGCCTCCATACCACCCCCTCCCAACCCCATCTAAGCCTCTCTGTACAAACTCCTTGTTTGTATGGGGAGGCTTAGATGGGGATGGCAAGGGGGACAAATAGCGGGGATTGATGTCCCAACAGGACATCTATCCCTGCTATTCGCGGGACAGAATAAACCCCATGGTATATAATGGCAGATAAAGACCAGTATGGTCCATCTAGTCTGCCAAGTAAGGTGGCTAGAGTAGGTGTACCCGCCACTCCATGCAGTTCACCCCCATCTTGCCTTTGTTTAGGGTTGTATCCACTGCTCCGAACAATGATTATCTCCCTTAATCCTCCAATGTTTATTTCCCTCTCCAAACTGAAAAAGGGAAATGATCGAGTCCTCTCGTATTAAGAGTAATTGCACATCTAGGTTTGCAAAATGGCTCAAATACATGTATAAGTGCCAACATTTCCATATTTGCTGTTGAATATTGACACTTCCTTGTGTAAATTGCCAGGTTTCCACTGCTGATTTCCCCCATATGTACATTTGTAAAATGATGCCTCCAGCTGCATGTGGATGTCCATCTCCATGTGTTCTTGCACTTCCTTTTATGTACTAAAAGCATATTGATTTTGAGGGGCATAGATATGTTGATTTTGCAATGACCTCCTACAAGCTCTCCTTTCTTCTAAAATTGGCATAGATTGGCAGATGTTTTCACTTTGACATAGAAACATAGTAACATGATGGCAGAAAAAGACCACATGGCCTATCTAGTCTGCCCTTCCATATCAACAACTACAACAGTCCCCTTTTTCCCTTTAGATTCACTCTGTGTTTGTCCCATGCTTTTTTGAATTCAGATTCTGTCCTCATCTCTACTACCTCCACTGGGAGACTATTCCACTCATCTACCACTCTTTCCATAAAGAAATATTTCCTAATATTACTCCTGAGTCTATCCCCTTTCACCCTCATCCTATGTCCCCCCATAGCAGAGCTTGATTTCAATCGAAATAGACTATCCTCCTGTGCATTTATGCCACGGAGGTATTTCAACATCTCAACCATATCACCTCTATCCCACCTTTCCTCTAAAGTATACATATTAAGCTCCTCATATGCTTTATAATGAAAAACACTAACCATTTTAGTAGCAACCCTCTGCACTGACTCCAACCTGTTTATATCCTTTTGAAGGTGAGGTCTCCAGAATTGCACACAATACTCCTATTGAGGTTTACCAAAGATTTATACAGAGGCACTATCACCTCCTTTTTTCTGCTGTCCATTCCTCTCCCTATGCACCAAAGGATTCTTCTAGCTTTCACTGTTGCCTTTTCTATCTGTTTAGCTACTTTAAGATATATAGCTGTGGATATTTTTATAAATTCATTTTTGCTTTCTTCATAGTGCTAGGTTCAAATGTATTATCTCCTGATGCAGCCACTGACGAAATGCCATTTGTGGACGCCTTGAAGGGGCATTGAGAAGTGGAGAAGTGAAGTGCTACCGATAACTAAGTTAAGGGGCTTGTTTACAAAGCTGCGGTAGCGGTTCCCATGGTAACTGCAGTAGTGGTTTCCGCCCAATATTGGAGCCGCGGCCCCAATCAAATTTTAAAAAATCGCTACACAATACTTAGGGGCTTGTTTACAAAGCCGCAGTAACGGTTTCCACCCGACATTGGAGCCACGGCCCCAATTGAATTCAGACTGTGTAGGGATATAGGCCTCATGGTACAATCTGGGGAATGTTGGCACAACATCAGTCATGTCTCCCAGTGCCTGGCTCAGCTGATGTATGACTACCCTATCACACTGGCATCTAGTGACACTGCAGTCATCCGTAAGGTCCAGGTACTGGCCAGGCATTCATGTCCTCCCTGAATGGCAGATCAGCACACCAGATCCTCCCGTGCAACCCTCAAACCACACACTCTCATTTGTAGTCACAAAAGACATAATTCTTCCAAAAAGATGTTCAGAACCTATAAATAAAAGCTGGTATGCCATAATAGCATGAAGTCCCAGGATTACAAATATGAAATCCCTTTCTCACTCAAACAAGATTCTTTTCCAGACTCACTCGCATACAATTCTTACATCAATATTCCCAGTTTTCATAAGACAGAAATTGATGGGCCCCTAGATTAGCTCTTTTAGCACAAACAGCACATTTCAGCATAGTCAGAATAAATACTATTGCTTTTCTTAATATTTCTTTAAGGGTAGATATTAATGACTGCTTAGCTTACAAGATTCTCTTACCTATGTTTTCTGTTCTTTATAACTGCATCTTGTGGTGTTTTTCCAGGCTGCCGTAACACCAGTTTAAAACATATTTATCACAACCTTTATACAATTTGGGGCAAATTGTAGAACACAGCAGAATATTTCCTAATTACTGAACTTATTCCACATCTCCATCAGGAATAACAAGTATGTCTGTGGGGAAGTCAAAAAACGTATACGGGCCTTTCCTGAATATGCTATATATGTCTGTGTGGCAATCCATGGCCCCATTCCACCCCTCCCAGGCATGTTCTGAGATCCCCGTGCAAGCACCATGGATGTACAAGGGCCACATGCATTGGAATAGGGTCATAGATGGAGTGTCTGCAGTTATTTTTGGCAGCATTTTCCAAGTGTCTTCAGCTGTCCTAAATGACCTTGCTTGCTCTCTGAAGCTAACCATGGTGGGATTGGGCTAATACTTGGAAAGGAGACCACCTTAGTATATCAGCTGCTGTAAACTCACTGCCTGGAAGAAAGATCTGATGATCTACTTCATGTTGCACTTTGCCCTAGTAACATAGTAAGTGATGGCAGATAAAGACCAGCATGCTCCATCTAGTCCGTCCAGAAAAGTGCCAAAATTGCCGAGTTGTAGGTGCCACTCTAAGCAGTTTACGCCTCTCTATTTAGATGTTGTTTAAGTTTGTTTTGATTCCATCCTCTTGCTATGTAGTAATCCTCTGCATCTGTCCCATGCCTTTTTGCTCCCACCACCTCTTTTGGGAGGGCATTTCAGGCATCCACCACCTTTTCCATGAAAAAGTATTTCCCGGTGTTGCTTTCAAATTTACCTTCTTGCAGTTTCATTTCATGTCCTCTAGTTCTACAGCTTCTCCATCTTTGAAAAGGGTTTGTTTGTTCATTAGTATTCTTTAAGTATCTAAACATCTATATCATATCCATCCTCTCTCTCCTCTCTTCTAGAGTATACATATTTAGGGCTTCTGGGGCAGGCCCCTAATCATCTTGGTTGCCTTCCTCTGAACTATTTCAAGCCTTTTTATATCCTTTGTAAGGTACAGTCTCCAAAACTGAACACAATACTCTAAGAGAGGCCTCACCAACGACCTGCACAGGGGCATTAATACCTTCTTCCTGATGATTATTCCTCTCTGGATACAGCCTAACATCCTTCTGGCCTAACATCTTTCTAGCCAAGAAACCGCAGAAGCTGGGCTACCAGGAGTCAGTATTGACTCAACAACATCTATTGCATTGCGTTTTGTTCAGATAGTGTTACTGAAAATCATCAAATAGACCTAGCCAGCAACACTTACCAGAATGGTAGGTGCTGCTATTCAGATAAGTGCTTTTAAATATTAGTTTTTACTGTACCTCTAGTTGCTAGTTATTTCTATCAATACAGCCTGTTAGACAGACCTGGCTCAGTGTTTGTCTATCTGCTTTTCTGCTAGAACTTCTAACATTTTATATTACCCACTTCACCATGTAGTCTGGCATCTCTAACACAAATGGTCAGCTGAACCTCAGCAACCCAATCAAAAGCACTTATTTGGACAGCAGTATTTTCTATCCGGATAAGTATTGCTGGTTGGATCTATCCAATGATTCAGTGGCCCTATCTGTATAGTGCTTGGGTAGAGTATGGGCAGATTGGAAATTATCCAGATAGTGGAAATATTCAGTCTGCTATCTGGATAATTTTAGGGACACAAAACAGCTGCTCTAAAGTTATCCACATAGTTATCCACAACTCTTTTGGTAAAGACATATTTCCTGCTTCCCTTGTCATACAATTATTGAAACAACATCTGCCCATGCAATGCTCTGAATTTATTTGAAGTTATTTCACTTATCAACATCTCAGGCATGTTTGCGTTCATCTCTACTTTCCATATAAAGAATTCTTATTGCAATAGCATATAAAAAGTGACTAAGAGATCCATAAAGATGGAGTGGAGGAGTGGCCTAGTGGTTGGGGCAAGGTACTTCAGGCCAGAAGGTCAGGGGTTCAAATCCCACTAGAGGACAGCAACCTTGGGCCGGAAGGACTGGGGTTTCTAGTCCCACAGGTACTCCTTGTGGTCTTGGGCAAGCCACTTAACCCTCCATAGCCCATGTTCCCTGTAAAATAGTTCTCTGTGTGCTGTGCTTTCCTGTCTAATCAATGTGTTTATACCTCAAAAAAAAAAATGTCCTGTCATGATTTGACAATTTCCAATCTGTAATCAAACCGCTGCTGATCGCTGGAAGTAGCAGTATACAAATGTATACTAAATAAATAAATTTTATTCAGTGTTTAAAGTTTTCATGTGTGCATGCAGTTGGAAAAGAGAAATTTCTTTTGTCCCTTCTCATTACAGTGTGAAAGCCTATTTATGTAGATACCATATGTGAGGCTAGACCAGTAGTTCCCATCCAGTAGTTCCCATCCGGGGTCTGTGGATTACTGGGTGTCAAAATCTGTGCAGAGAGGAGAAGGGGAAGAATGTAGCAGATTGTTGCCACAGGAACCCTAAAGTCTCTTGAGAGAAGATGAGAGAATTCAGCTGATTAATTGTCCTTGCGAGGAGCCTGAACTGTCACGAAGACAGTGGCTGATTACTGTCACCAGGAGGGAAAGCATGTGCTGCCACCACTACCCAGATCAGCTGCCGCATCATGTGACTGGAGGAGGCAAGCGGGATAATATCGCTAAGAAATATTTCTGAGCACTGCTGATCTGCTGACTACATAGTCAAGTAGAAAAGCTACAGCCACTGAATAGAATGGCTATAATATTGGGGGAAAAGAGGAGAACAGATACAACAGTGGATAAAGAGCAGGCCGAAAGAAGAAGAGCAGATGGAAAACACTCTGGAAGGAGCCTTCAGGAGAGGAAAGCAGGAAGAGGCTATAAAAGAGGATAGACAGGACAAAACTGGGGAAAGGTCCCCAATGGGGAGAGGGTATGTCATCAGGAGAATGCCATGGGTGAGGGTTAGCAGGGTGGGGGAGATGGCACTCAAGGCAGTTCTATGGAGTCAGCAATCAGGAAGTGCAGAAGGTAGGAAGTGAAGACAGGGTCATGAGGGGTGGGAGGGCAAAAGAGAAGGTACCTGGAAAGAGGCTATCAGGGACACCACTTAGAAGGGAGCCATTTGGGACGTGCAGAATGACAAATGAGCATATAAATGCACCACATGAGGAACAGAACAATTCACTTCTAGTATACCAATTTAAATCTGAGCCTAAAAATAGAATTCATGTATCAAGGACTCAGGCTCCAAAAGACAAATAAAAAGTGACTATGTTCATGGACAAATAATTCTCTGTGGGTAGATTAATGGCTGGAATTGAAGGTATTTAATGGAATGTCTATCGTAGCTTCCCATTCTGCATGTCTTCAATGCCATTTTTAGTATCATGACAAATTAGAAAACTACACTTTTAAGTTTATTTGCACCATGGGGATTCCTTAGTAATTCTCCTTTAAATTAGAGTTTTATTGATTAGCAAGTCAGCTTGAATTTAATTATAACTATAGAAATTCAGAGATTCATTGTGAGTATCCTACGGATGTTTAGCAATGTTCTACTATGTTGCCTTTTATGATACATCATTTGTACTGTGCATATATTATGGGTATCCTGTTTATGTTATTTGAATGTTCTACTTTGGTGCTTTTTTAGATATATAATTTGCATTCTGCTGATATTGTTTCATATATCAGTTATTTGAATGTTCTTCTATATTGTTTTAAGGTGCACATTATTGACATTGCATCATATTATTGCTGTTATTGTATCTCCGAGTTTATCTCACTGGTCTAATTGTCTGTTATTCTGACAAAGGGTCATTTTGCTATTGTTATACTGCTATTACCATGTAAATTGCCTGTATCAGCGGAGACCTGTTTAACACCACATTGGGTGAATCTCTTCAAAGAGGTGGCTAATAAATCCTAATAAGTAAATAAATAATCTGAGCCTACTTGATTTGACACATACATATAAAGTAACATTTAATATTTAAAAGTTTAGTATACAATTATACATCTGTACAGGACTGTTGTTGGAAGGGTTTTTTTTCAGTTATCATCACTGTTGACATTAATTATCAAAATCTTGGTGTAGGGAGCGGGGAGGGAGGCATAAAGCTGAAGGTTCACCTAGAGTATCCATAACCCAGGGCATGCTGCATGGGTCACTTGGGCCCCCACTGTCCCCTTGCCCTCCGCTCCCATATTTACCATGCCACTACTTGCTGGTTTTACAGGCGCTTTACTCATGGGATTGATAGACAACAGCTCACAGATCACCTCCTTTTTGTTACCACAACATAATTACATTGAATATATCAACCACAGCATCACCTTAACAATGCCCTCACCAACAGCATTACAGTATTAACAATATTAACAATGGGCCCAATTCTATGCCATGAATAGTGGGGATGGATGTCCCATCCCCGTCCATATTAATAATATTGACAGTATCCCCTAAAGCCCCCTCCTAACTGTGGGAGGAGCCACACCTCTGCCTATTGTGACCCTCCTCCTTCCCTGGCCCACACCGTAGCCATGAGAACCTTCTTCCATCCATGCCATCATGTTGGTGCTGGGTGGGCACCCACCAATGCCTAGCACATTCCCTGAAACCAAGGTCAGGCACCCCCAGGTCCCAATACTGCCCCCCCCCCATTAACGTGCCAAGGCGCTCCCCCTGGTCGGCACCTGTGACCCCTTTCATCTCCTCTCAATCTATAGTACCCCCCCTCTGCCTGCTTGGTGAGGTCCCCCCTCCCCTTTTCCAGACCCCCCTTGATCCAGGTGAGGAGAGTGGGGCTTGCAGCTTCTCGAAAAGAGGAAGCTGTGCCTGCTGCCCCTGGCCTATATTGGCCTTAGCCTCCCCACTCCCTTTTCCCTGCAGCCCGGCCTATCCCCCACGCATCAATGCACTGCTCCCTGGGGCCCGCTTCCCCCCAGTGGCCCAGTTATGGGCCAGGAACTCTTTCATTGCTAGCAACCAATACATTTGCAATAGTCCAGTAGATGAGTACCAGAAACCACCACTGAAAGGGCAAAGCAGCATAAGAACTTTGAAAGGAATAAAATGACAGGGAGACCAGCACAACATCCAGATCGGCTGCAAGGCCCTAAATTATGCCAAGAGGGCCAATGCAGCAGCTTGATGGCCTTTCAGTCCCTAAAACATATCAAGGGGACCAGCACAGTACCCAGATTGGTTGCAAGGCATTAAATTATGCAAAGATGACCAGAACAGCACAGACACCCAGACTGGCTACAAGGCCCTGAATTATGCCAGGAGGACCAGCACAACAGAACACACAGATTGGCTGGAAGGCCCGAAAACAGTTTAAGTGGTGGCATGAGCCGGGCCGCAGGAGTGAAGAGAATTCAGCTAAGTTGTTTGTTTTGGGTTTTGTTTTAATGACTTATTTATTATTTATTGCTTGTTGGTTTGTTTTTTTTTTTTTTTACATTTAGGCATGGGGAGTGGGGGGAGGAACTGAAAAGAAGCCACTGATGAAATGGGCACAATTCTATAGACTGCAGTGCAAACTGTCAAAAACACAATAAACACACTGAAGTCAGAGAATGTGGGCAGCTACCCCTCAGTTTGCCAAGGAATCTGTATGCATAACCTCAATGGGCTCTGTAAGGTATCATGTCACTGAAATCCTTGCAGGAGTCTGACTTGTGGTATGCTGGGTTCTTTAGCTAAGTATTGTAGATAAGGCTTCAGTCACCAGAGATTTTTGCTGGCTGGGGTTGTGGGGTGGAGAGTAGTAGCTGACAGGATGATGTTCATGGAAATAGTACTGCTTGCTGACATGACTAAGACTTCCACTGCTGCAACACCACCACCAATGCCCTCCTGAGTCTGGCATTCTCTTACCTCCACCTCAGTCACCAAGTTTTCCTTGTAGTAAGCCACCTTTGAATTTGATGGTGAGTCCTTCAGTTGCCAGATGCCTCACGGTATGTCTGTGATATGAGCATTAAATAACATTAATGCAAGTATATTATGTTTACCAGTTAAACCACCGAGAACTTCCAAAAACATATTATCTACACTCAAGAGGTATAGGTAACATTTCAGTATAAGTGTGTGCCGTTATATACTATTATACTACCCCTGATGTAATCTTGCCCACCAGTCATGTCTCATCCTCATCTGCAGCACCTCGTTTGCCTTGCCACCTTTGCTGAATGATTCCTATTTCATAATTCAGCCAGCAGTAGCAGCACATTTGTCCACAGTATCACAGCTATATTAGGCTTAATACATACACACTATGCCTAATGTGCCTGTATTTCGCTTACTGCTTTTTTGTGAATAGGCCCCTCTCTATGTTAAAGAATTAAATTTGAAAAATATTTTATACACACCTCTATAACAAATAAGTTAACCAATCTATGTTTACCTGCTCTACACCATTCATTAATATATAGACCTCTATCATATCTCCCCTCAGCCGTCTCTCTTCATAGGGGTATCCTTCCATCCCCTTTACCATTTTGGTGGCTCTTCTCTGTACCTTTTTCTAATTCTACTATATCCTTTATAAGATATGGCGAGCAGAATTGCACACAATATTCAAGGTACGGTCACACCATGGAATGATACAGAGGCATTATAATATCCTTGGCTTTATTCTCTATTCCTTTCCTTATGATACCTAGCATTCTATTTGCTTTTTTGGCTGCCGTTGCACACTAGATAGAGGGTTTCAATGTATTATCAATGATGACACCTAAATCATTTTCCTAGGTGGTGGTTCCAATGTGGAACCTTGCATCGTGTAACCGTAGTTTGGGTTGTTCTTTCCTAGGTGCATAACTTTGCACTTATCCACATTAAATTTCATCTGCCATTTGGACATCCAGTCTTCCAATTTATAAAGATCCTCTTGCAATTTTTCACAATCCTCTTGTTTTAACAACTTTGAATAATTTTGTGTCATCTGCAAATTTTGATCACCTCACTCATTATTTCCATTTCCAGGTAATTTATAAATATGTTTAAAAACAATGGGCCCAGCACAGATCCCTGGGGTACTCCACTACTCACCTTTCTCTTTTGGAAAAATTGGCTATTTAGCCCTATTCTCTGCTTTCCATCTTTTAACCACTTCCTCATCCACCATAGAACACTGCCTTCCATCCCATGACATTTTAATTTTGTCAAGAATCTCTTATGAGGGACCTTGTCAAAGGCTTTCTGAAAATCCAGATACACTATATTGACCGGCTTACCATGGTCTACCTGTTTATTCACACCTTCAAAAAAATATAGCAGATTAGTAAGGCAAGACTTTCCTTGGCTAAATAGCTGTTGTCTTTCTCCCATTAAACCATGACTATCTACATGTTTATTAATTTTTTTCTTTATAATGGTTTCTACCAATTGGTCTGGTACTGACATCAGGCTCACTGATCTATAGTTTCCCATATCACCTCAAACCCCTTTTTAAAAATTGGTGTTACATTGGCCATTTTCTACTCTTCAGGTACTATAGATGCTTTTAATGATAGTTCACAGATTATTAATAGTTGGTCTTCAATCTTTTAATTCAGTTCTTTCAACATCCTCAGATGTATGTCATCCAGTCCAGGTGATTTGCTACTCTTCAGTTTATCAAATAGTTGTAATACATCTTCCCAGATTATCAATATTTCTTTCAGTTCTTCTGATAAATCACCTTTAAATGCAATTTCAGGCATGTGTAACCTCCCTACATCTTCAGAAAAAACTGAAGCAAAGAATTCATTCTGCTATTGCATTGTCTTCACTTAGCATGACTTTTACCTGTTTATCATCTAATGATCCAAGGTTTTTTTGCTACAAATGTACTTGAAAGTTTTTATTATGCATTTTTGTTTCCATGGCAAGTTTTTTTTTTCCAAATTCTCTTTGTGCCTGCCTTATCAGTACCTTGCATCTAACTTGCCAGTGCTTATGATGTTTCCTGTTTTTGTCATTTGGCTCCTTTTTCCATTTCCTGAAAGATTCTCTCTTAACCTCACTGACCTCACCTTTAAACCTTGCTGGTAGTTTTTTGACCTTCCTTCCACTTTTCTTAAAACTTGGAATACATCTGGTCTGCACTTCCAAGATAGTATTTAAAAAAAAAACCCACCCATGCTTGATGCAAATCTTTAACCTTTAAAGCTGCTCCTTTTTAGTTTTTTCTTAACTATTTTCTTCATTTTATCATAGTCTCCCTTTGAAAGTTAAAAGTTAGTACTGTGGATTTCCTCGCTATCCTCCTCCCATTTATTAAATCAAATACAATCATGCTATGATCACTATTTCTTTGTGGCCCCCAACATCCTTATCACCTTTCTCCAGTATTGCTATAAACACAGATCTTTTCTGGTCTGTTGGCCATGATGTTGTCTTCCAAGTTTCCTGGCAGCACCTTGTAAGTATGGCAATTGCTGCATCCGATTGCTGTAATACTTCACAGGGAATGCCATCAATGTCCGGTGCTTTATTCTTTGATAATGCTTTTAATGCTGCTTTGACTTCTTCTTTCTTCATTAGTGGTTCCTGATCATTACATGCAGGTTGAAATGGCTGTTGATCCATTTGATCTTTATGGTATAATGACTCTGTATATTATTTCCATCTTTTCTTTATCTTCTCAGCATCATTCAACATGGATATTTGAGCATATTGTACCATTCCAATTTGAGGCTCAAATTTTTTCTTTAACTTTTGCAGCCTTAGGAAAGTGATCTTGTTCTTCCTCTAATAGTATCTGATTCTATTTCCTTGCATGCATCATTGTAGTACTTCTCCTTGTCTCATCTTGCTACATGTTGGAAATCTCTGAGTTCTGTAATTGCTTCTCTTTCCTCACTGGCTTTTGATTTCTGCATTTCTGGGCAATTTTCAGAGTTTCTTCAGTCATCCATTTTGGCCATTTATGCTTTTTCAGCTTTTGTAAAGACTTTTTACCTTCTTTGAGCACAGCTTTCCTGATGTCATCCCATAAATCTTCTGGTGCTCTATTATTTGTATCCAAAACAGCAAATTGATTTCATAGGCAATTTTAAATTCTGGTGATATATTCTCAAGATCATATTTTGCTACATCCATGAGAGATTTGCCCTTTTTCAGCTTTAGTTTGAGTTTGCATACTAGTAATTAGTGATCTGTACCTCAGTTGCTCAAGGTTTTATCTTTGTTGATATTATTGCGCTTTTCCATCATTGACTTCTACAGATGTAGCCAATTTGATTTTTGTACATCCACTGGGTATGTACAGTCACAGCTTATTTATTTATTTATTTATTTATTTATTTATTTAACAGGTCTTTTATACTGCCTTATCATACATTCAAAGTGGTTTATATGGAACAGATACAGCAATGAGCTTTACATAGAACAGGGAAATACAACTTGGAGTTTAGTTGGGGGTATAACAGGTAATTAACAATTGCTAACTATATACAAGCAAACTTGCAGTGTGTTGAGGTCCATTTCATCATAGATCATGATCTTCTGGGGTAGGGCCAAAATATTCTAGGAAAAGATGAGTTTGTATGACTTTTCTAAAGTCCACTAGGTCTTTGATTTCACATGTTGAGGCGGGGAGATCGTTCCACAGCCGGGGTGCATCACAGGAAGATGGCTCTATTGCAGGTGGATTGGTTTGCTTTTCTAAAGTTTGACTTGTGTTGCTGGAAGAAGATGTTTGAGATGAATAGATCATTGGTCTTGAAGAATTCTATCAGTCTTTCTCCAATTTCATTTCTGTTGCCAAGTCCATGTTTTCCAACTACTTCGCCTTCTTCCTTGTTACCAACCTTTGACTTCCTTTCACCCATTACTATCAGTATATCTTGTTTGCATGTTCTGTTGAGTTCAGCTTGTACTTATTCAGAGAACTGATCAATTTATTTCTTTTTTACAGCTGTTGCTGGTACATATACCTGAATAATAGTTGCCTTGATGGACATTCCTCAAAGATGAATACAAATTAAGCATTCACTGATTGCATCATATTTTGTTATAGTTCTTGCTAGTTAATAGTTCTTAATTATAAATACAACACAATTTCTTCTTTGTCTTTGATTTCCAGCACAGTAGACCATGTGATCATCAGATGCAAAGTGCTCAATAGACCGAGTTGCAAACATTCCATTTCATTCTTGACCACCCTCAGTTTCCCTTGGTTCATACTTCATATTTTCCATGTCCCAATATGTAAGACATCTTTGCAGCTTCTGACTTTCATTTCATGTGAAACTACATCAAGCAGTCAGACATCCCAAGGGCTTTGTTCCAGTCACATCATAAATGCTGGCTTTATTCTGAAAAGTCTTCAGCTCATCCCAAATAGCCAGTTGAGTGCTTTCTGACCTGGGGGTCTCATCTTTCAGCACTATAGTGTAATTTGCTTTGTTGTGAGTATCCATTGGGTTTTTATGGCAAGACAAGTAGATTGCCAGTTCTTTCCTCCATGCAGGTAATGCTAGTGTTGTTGCCATTGTCACAGAAATATGATCCTCCACCACCAACACTGTTCATTCTGCTGCTGCCCAGATGGGCGGTGTGTCTTAGTCTGGAACCTTAGCTGAGACCTGTCCATCTTGGGAGACCCTGCCACTAGTTAAGCTACTGATAGCTTGGCTATCAGAATCGCTGATGCACACAAACCCTCACAGCATGACAAGCTGTAAACCAAGTGAGTGTAATAAAGCATTATGCAGTAATTACAGTAATCAAGTTTGACTCTGAATGTTTCACAGAGATGCAATCAAGTTTGCTCCCTTGCATGTCTGTATAACTAAAGCATATGATATTCCTTCAGCTTCTTATTAGTAACAATAAATATGGCCTAAATTATCCTCTTGAGACAGACATAATCACTGAAACATGGGCTTGTGGAAGTTGCTTTAATAGGTATTGGCAGCAAGCTGTGTTCTGTTTGGTTCATGGTATGTTTTAGTATATTTTGGATTCAATCCATGAGTCGTTCTATAGTTTATTTGCATTAATCTATTATAGTTTTGGTTTTGCTTAATGTTATATATGTGCTCAATAAAATCCATTTTAGATATAAAAGTAATGTTTGCCTTCAATTTTCATTTCTTTGTATATTTAACCTTATATTGTGGTTTGGGTATTTCCTTTTTTATCTATATTTTGAGGTTTAGCAAACTTTAACAAGGTATTGCCTAATTGCTTTCACTGCAAATCAATACAAGGACTGTTCACTTTCTGGAAGTCAGTATGTAATATCACTTGTTCAGGGAATTCTTGAGTAGCATGTACATGCATATTGTTACAAAATACAACTATACTGCCTCAATCACTACTTTTCTACCCATTTACATTGTAGGCACTTTTTAAAAAGAAATTAGCAATGTTTCCCTAAGAACATTTCCTAAAAGTGTTTTACCTGAATCTTTGCAAAGGTATCATAAAAGAAAGACAATTGTATTTGCTTAACTCTGTAAAAGAAATCCAGACCACAGATCACTCTAGCAGCACATCACCCCAAATACTGAGGGACCTTCATATTCTCCCCATCGAAGCAAGAATCAAGTACAAAACTCTTCTACTCACCCACAAAACCATCCACCAAACACAGGGCACCCCTCTCCGCGCCCTACTGCCTCGCCCAACCCACAGCAGAACAACCAGACAATCCTCCAACAGCTCCGTTGCCATCCCCCACAAAAGAACCAAAGCAACTCAACGGACCTGCAACAGAGCCTTTGAACTCTATGCCCCATCTCTCTGGAACTCTCTACCAAACCACATCAGGAACAACGGTGATCTCCCATCATTCAAAAAGCAGCTAAAAACCATCCTATTCCAAGAACATCTCTGAATAGGAACCCCCCCCCCCCCATTTCTCTCCAAGATCTCCAAACCAGTAACTATGCTATCTTGTCAGTCTCTATGTAAACCCCAAAAATCATCAATGTTGAACCCCCGGTGTTGGCCCCCCCCCCACATTTGATTCCCCCCCCCCCCCGGTTATATGTCCCACTGCTTTGACCCGGTGAAAAGCGGGATATAAATACAGTTAAATAAATAAATAAATACAATATATTTTCCACTAGTGACATTACAGAATAGTTAGCTTCAAATCACTTATTCTAAACCTTTGACTTTTGAGGATACCATTCAAATGAATTTAGCTTACTGTGATCCTTCTTTAGCCACCACAACAGTAGGAGGCTTCAACCCCATCAGACAGGATCTTTGTAATGGAGCCTCCAGGTACATATCATTGTGTACTCTCATTGCTCAATAGAATTGGTATACAGTTTCATGACTTCTGTTTCTGATCTATACTTCATGAAGTGTGGGCTTCTCTCGGGATTACTGTCTCCAAATGGATTAGCTTTGTGGATATCATGACAGCCATGAACCTCACTCCTAAGTGAGGTGTTAAAGGTGTAGACAGCAAAAGTGATGGTCAAGATTTTTGTTTCTATGTTCTCAAAGGTCTGACAGAGGGTCAGGGTGCAGTTTATTGTCAGTGTGCCATAACCCACTGGTCTCAATATGATTCTTTCATTGATATTCTTTGCCATGTCATCTATGAATTTCTGCAATAGTTTCAACCCATGTTTTTGCAACTACAATTCCTTTACAACAGACTATGTTTTCAGGGAATGTCATCAATTGATTACTTCCTCAAGAACATTTGGAATCAGCAAGTGGGGATGACATGACTGTTTGCTGACTGTTGGCATGTTCTGCCCAGGTATCAACGGAGATGAATGGAGAGCAATGCAGAAGAGTGCTTCTGATGCCTGTAAGTCTAATGCTGGTTGTCTCTTCTCAGGCTCAGGGATCATGGATTCATTACTTTTTGATTCCCCAAAGCGGTAATACTGAGGTTGTTCCACTTGCATCAACCTGGCTGCGGTTGGAGCAATTCGTGTGATCTAGACACTACTAATACCTGTTAAATTAAGAAACTACTGAATATGGTTGTAGTACATGTATCCCACTTGCTCTATTGATACTATCTACATTGTATCCCAAAGCTTCTCAAAGGTTCAGAGAAGAGCCACCAAAATGGTAATGGGGATGGAAGGATACTCCTATGAAGAAAGGCTAAAAAGGTTAGAGCTCTTTAACCTGGAAAAGAGACGGCTGAGGGGAGATATGATAGAAGTCTATAATTAATGAACGGAGTGGAACGGGTAAACGTAGATTGATTGTTTACCTTATCAGAATATAGGAAGACTAGGGGACATGCAATGAAGCTACATGGTAAACTATATAAGACTAATAAAAGAAAATATTTTTTCACTGAACATGTAATCAAACTCTGGAATTTGTTATCGGAGGATGTAGTAAAGGCTGTTAGTGTAGCTGGGTTTAAAAAAGGTTTGGACAAGTTCCTGGAGGAAAGGTCCATAAACCATTATTAAGAAGGGACCCAGGAAATCAATGCTTGACCCAGTATAAGCATTGCGGAACCTGTGTCTTTTGGGGAAACTGCTAGGTACGTATGACCTAGATTGGCCACTATTGGAAACAGGATACTGGGCTTGATGGAACTTGGTCTGACCCAGTATGGCATATCTTATGTTCTTATGTTCTCCCCTCCCAGTAAATGGATCCACCCCAACAGTTATTTAAAAGAATCATCATCCAAGGCGATCTACCTAATTTAGGCATGGGTGCTCCACAGGACACTGTGCCATGTGTTTGGGTTTCTCACTTGAATTTCTTAATTGTATTGACAGCATCCAATATATCAATGATGACTTCTGGATCCATAATTTTATAGTCTATTCTCTAAGATAGGGGAAACAATAAAGACAAGGATTCTCTCCTCCAGTCTTTCTCTAGTGTATCTATATCCTGACTATATTTTGCTGCATGGTATGCTTAGTTTCCTGGTAGTGAGCTTGATCTGCTTTATGGTCCTTGATCCCACTCTTAAGTTGCTCATTCCCACTGCAATCATCTTCCAGCTCACGTGCTTTGGAACCAGGAAACTCTACATGGAATAGTTACATAACGGGATAATTTTTTATGACACATATTCCAGGAACTTCTTATTCTCCTTCAGGCTATTCTTAGATATCAACAGGAATGGCTTTCTGTCGTAGAAAGAGGTTTTTCCAGACATGTATCTCTGAACCTTCTTTACGTTCAGTGATGCCATTTGGAAGATAGTTCTTATCACTCTTCCGTCACTTATGCCATAAGAATTAAGGTAGGGTCCCTCTAAAGAGTATGTTTACTAAAATGCAGATGGACGCTGACTTTTTACAGCTAAAGTTGCATGGTATCTGCAGGGGATGTTCCCAGCATTTCCTCTGCAGTTACTGCATAGAAAATGCTAGGATCACAGGGGACCAGCTTCACAGATGCAGCTATTGCTGCTCATTCAAGTAGGGATAGCTGCATCCGCAAAGTCTGCAGAAAAAGCTGCTACCAAAAGATATTAATGCCTGCATAGCTGCTCAAAACTGGAATGCCCTCTCTCTGCCCAGATTCTGCCCATTCGAGCAGCCACCATGGGAAATGCAGCTACCATCAAAAAAGCTCACAGTGGCTGCATATCTGCCATGTTAGCTCCATGAAGACAACTAACACACTTTAGTAAACATACCCCTACAAAAACTTCAAAGCGGGATTACAAAAAACATACATAATAAAATACATAGGAGCATGTTTACTAAGGCGTGCTAAGGTTTCCAGCGTTAAGTGCAGTGGTAATGTTACCAATGCCGTATAAGGAAGTGGGCAGTGCGGCATTAAAATAACCTGAGCCATTATCGTGTGATACATGGCGCCCTGGCCAGTTACTGTGAGTTAAAGGGCGCCTGGCCGTCTAACGCACGTTAAAGGGACGGCACACGGCAAGGGGACAAACAGGGCACATGAAGGCTGACAAAGTGCCCTAACCTAAGGCGCCATATCCCAGGGTGCCCTATAAGGTGCCTTATACTAGGGCGCCCTATAAGGTGCCCAAACCTAAGGTGCCTCATAAGGCACCTTAGGTTCATGCACCTTATAGGGCACCCTAGGATAAGGCACCTTATAAGGCACCTCAGGTTAAGACAGACTCAGATAGATGGACTGAAGGATGGTTGGCAACTGTGGTGAGGGTGTGACATGCTGGCAGCACAGATCTTCAGAGATGTGACCGTCACAGGCATGAAAATTACTTGAGAAGTATAGTCATAAACAAGAGAAAAACAAGGAGGAAGTGAACCCATGACCCCTGCCTAGAAAGGCATTGCACAAACCAGTAGGCTACACCCCCATGTTGAGTTCCACTGCAATGGTTGGATACAAAAACACTGCAGGACAACGCACAAAATGTCTGCAGTGTGTCAGGATAGGGTAACCCCACCAGTAGCCATGATGCAATGCACATGCAGAACAGCAGGCTACAGCTGATATCACAGTCTGTAATTGGGACGTGAGCCACAGATAAACACATGCACACAAACCATGAAATGGTATGCAGTGAAAACAGCATGCAGAAGAGTAAACAAATTAAACCAAAAGGGCATCAGGGGCCGGTCTGAAGGGCCAGCCATGTGGATGGTGTGTGTTCAAGGGCAAAATGGGGAAGAGATCCAAAAAAGAGCATGTGAGAATCAAATCCGGTACACTGAAGAGTCCAAACACAGCTCATCAGCAGCAATACCAAACCACTGAGCCAACTGCCCACCCAGACAGCTCAAAGAAAGGGACCATATGTAACAGCTAATATGTGATGGATAGGCTGCATGGAGGACACACTGTAGTGCACAGTGAAGAGAAGGAAAGGTGTGTGTGTGGAGAAGTGAAGAAGCTGCAGCCATTGTATGGTAAGGTTAGCAGAACACAAGAAAAGAAAAGGAAAGGAACATGTGGGAATCAAACCCACAATCTATGGTGCCTCAACGCACATCTGTAACCACTATCAAAAACAACCACAATTCAAATATGTTCCACCAAAGGGAATGTATGTATGGAAACCTGTAGCTCCCTGTGAGGTGACAGATGACTGGCACACAGACAGCTGCTACTGTTCAAGGATGTGAGCTCAGGTGGGCCATGTACATCATCAGTATACCATTAAATATGTTGGTCAGTGTGGTAATGCAGCAGCAGAGACAAATGTGTGTCCAACATGTCACACAAACAGTCACTGGCCCGTCCACAGATGATGAGCAGGACAGATCATGTCCAGGAGCTGCATGGTGTATACTGCTCAGTAGCCCCCCCCCCCATGCAGCTGCATGCCCCAAATGTTGTAGTCACATATGCATGCATGTAGACAGTAGGTGGTTCATGATGAGGACCCAACACACATCAGTTATGAAATGTCCACAAAAACATACCTGCCCGTCAGTACAGGACACACAAACCTGAAAAAAGCATACACATCAAAACGTTTGCAAGTGTACAGACATATGTATGTAACTAGTTATTTAACAGTTTTCCTATACTGCTTTATCATATCAATCAAAGTGGTTTACATAGTAACTTAAATCTGGTAATGTACATTGAAGAGGGGCATGATAACCTGGATCCTGTCTGAGAAGTGGAGGGTAAAGTGACCTGCCCAAGGCCACATGGAGCGCCAGTGGGAATTAAGCCCTGGTCACCTGGTTCCCAAGCCAGTGTGCAAACTATTAGGCCACCCCACCACCCCATGACATGAATAGATCTGCCGTCGATGATGTGTAGACAAGGAGGCAGGCACATCTGTAATTAGCCCCGCCACCACTGTCAGCACCAGTGCCAACGTACACCAATGCCAGTTATGCCCCTAATACACCTCCCAGGTGGGGCTGTACTTGCACCAGCATGACCATGCATGTGGCCAAGTAGTAGAAAACCCTACCCAAAAGAAGCCACAATGGTCAAAATGAGCCGACATGCAACTGGCCAGGCATATGGGAGTGAAGAATGTAGCTGTGTTAGAATGTAATACCTATGTGAATATCAGTGAAACCATCTGTGGGCAGAAATGCAGTAGCACAATGTTGGAGACACCTCACACATCCTGTGTATGATAAAATACCCACACTGGTCAATGATGTCAAAGGTGGTCTAGGGTTATTGTGCTGTGAGTGATCCAGATGACACCAAAGTATGTTGTCTGTATCATCACTGCAATAGCAAGAGAAAACATGGCGCATGGTTGACGTTCCAACATACCTGGCTGGAATGTCTGCACATGTATAGCTGTCAGTGTTAAACAGCTGTGCACGAGTCATCGTAATATGGACAGGACAAAGGGAGCGTAACATGTGTCCCATGTCCACCAACTGTACCATGGCCATGTGAGTACTCAGATAGGTGTGTCAGCCATGAAATATGTGTCAGGCCACACAACTGACAGGGAGCAAGGTCTAGGCAGGTACACCAAGCTGACCCCACAACCACAAGGTAGGAGAGGAAGATACAGAGATGTAATGCCATGCTGCCTTGCAGAGATGTGGATTTGTAGTGCACAGGCAAATGCACAAACATGACAATCATGTCATGTCCCAATGCCCCAGCACAACCCCACAGCTGTGTAGACCACATGTGTGTGTATCAGTGGGTCATACAGCAGTGTAGATGGCCTGAAAAACAATATGTGATGTGCTGAGAATGAGCAGAAGTCAGATACCCAGGCAAATACACACCTTTAATGCACAAATGGGTCCAAAAACAGTGACACAATGCAAAATGAGGACATGGATACAGGTACGAGAAGCACAAGTTGCCAAAGAACATACAAAGCAGAACCTCACAGACATGCCGAGATAGCACTATGCAGAAGGCCTGCTGCAATGGGTGCTGTGGATACAGGAGCATCACACCTATGTCAAGGTACATGGAATGCACAAATGCAGGTACAAAATGGACACACCTACTGACACACTGAAAAGGTACCCGTGCAAAGTGAGTGGCACAATGTCATGTGATAAATATGACTGTGCAGACATGCAATGATTAGTGTGTACATCAATGTAGAGCATCACATCTGTACAGTTACCAAACACAATAACATGTATGTGGAGGTAGAAAGAAGGCTCAACAATGGTGCACTAACCCACACCAAATCCATGAACTGGTGTACCTACATATTCAGTCGCATGCACATGCACCGTCTATGTTGAACCATGACAGAGTGCTGCCCCAGATGCACAGTAACAACCCTGGCGAGGGTCAAACAGCAATCCAAGATGTTGGCGCGCATCACTGTGGTGTGGTGGCAAACAGCATGTCATGCCCAAGTGTAAGGTAGCCAGACAGATAAAACAGGACCTACACAATATTCTTCCTGTGCCACACACACGGCTGTATGCTTCTGTTGATCCAAACATATGAGGATATCCAGTGATGCAAGTTACACACATGGGCCATACACACAAACACAATGTCAGATGAATTTACAACATACAGCGAGTAGGTGAGTCCCTGCTGCACATTTACTGACCAGTACACTGTCTCCACAGTGCAAATTGGGTCTGTAACCATACATGTCCCATTAAGACTGTCCTTGAATCCCTGTGCATGCATAGTCATGTGTGACATCTCAATGTGCCACAGTATGTCAAAGGTGACGTTTGTCCCCTGCGATGGACACGACACCCAGCAAGAGCAGGGCAGCAATGGTGTGTTGGTCATCCTTGTGATGCACAAAGTACCAGTCCAACAATAATGTCCATCCTAGGCAGGTGTCCCACTCGCATAGGTCCATCACCATATGGCACCATCTGCCAGGGATCGTTGCATGGTGTTGCTGTGTCCTAAAACAAGTGGGTGATGGTGACTGAAAATGCAGTATAGAAGATGTGCTGTGTGTGTTGCCTGTGCCCTGTGGTAAAAGGAAGAGAAACACCATTATGGTATGCATCACACAACATGAGGTCACATTGCAGGGAGTGAAACATCAATATGTATATAATGAAACGTCAGACATGCAAACATTACATGATCACAACACAGAGCACATTGCATGTCAACGACATTAGGAAATGACACTGCAGACCAGGTTGTCAGCTCGACATGGTCATGGCTATGCCCATGTCCCACAGGCATCTTAGAGGTCCACATCATGTCCATCAGTGTTGGTGCACATAGACCCCACAAAAAAGCACAATGAAACTAACAGCTAAACACAAAATGTAAAGGCTGATGTCAGTCATAAATGATCCAAGGTGCATCCTACCATCTGTGTGCAGCAAGTGTCTGATAGCAACAGACAGAGGCAGTCAGTCTATAAGATGTCATAGTAAAGGCAGAATATGTCATTGATATGTGTTGAATGACCATGTCTGCATGTGTAGCCATCATTTCCACATGTCCAAAGTATGGTGACATGTGTGAAAATGAAATGTTGATGCGTAGTGGTCTGTCAGCATACAAGAGATAGGTCAGTCAACAATACAGAACACATGCGCACAATGTTCATAAGGTCAACATCAGAAAGGTAGAAATAGCACATTGATCACCACTCCACAGGTGTCCAGACACATCCCATCACAAGATAATGTGATATGGCTGCATAGTGTATTGTTACATGGACATGCCCAAAACACACACACACACACACACACACACACACAGTATGACAAGGTGAGCATGCCTCCAATAGCATACGGCCTGTCTGTCCACAATCCGAGCTCAATAGAGATAATTATAACAGTCCATGGGACGATACACTGATGTTGCTTAATGCCACAATATCAGGGAAGGGTATACATGCCGTTCACTGCCACAACACCTAGGACCTGTAGACACACCCAGCTTGGTTGGATGGGTCCCAAATAGTGTTGAAACACATGAACAGGTGAGGAACACATGGGCATATGTATGCCAACATGAACATATGGCGTATGGGGGCGCATACCAAAGAGGTATACAGCAACATATGTGCAGTGGACAGATAACCTCATACATGTGCTATGTTGCACTGTCCCTACAGCACAGTTACCACTATGTCTACCTACCCCAGTCTCCTGCAAGTTGAATGACATACACACAGTTTTCACTGCACCACAGCACCAGGCCAGTCCAACAGCATATTCTGTGGAGTCACAAACACAAGTGAAACATACATATGTCATGATGTAGTGTTGGAACACACATGGCAGCATGTAATGTATACCAATATGCATTTCCCCACATATGCAGGACTTACTTGAGAAGAGTTCATTAATCACATGTCGCCTGATCACCGTGCCCACACATGTGTCACCACGGGCATGTACAGCACGGCATGTAGGGTCATCTTCCAAATCAAGATTAATTTTGACTGGGATATTGTGCCTGAGAGCAATGTTGTGCAGGATGCAACAGGCCAGAATGATCTGTGCCACAATCATGGGTCGGTATTGTAAGGCCCCACCGGTCTTATCCAGATACCTGAAGCGACTCTTCAAAATGCCAAAGATGCGCTCGATGACTGAGCGGCTGGAGTCATGGGCCTCATTGTACCTCATCTCTGCACGTGTCCGTAGAAGACGCACAGGGGTCAGCAGCCAAACACGACACCCATATCCAGCATCGCCTGCAGAAAAATATGTGGAAAGGTCAACCATGAACTGATGTTCACACACATACACACAAGCAAGTAGGTGCAAACCAACAACAGATAGAAGTATGACACAAACATATGATGGCACACGACAGCTATGTGCCAGTGTCTGGAGGTTTGAGACACAGAACACCGGGAAAGGGTAATGAGGGCAACACACATCATCTGTGTCCACAACAAGCACATGACCAACCACCTGTACCTGAAAGGCATTAGCAGCAGTCATGAACACATCAGGTAGACACATGCCAATGCACCTTGGACAAGTGCAGAGATGCACATGTGTGCAAGCATGTGATGGCCATGATACTGTTCACACACAGTAGGTGTTACAGTAGCATATACCAGAGGAGTCCAGTCAAAATGGCAAAAACAATAAAACACTGTTGATATATATGACACATACATGTGTGTTGTAATGTGTCAACACAAATATAACAATGTAAATTGGTCAAAATGGTCAAAGGTGAATGGCCTCCCAACACAGTACCACAGGAAAATATCAGGAAGCAAATCTAACACCCCCATCCCCAAGTTATCACGCACACACATATTGCACATACAGACAACTAGGGAAACACCACAAAGGCAGACACATGTACATGTGCATATACGGTTAGTCCAAGGCTAAGAGCTGTAGTTGTCAACCGAAAAGTGTTGCACACCACCATATAATGAACACACCATATGTGTCCATAAGTTCCCTGTCTAAAAGGTCCATGCAACAGAGCAGCAGTACCAAACACCAATGGAAACCGTATGTGTGCAGAGACACCCAGAAGAGCCATGACACACATATGGTAGACATATGTCAATGTAGAAACCCACAAAGGTATGTGAACATGTCCCCATAGACAGTGACATGGTGCGATAGCAGGCACAGCTCCATACAAGGTCAGCGCTCCACCACCGCAACACAAAGCAAGGGATGTAGAAGTCATAATTGCCAATGGGACCAAGTAAATCACGCACTGGCTGGGCAGTGATATGCCACTGCCTGACAGCCAGTGTCCTGAATGTTCCCAGAAAATGAGTCAGATCTACATCAGGGCATGTCATGTGTATCACAGGAGATATGCAGTCAAAAAGGTCTCACAGCAAACCACAGGTGATCCAGGCCCACACGTGAGAGTTGATGAGCACCACAGGACACAGGAACACCATGTGTACATTAGAGATGAGAAATACCCACCCAGCAGGACACAGTCCTCATATTGTCCACTCTCAAATTGGTCGAATAGTGACGAGTGATGCAGGATATAGGAGTCATGGGTGAACCCTGGAAACCTAGGAACCACATTCAGAATGCACATATTTGCATCACATACAACCTGCACATTCAGGGAATGGTAGTGCTTGCGGTTGCAAAACACTGTCTCCCTGTCTCTAGGTGGGACCAGGGCAATATGTGTGCAATCAATAGCTCCCATCACGTGTGGTATCCCTGCAATTTGCTCAAAGGCCAGGTTCAGGGCCCCCCACTGTTGCCTACTGTTAGGAATAGCAATATAATTCCTTACCTGGCTGACCATGGCCTGCAGTACCTCGTGGAGACAGCGTGAGAAGGTGGGCTGGCTCATCCCACCCACTGCGGCCACCAAAGACTGGAAACAGCCAGAGGCAAAGAAATGTAGGGCACCCGGGAGCTTGACCAAACCCGGTATGGCATGGGACCGGCCAGTCAGGGGTTCGAGGTCAGGTCTTATATACTCAAAGAGCTCCCTTATAGCCCTTGTGCTCAGACAGTAGAGGGAGATGACCTGGTCCTCACACATGCCCTGGAGCATGGCCCTGGTCCTGTAGAGGTGAGGCTGGTGAGGGTGCACCTCGGCACACCTATTGTGCCATGCTGGCACAACCCCAGCCTGTGGAGCCTCCACAGCTGCAGGTCTGTGTTGCAGCAGGTCTACACCCATGCCCTGTGCCACACTCCATGGACACCATCTCCCTCTTCAGGCAACCGCAGCTCCACCTCACCATCCAACGCCTAGATTGCACAAGCAGCAAAGACAATGTGAGCCATCATGGACATCAGATAGAGCAAAGACACACACTAAATATGGTGTGGGGAGTGGCAAATAATCAGAACAAACACAACACACTTGTACATGCAGTGGCACACACCACAGTGGCATATCAAACCGTTCCACGCCCTATGTGCGTAACATGCCCTATGTAAGCATAGTGCCATAGTGCATATAGAGACGTGCGGGGGCGTACCATCAACTATGCCACTTAGACATGCTTGACGCACGGTGCGCATGTGCAAGGTGTGGCTCCGCACACCTTCCGCATATGCATGGTGCAGTCTTGCGCATGTGCAACACATGCAAGACCACACTGTGCGTATGCACACTGTGCACGAGACCGCACCATGTGCATGCGGAAGCATGGCCATACACGCCTTGCGCATGCACTGTGCAGCGAGACCGTGCCTTGCACATGCACAACGCGTGCAAGACCATGCCCTGCGCATGCATAAAGCATGTTGCACGTGTGCAGAAGGCTGAGGTTGTATAGTAGGTGAGACAGGAGTAGGAGGACGGAGCGATGTGCAACAGGCAGGGAGAGGATAGTGAGAATAGGAACATGCAGGGCGAGGAGAACTGGAGGGAAAGGTGTGGGAACACCTCACCAGCAGTCCCCAGAGGCAGCAGGGATGTGTGAGCCAGAGATGGAGGTGGCAGGGCCATCGGGGGCATCCTGGCCCACACAGGACCAACCTGAGAGGCCACCAGGTGGGAGAGAAGGCAGAAGCTGTTGCCCGCAACTATAAGGAAAAGGGTCCTGAGATTCAGCCAGCAGGAAAACAATAACCTGCTAGCCAGTGTGCTGGAGAATTGCGAGGTTGTGCATGGGTGGCTCAGCAGCAGAACACCAATGAGCACACGGACCATGGTGTGGGAGGAGGTCCAGAAGGCTGTGACTGAGGCTGGTGGGCCACAAAGGGATCTGGACATCCTCCGTAAATGCTTTAACGATATAAAGCATGGAGTCCGTGCCCACATGACTGCAAAGAGATGGCATGCTATGGGCACTGGTGGGGGTGGACCCATCGGACATGGCCTGACACCCCTGCAGCAGCAGCTGGCTGAACGACTGGGGCCAATATATCTACTTGGACTGTCCCCAGCACTGGACACAGCACATCCACTGGCAGGTACGTCTGAGATATATATTCCAGGAAAAGCTAACAACCCAGCACATGCAGGGGCAGCCTCAGGGGGGTGCAAGACCATGTCCTGAGACCTGGTGTGGGGCAACATATCCACAAGAGGCCACAGATGCAGCAACAGTTGCATAAGTTGCATAACCCCCCATGGTTCACAGCCGACCTGAGGGCATCTCTAGCCCTTCTACGGAGGCTTGAGAAGTGCTGGAGGAAGTCACGCACCAGCAATGATCAAACAGCATACATCCAACACCTGACTGCGCACTGCAAGGCCATCACAGACAAGATCAGACAATACCATTCAGACACCCTGAGACGGTCATTAAATAAACCGCATGACCTCTTTAACCTAGTTAAAACTCTTGCTAAAGAACCAACCCCTGAGCACCATGGCGATATCCACCCGCAGGACTTTGCAGTCTACATGCAATCCAAAATGTGCAAGACTGACAAAATAGCAATACCTAACACCCACGATGATCAAGAGTACCCAGCATCGCTAACATCTTTCTCCACACCATCAAAGAAATTTATCGAAGATACCATCTTAGCCCTAAACACCACCACCACGCATACAGATCCTTGTCCGGCATTCTGGATGAAAGATCTGCGATGTGACCTCTCTCCAATTATAGCCAACATCATAAACAGATCCTTTAACACTGGTTCGTTCCCATCTACTCTCAAGCAGACCTCTGTCAGACCTCTTTTAAAAAACTCTAAGACCCCCAAAAGGTGGAGTCTTACAGGCCCATATCTAGTATACCTATGCTCGCAAAAATTATTGAAAAGGTAGTGCATAGACAATTACAGGATCACATTGACTCTACTGCCCCACTAGATCCATCCCAACATGGATTCAGAGAGTCACACGGAGTGGAAACACTACTCACGGCCCTTTTCAACAATATAATTTCCGGCGTTGACAACATCCGACATGGTTTTGCACTCATTTTTTTAGATATAGCAGCAGCATTCGATTCAGTATGCCATGAGATTCTTCTCTGCCGGCTAAGAGAGAAAGGCATCAGTGGAACTGCACTCGAATGGTGCAGATCCTACCTGTCTGGAAGATGGCAGCATGTTCGAGCAGACGGGGCTACATCTGAACCATTTCAACAAAGGCAAGGAGTGCCTCAAGGATCCTCCCTATCATCCTTGATGTTTAATATATATATATCCAACCCATTTGCAAAATCATTAGATCCTTCAATGTCAGTTGTATGATATATGCCGACGATGTGTTACTATACATGCCGGTATCATTGGATAAACTGGACCTCGCCCCTCTGACTAACTGTTTCAAC
This sequence comes from Ichthyophis bannanicus, assembly GCA_033557465.1. Taxonomy (NCBI): domain Eukaryota; kingdom Metazoa; phylum Chordata; class Amphibia; order Gymnophiona; family Ichthyophiidae; genus Ichthyophis; species Ichthyophis bannanicus. The sequence continues at coordinate 1,317,192,675 of CM066031.1, forward strand.
ACCATATCGGAGTGGCTCCTCTCACAAAATCTGCGAATTCAACACAGGAAGACGGAGGTTCTTTTCATTTCGAGGAATCCAAACTTCATACCACCCAACTGCGTGAAGGTAAATGATGCCGAACTACAAGTGAAACCCGATATACGTTACCTTGGAGTGACGCTGGATCAAAATCTCGACATGAAGAAACATATTGCTAACACCGTAAGAGCGATCTATTTCAAAATCAGATCCCTCAGACACCTACACCCGCTACTTGATCCAGATGATTTTCACACCATTTACCAAGCCCTGATCATTCCCCATTTCGATTATGCGAACTCCATACTACAAGGGCTCCCCCAATCCACCTTGAGCCCCCTGCAAATTGCTATGAACAGTGCAGCACGGGTACTCTTTGGGGCTTCTAGGAGAGACCATGTTATACCCCTCCTGAAACAGTTACACTGGCTCCCCATCCAAGCCAGAATCAGTTTTAAGACCTTGCTGATGACCTTCAAAGCTGGCAAGGGGCTCTCCTCCGCCTCACTATCTGAACTCATTCAACCACTTGCACCTAACAGACCAAGAAGAACCACAGAGTCCAACATGCTAACAATCCCAAAAGCAATGATAAGTTGCACCAAAACAACAGCTAACAGAGCTTTCAAACTCTGTGCTCCAAGACTATGGAATACCCTACTGGCACAGATCAGGGCAATCCCCAACGTGAGTCAGTTCAGGAAGGCCCTTAAACATTTCCTTTTCATCAAATATCTCACTGACAACACCGACCCTCAGTCCCACTTGAATAGCGAGCGCCTCAGCAATTGTAGTAGTCAACCAGGCATGACCTCGCATCAGGTGTCCCCAACAATGTAAAACAACTAACAAGATCCTTTTCTCACTACACTTCTTATGTATTGTGGCGCAGCACCCTGTCTAGGCGGTTGCCTATAAAGAGCACTGCGTGCCAACTGTTCTTGTTAAACTGACTTTTTACCAGAGCAAATGCTGCTGGGAATTTTTAGTTGTGGTTAATAAGCAGTCCGAGTAGTTTTAGGCAATTCACAGGAAATGTATTAATTTTCTTTTGTATCATCAGACTTTAGCAAAGTAAATCTTCTTTAGAACATGAACAAGGTATAACAAAAACAATAAGGAACTCAAGTAGCTTTCTTCAGCATACAGGACTAATGCTTCAAACAGTGTTAAGCAAAACACATTTGTAATCCTTTCCTTTTGCTTTCAGCATTCAAAAACCTCAGAGCATTTATCACAGTTCTGAATTTTCTCTTTGGCTAGCAATTCAGCTTTTCCCCTTCTGAAACATAAGCTGTTGAGCAATCCATTAGAGACTCTGTATCCTGCTCCAATCCAGTTAACTCTTTCTCCATGTCTTCAGTTTCACCCTGAAACAGCTCTGGATCTTTATTTGCATAATCAGGTTTCAATCGTTGCATTAACTTAAACATTTCATCCCAGGGATTCCCTTTTCTCCCTTCAGGCTTCCTATATGAGCTGCACGGCTTTGTATTTCTGGGCAAGACACTCACAGGTTTCTGCTGTCTTCCCTGGCTTCTAGGAACAGACTTTCTCTCAGGCTTTCCAGAAGTATAAATCTCTCCTTCTGAATTCTTAGCAGCCTCACTGCTATCTGAGCTGTATTCTACAATTCTCCCAGAGTTTGGGTTCCTACCTTCACAAGGGCTTGCAAACTCTGTACAGCTGTCTCTGGTAGAAGAGCTGCTGCTAGTATCCCTTCTGTGCCAAAGCTCAGACTTTCTCTGCCATTCTCCAGAGCCTCTGGTCAGACTCCTCAGTCTTTCTCTCCTAGACTGTCCAATCTGCCGGGACTCTCTGGGCTTTGGCTTCTTGCCTCTCTGCCGTGACTCCCGTCTCTGCCTTGTCCAAGACTCCCGTCTTGACTCTGCTCCTTCTGTTCCTTCCTCTGCTTCTCTCCCTGCTTCTCTCTCTCTCTCTGCCTTTGATCCTGAGAGCTTAAATGTTTTAGTGTGAGACCCGTTTCCTTGCCCCATCCCCTCAGGTGTTTCTCATTTGCACTCTGTGTTGCCATGGAGGCAGGGTGTGGTCTGTACTCAGCACTCTCAATCATGTGGCTTTGCTCTCTAGCTGCTGATTTAAATGAATGCCTGCCTGAGCCATGCTTTAGCTCAGAAGAAAAAGTTTTAAAACCAGCCCTTTTCCTATGCTTGTCAGAAGCCTCATTACCACATATCCCCCCTTAAGCTATTACTGACTGGTGCGCTAAGCCGTGCACAATCAGTAATTCTTGAAAGGGCGATCGGATTAGTATAATCGCTTATAGCTATTTGAGCACTCAGCGTTCGCTCCTGCCAAGACCGCAAGACGTTAACGTGGTATACTTGCTGCCTCCCTCTGTTATTTGCTACAGAATATGTTACGGGACCTACCTGCTTTACTATTTTATAAGGCCCTTTCCAGGTGCTTTCAAATTTGGAAGTGGCCCTGTAACCATGACGAGTACTTTTTCGCCAACCTTTAGATGACGTGGTTTAGCTCGTTGGTCATAATAGGCTCTCTGTCGGGCTTGACTTGCTCTCGAATTCCCTTCTGCTACTCGGGCCATTCGCTGTAACCTCCCTTTTAAATCTTTTAGAAATTGGGGTACCTCTTGTTCCCGTACGGTCGGTGCTACCCATTGCTCCTGCAAAATATCAAGGACACCCCGTGGAGTGCACCCATACATAAGCTCATATGGGGATGTACCCGTAGAGGTTTGCTTACGCTCTCTAGAAGCATATAATACAAATGGGAGCATCACGTCCCACTCTGCTATGTTACCCTCCAGACTCCTCCTTAACATATTTTTCAGGGTCTGGTTAAATCTCTCTACCAAGCCGTTCATCTGGGGATGATATGCGGCCGTACAGACGTGACAAATATCAAAAGCCTCCCAGACCTGGGCCAGGTATCGGGACATGAAGTTGCTTCCCCTATCTGTCAGGATTTCTCGGGGGAAACCCACTTCACAAAATATTTTTACCAGCTCTTGGGCTATGGTACGTGCGGATGTATTCCGCAGAGGGACAGCCCAAGGAAATTTCGTAGCCTGATCAATTATCACCAATATATATTGGTAACCCCTTGGTGTCTTAAGGAGAGGTCCCACTATATCTAATGCCAGTCTATGCACTGGTTCCGATATGAGGGGTGCTGATATCATGGGTACCCCAGGCGGGTGCCTTGCCGTGACCCGTTGGCAGGCAGAGCAGGACGCACAAAACCTAGACGTTTCCCTGAACACTCTGGGCCAGTAAAAACGATTCAGGATTTGATCCAATGTGCCCTGTATACCCTTGTGTCCTCTCACTGGGTGATCGTGGGCTAACTTTAACACTACATTCCTGAAGGAGGTGGGTATGACCAACTGCTTTCTCATATCCCCCGTCCTTGGGTTTAAACTCTCCCTGTAGAGCAAAGTGTCCTCCAAGAAAAATCGTGGCAGGGTCTCAGATCCTTCCCGCGCATAGTCAAAGGCTTGTGCTAGCGCAGGATCTGCCTGCTGTTCCCTCGGGAATGAGGGAAATTTCTCCATTAGTTGGGCTGGCACCCAGGGCAATTCATGTCCAGTCATTAGCTCCGCCCTATTTCTTGACCTAGTCTGTCTCTCTTTACGCTTTTCAGCCTTTTCCTTCCTCCGGCTACTCCTGGAGGGACCTATTAAATCATCATGTGAGGGCATTCCCGCTATGGGATCCTCTGGCGGATCTAGCTCCCCACTAACTGCCTTGGAATTGGCACGAGTGGAGACCATGCCTGCCCTATCCTTATGATTGTCAGAGTTCGCAACTCTTCTTACCCTGGGTAAGGTTTCATCTAGGCTGCCTAAGATAGCGGTCTTTTCTGCTTTGTCCTTTAACTCCTTTTCTAAGCCATGCCAAAGTTGGGACCAATCCCTCCCCAGGACTAAGGCATTTGGGAGTCTGGGCACCACTGCTACCGCTATCTTTTTTCTCAGGCCTAAACCCTTCACCCATACATGATGTATCGGATGGGACATAGCTGTCCCATGAACACATCTGATCTTTACCTGATTTCCAGAAGACTCTAGGTTATGATCAGTTTGGGATACAATCCTCTTCCACAGTCTTTGGGAAATCATTGACTGGTTTGCCCCAGAATCTAGTAATGCCTCTGTGGGAACCCCTTCCACCTCCACCTCCAATAGGAATCCCTCTCCCATCCTACCGGGATCTGTGGTTACTAGGGCTGTCCTGGCCTTAAATTCTTTTTGAAATGCCCTGTCCCCCCACATGCAAAACATTTTCTTTCCTGGGCATAATTACATTTATCCACAGACAAATACTTTTGTTGCTCAATCCCTGCTGACCTTGCCTTCTTTTCTGGTGCCTCCATTACTGCCTGTTTCGCTGGGCCCACCAATTCGGCGGCTAGAAAGCGCTCTGCCAGCGAAATGGCGCCCTTAGTATTACAGCAATTTTGAAGGACCAGGAAGGTTTGCAATTCTGAAGGTACAGCATTCATAAATTGCTCAAGAACAATGCAATCTAATATCTCATCCAGACTCTTAGTCTCTGGAGTGAGCCATTTCCATGCCAGACTCTTTAGGCGATGGCATAGAGCTTGGGGTGTTTCACCCTGTTTTAGATTAGACGCTCTAAAATGACGTCTATAGACCATTGGATTTAAACCCATATGATCCCTTATGGCTCGCTTCACTTCTTCATAACTGGTAACTAGCGCTGCGGGCATAGCCCTATAGGCTGCCATGGCTTCCCCTATAAGCGAAGTGGCAATTCTGACTGCCCATTGGTCCTTTGGCCATTTAGCCAATAGTGCTACACTTTCAAAGGACTCTATGAAATTGTCAATATCAGCGTCCTTAGTTAGTTGTCCAAAAGGAAAGGTTCCAGTGTCAAGCACCCCTAACCCTGGTAAAATAGCTCGGGAACCTGACACGGTCCTTGTAACTTCCACTGCCTTTTCTTGTGCCCCCAACCATCTCCCCATCATTTCGAGCAGTGACTTTTGCTGGGCCTGCAGCATGGCAATCCCCTGTTCTTGGCTTCTCGCTGCCATCTCCTGTTGTCTTTTAAACTGCTCTGTGACCCAGGCCATGATATCTCGTGGCTCCATCTCCAGTCTGGTACTTCCCTAGAAAGAAAGAAAAAAAAAAACCCACCAAGTCTGACACTACAAAATGCTCCTTGTTGCTTTCTCAGTGACTGGTATTACGATACACTTCCTACACCAGTATCCACCAGTAAACCCCTCATATCTATGGGTTACCTGGTTCCAACCCAGGGCAATTCATGTCCAGTCATTAGCTCCGCCCTATTTCTTGACCTAGTCTGTCTCTCTTTCCGCTTTTCAGCCTTTTCCTTCCTCCGGCTACTCCTGGAGGGACCTATTAAATCATCATGTGAGGGCATTCCCGCTATGGGATCCTCTGGCGGATCTAGCACCCCACTAACTGCCTTGGAATTGGCACAAGTGGAGACCATGCCTGCCCTATCCTTATGATTGTCAGAGTTTGCAACTCTTCTTACCCTGGGTAAGGTTTCATCTAGGCTGCCTAAGATAGCGGTCTTTTCTGCTTTGTCCTTTAACTCCTTTTCTAAGCCATGCCAAAGTTGGGACCAATCCCTCCCCAGGACTAAGGTATTTGGAAGTCTGGGCACCACTGCTACCGCTATCTTTTTTCTCAGGCCTAAACCCTTCACCCATACATGATGTATCGGATGGTACATAGATGTCCCATGAATACATCTGATCTTTACCTGATTTCCAGAAGACTCTAGGTTATGATCAGTTTGGGATACAATCCTCTTCCACAGTCTTTGGGAAATCATTGACTGGTTTGCCCCAGAATCTAGTAATGCCTCTGTGGGAACCCCTTCCACCTCCACCTCCAATAGGAATCCCTCTCCCATCCTACCGGGATCTGTGGTTACTAGGGCTGTCCTGGCCTTACAATTCTTTTTGAAATGCCCTGTCTCCCCACATGCAAAACATTTTCTTTCCTGGGCATAATTACATTTATCCACAGACAAATACTTTTGTTGCTCAATCCCTGCTGACCTTGCCTTCTTTTCTGGTGCCTCCATTACTGCCTGTTTCGCTGGGCCCACCAATTCGGCGGCTAGAAAGCGCTCTGCCAGCGAAATGGCGCCCTTAGTATTACAGCAATTTTGAAGGACCAGGAAGGTTTGCAATTCTGAAGGTACAGCATTCATAAATTGCTCAAGAACAATGCAATCTAATATCTCATCCAGACTCTTAGTCTCTGGAGTGAGCCATTTCCATGCCAGACTCTTTAGGCGATGGCATAGAGCTTGGGGTGTTTCACCCTGTTTTAGATTAGACGCTCTAAAATGACGTCTATAGACCATTGGATTTAAACCCATATGATCCCTTATGGCTCGCTTCACTTCTTCATAACTGGTAACTAGCGCTGCGGGCATAGCCCTATAGGCTGCCATGGCTTCCCCTATAAGCGAAGTGGCAATTCTGACTGCCCATTGGTCCTTTGGCCATTTAGCCAATAGTGCTACACTTTCAAAGGACTCTATGAAATTGTCAATATCAGCGTCCTTAGTTAGTTGTCCAAAAGGAAAGGTTCCAGTGTCAAGCACCCCTAACCCTGGTAAAATAGCTCGGGAACCTGACACGGTCCTTGTAACTTCCACTGCCTTTTCTTGTGCCCCCAACCATCTCCCCATCATTTCGAGCAGTGACTTTTGCTGGGCCTGCAGCATGGCAATCCCCTGTTCTTGGCTTCTCGCTGCCATCTCCTGTTGTCTTTTAAACTGCTCTGTGACCCAGGCCATGATATCTCGTGGCTCCATCTCCAGTCTGGTACTTCCCTAGAAAGAAAGAAAAAAAAACCCCACCAAGTCTGACACTACAAAATGCTCCTTGTTGCTTTCTCAGTGACTGGTATTACGATACACTTCCTACACCAGTATCCACCAGTAAACCCCTCATATCTATGGGTTACCTGGTTCCAACCCAGGGCAATTCATGTCCAGTCATTAGCTCCGCCCTATTTCTTGACCTAGTCTGTCTCTCTTTCCGCTTTTCAGCCTTTTCCTTCCTCCGGCTACTCCTGGAGGGACCTATTAAATCATCATGTGAGGGCATTCCCGCTATGGGATCCTCTGGCGGATCTAGCACCCCACTAACTGCCTTGGAATTGGCACAAGTGGAGACCATGCCTGCCCTATCCTTATGATTGTCAGAGTTTGCAACTCTTCTTACCCTGGGTAAGGTTTCATCTAGGCTGCCTAAGATAGCGGTCTTTTCTGCTTTGTCCTTTAACTCCTTTTCTAAGCCATGCCAAAGTTGGGACCAATCCCTCCCCAGGACTAAGGTATTTGGAAGTCTGGGCACCACTGCTACCGCTATCTTTTTTCTCAGGCCTAAACCCTTCACCCATACATGATGTATCGGATGGTACATAGATGTCCCATGAATACATCTGATCTTTACCTGATTTCCAGAAGACTCTAGGTTATGATCAGTTTGGGATACAATCCTCTTCCACAGTCTTTGGGAAATCATTGACTGGTTTGCCCCAGAATCTAGTAATGCCTCTGTGGGAACCCCTTCCACCTCCACCTCCAATAGGAATCCCTCTCCCATCCTACCGGGATCTGTGGTTACTAGGGCTGTCCTGGCCTTACAATTCTTTTTGAAATGCCCTGTCTCCCCACATGCAAAACATTTTCTTTCCTGGGCATAATTACATTTATCCACAGACAAATACTTTTGTTGCTCAATCCCTGCTGACCTTGCCTTCTTTTCTGGTGCCTCCATTACTGCCTGTTTCGCTGGGCCCACCAATTCGGCGGCTAGAAAGTGCTCTGCCAGCGAAATGGCGTCCTTAGTATTACAGCAATTTTGAAGGACCAGGAAGGTTTGCAATTCTGAAGGTACAGCATTCATAAATTGCTCAAGAACAATGCAATCTAATATCTCATCCAGACTCTTAGGGGCTTGTTTACAAAGCCGCGGTAGCGGTTTGCGATCGTAATCGGAGCCGCGGCCCCATTGATTTCAATGGGGCCGCGGCTGCGATCGCGATCGCGAACCACTACCGCGGCTTTGTAAACAAGCCCCTTAGTCTCAGGAGTGAGCCATTTCCATGCCAGACTCTTTAGGCGATGGCATAGAGCTTGGGGTGTTTCACCCTGTTTTAGCTTAGACGCTCTAAAATGACGTCTATAGACCATTGGATTTAAACCCATATGATCCCTTATAGCTCGCTTCACTTCTTCATAACTGGTAACTAGCGCTGCGGGCATAGCCCTATAGGCTGCCATGGCTTCCCCTGTAAGCGAAGTGGCAATTCTGACTGCCCATTGGTCCTTTGGCCATTTAGCCGATAGTGCTACACTTTCAAAGGACTCTATGAAATTGTCAATATCAGCGTCCTTAGTTAGTTGTCCAAAAGAAAAAGTTCCAGTGTCAAGCACCCCTAACCCTGGTAAAACAGCTCGGGAACCTGACACGGTCCTTGTAACTTCCGCTGCCTTTTCTTGTGCCCCCAACCATCTCCCCATCATTTCGAGCAGTGACCTTTGCTGGGCCTGCAGCATGGCAATCGCTTATTCCTGGCTTCTCGCTGCCATCTCCTGTTGTCTTTTAAACTGCTCTGTGACCCAGGCCATGATATCTCGTGGCTACATCTCCAGTCTGGTACTTCCCTAGAAAGAAAGAAAAAAAAAAAACACCAAGTGTGGCACTACAAAATGCTCCTTGTTGCTCTCTCAGTGACTGGTATTACCATACACTTCCTACACCAGTATCCACCAGTAACCCCCTCCTATCTACGGGTTACCTGGTTCTGACGTAGATTCAGGCTCTGCAACAAATAGGAACAGTGCTGGAACTCCCTCCGGTTCCTTCTGGATGCCACTCTGGACTTTCTCCTCCACCCTTGTATCTTTCTGTCTTGCTTGGCCTCCTACAGCTTCTTTCTTGTTGTAGGTGCCCAAATCTTGTTCACGCTTGCAGAAGTTGATGAAAAAATCCAAACAACTACGCCACCTGTGGCGCAGCACCCTGTCTAGGCGGCTGCCTATAAAGAGCACTGCGTGGCAATTGTTCTTGTTAAACTGACTTTTTACCAGAGCAAATGCTGCTGGGAATTTTTAGTTGTGGTTAAAAAGCAGTCCGAGTAGTTTTAGGCAATTCACAGGAAATTTATTAATTTTCTTTTGTATCATCAGACTTTAGCAAAGTAAATCTTTAGAACATAAACAAGGTATAACAGAAACAATAAGGAACTCAAGTAGCTTTCTTCAGCATACAGGACTAATGCTTCAAACAGTGTTAAGCAAAACACATTTGCAATCCTTTCCTTTTGCTTTCAGCATTCAAAAACCTCAGAGCATTTATCACAGTTCTGAATTTTCTCTTTGGCTAGCAATTCAGCTTTTCCCCTTATGAAACATAAGCTGTTGAGCAATCCATTAGAGACTCTGTATCCTGCTCCAATCCAGTTAACTCTATCTCCATGTCTTCAGTTTCACCCTGAAACAGCTCTCGATCTTTATTTGCACAATCAGGTTTCAATCGTTGCATTAACTTAAACATTTCATCCCAGGGATTCCCTTTTCTCCCTTCAGGCTTCCTATATGAGCTGCACGGCTTTGTATTTCTGGGCAAGACACTCACAGGTTTCTGCTGTCTTCCCTGGCTTCTAGGAACAGACTTTCTCTCAGGCTTTCCAGAAGGATAAATCTCTCCTTCTGAATTCTCAGCAGCCTCACTGCTATCTCAGCTGTATTCTACAATTCTCCCAGAGTTTGGGTTCCTACCTTCACAAGGGCTTGCAAACTCTGTACAGGTGTCTTTGGAAGAAGAGCTGCTGTTAGAATCCCTTCTGTGCCAAAGCTCAGACTTTCTCTGCCATTCTCCAGAGCCTCTGGTCAGACTCCTCAATCTTTCTCTCCTAGACTGTCCAATCTGCCGGGACTCTCTGGGCTTTGGCTTCTTGCCTCTCTGCCGTGACTCCCGTCTCTGCCTTGTCCAAGACTCCCGTCTTGACTCTGCTCCTTCTGTTCCTTCCTCTGCTTCTCTCCCTGCTTCTCTCTCTCTCTGCCTTTGATTCTGAGAGCTTAAATGTTTTAGTGTGAGACCCGTTTCCTTGCCCCATCCCCCCAGGTGTTTCTCATTTGCACTCTGTGTTGCCATGGAGACAGGGTGTGGTCTGTACTCAGCACTCTCAATCATGTGGCTTTGCTCTCTAGGTGCTGATTTAAATGAATGCCTGCCTGAGCCATGCTTTAGCTCAGAAGAAAATTTTTTAAAACCAGCCCTTTTCCTATGCTTGTCAGAAGCCTCATTACCACAGTAAATAGTTCACCCTGTTATCCAAGTTCTATATCCTTGTTAATTGTAATGACCAGACATATGCAATGTGTCAAATGTTTTTGTTCTATTGAAACCGCGCTGATGTCAAATAGTGCGGTATATAAGAAATGTTAATAAATAAATCATAAATAAATAAATAATGGGTCTGGAAAAGGTTTGGACAGGTTCCTGGGGGAAAGGTCCATAAACCATTATTAAAAAGGGACCCAGGATATCAATGCTTGACTCAATACAAGCATTGTGGAACCTGTGCCATCTGGGGAAACCACTAGGTATGTAGGATCTAGACTAGCCACTGTTGGAAATAGGATACTGGGCCTGATGGACCGTAGTCTGACCCAGTATGGCGTATCTTATGTTCTTATGTAATGTTAGCATACACCAACTGATGTTAAACATGCCTCTTAATGAGTGCATGGACAAGGTATGAGTACAGATATCTACAGTACCATAATCCAGTGCCAGCTGGCATCCACTTTAAGGAAAACTGCAAACACTGCCAATCTAGAACCCCTAGCAAACTCACCGTAACCTGACAGCACTACCAGTACTCACAATGCATTACACCAGATCTATCACAAGGCAGCAGTGCAAATATCAGACCTATATATTGCAGAGACTAAACATACATGACCTACTGGGGAAAGAGAACACGTGGCAATGTTACATACTATCCACAGAAACATAATATATCAGCTCATTTACACATGCTGAACAAAGACCATCACCAAACAAAGATCAAGGAAGCACAATGTAGACATAGGAAGACAAACATATAACTGGTAATACCAAAAGCCTAACATGGAATGTACACCACCACTGTAGAAATGTACTACACAGTAATGTCCACTTGTACAACAAATAGCACAGACGTTCATGATGCACATATCCCAGAGCTGACTTATTCCAGCTATGAATGTCAATGGATAGGAATAGCTCCCCACCTTTTGTGCATTTGTATTCTCAGTTGCAATTGCACTGGCCACATTCCTCTGGTGTCCTTGTGTCTTCTATGAACACTCCACCGTCTGCTTTGCAATTGCCCTATCTTCTCTCCTCTAATTTCCATCCATCCTCACACAACATCTGTCATATCATACGAACCTTTCGCCCCATGCCCTTTCCGCCAGCATACATCATTCCCCAGTCAACCCATCACAGTATACTCCGCCATCCACATTCCCCCCAACACACCCAATACCTGGCCAAATGTAGAGCTACCCTCCCTCGCACACAGAGGACCTCCCCCCACACCATGTCAATTCCCCATCCCCATCCCAGATGAACCCTCCCCCAACAGCAGCTAGCTTCCAGTTCCAGCCCCACCCAGTGTCAGCTCCCATTCAGCTACCGCAGAGGCACATATCCAGTCCCCGGAACCCCTCCCACAATCCACTGTCATTCAAAGCATCCCCCTCCCAAAGCATCCCCCTCCAGAAGAGGGCCACGGCCAGCTAACGGGGAGCTGGAGAGGGCCCTGCTCCTCCCCCACAGCTGCCTCAGGGAAGGTAGAGGCTGCCCACCACTGCTGTAGCTGGTCGAGGGAGCTAGGGTATCCCCAGCCTCCTCCAAGGCTGCACGGCCTGCGGATATGCATATAAGGATGTTTTCTGTGCGTGGCCACCTGAAACGCGGGGTCCTGTGAAGATAACATTCCTGCCAGATGGATGTTCCAGCCCTGAACACATGGACATGCTGGGACCACTAATACATGATGCATGGCGCGTACACCTCCACACACGTATCTGCAAACACATGACAGTGCGCAGAGTACTGACAAACAGACACCCGTGTCACACCACACACGTACCTGGTGTGATGGCCCCCAGTACAGCCATAGCAGAGGGACAGGTACAGCAAACATTGGAGGACCTATCTGACCCACTACCAGGGCCCTCAACAGTCAGTTGGCATCGGCCGTACAGGAAAGGATCACATATCCATGTACCTCTCTCCCCCATTGCCCCCCCATCCGCCACCTCCCCCCCCGCCATGTCCCCCCCTTCATCCCCACACTGCTGGATAACTGTCCATTCACTCCCATAGCAGTGGCCAATGAGGCAGTCCCCACACCTGGCAGGCCGACTGGCACACCAGGACCAACACCTATCTGTGTAGTCATAAACCCTCTGTTGCACACACGCCACTCACTCACACCATGACCAGCTGCAGTCATGATGCCAGGACCCGCCCAACCTCCTGGAAGCATGTATGTCTGTACCCAATCCCCAGGACCCCCTCTCATGGCACACCTATCCCTGCCCACAGTAGTCCCGTCACTCACCATCCTGTCCTCACAAACATACCTGACAATGTGGCGCATCTTCAAATGCACCGACACGTGGTGATACCCTCCCTGTCTGGTCCATCCCATTGAACTGTGATGTGTGGACCACATTGTAACCGCAGTGACATTGGTTTAAGGCGGTACATATCTTGCGTTAGGTAACAACGTAACATAGAGCTATACATAGATGTGCAGGACCACCACATATAAACTGTGTAGCATGTTCCTCCCCAGGCGACACACAGGCCATGGAGGCCAAGGAGACAGACAACGGCATGGAGACAGGGGCAGGGGCCCTGGCCGAGGTGTCAGCCATGGACGTGGCAGACAGCAATGATGTGGAGGCCCCAGGGGAAGATGTGGTGTAGGAGGAGGAGGGGGAAGCGATGGTCCACCCCCCATCAGAGAGCAGCAGAAGCAGCACAGTGGTCAGTGAGGGGGCCCAGACCATGGAAGCAGAGCCCATATTGTCAGCAGGGAGACCATTGGCAGGACCAGAGCCGGGAACAGCACACACCGCCATGGGGGAGGTCCTGTAAGGAGATGCGGGGCCACTCTGCCACGGCCCATGCTGACGCTGAAGGTGGGTGACTGACTAGATGGTTGCATGTGGTGGGGTGACACCCCACCACCCAGACATGACAGTGAGGGAACACACCCGTACACGAACAGTGCATGTCTCCACATATGTGTACCCCCATGGTCCTGTCTGGGAGGTAGGTTCACACCCACAGATGAACCGACATGTCAGCTGCATAGGGGCAGGTGTGGCTAATGTGTGCAGATGCCTATCAGAATATGGAGCAACATGCAGGGGTAGGCACTGAGGGTCATGCAGACAGGGGGCCCAGATCAGGTCCAGCTGCTACCTGGGGATGGAGGAGCACATCACAGAATGGCTGTAGGGTGACACAACCCATCCTGGCATATGACAGGTCCCCCCACACCAGAACAGCGGGTCTGGTCCACAGAAACAGGTCCCTGTCCTCTATGGTTCACATTTGGGATGGCACCCTTCGCTTCAACTGGGTCATGACAGATGTAACAAATACACTGAGTGCACAGATGACACGGCTATGATCCATGGGTGTCCTATTTTCCCACACCTCCAAGAACTCCCCCAGCTGCACTACCTACATTTGCAGATTCCACACCATATGTAGCAGTCCCCGTTTGTTGTCTGCCAGGACACTGGCTGCATGTGTCACAGTGGTGTGTGTGAACAAGGTATCACAGGTGACACATTTTTCTCCCGCAGGAATATGACAGGAGCTCGTGGGAATATGACAGGAGATGCACGGACAGCATCAGGAGATGCAGGGCCTCCAGCAGGAGATGCAGGATCTCCAGCATGAGATGGGCCAGCTGTGGGATGTTGCCCTGCGGAGTGCCCTGGGGACCAAGGCACTTGCTGCCACCACCCAGGAAATGGTGGCAGGTATCACGAGGATGGTGGAGGCATTGGAGGCCATCGCTGGATGGGGGAAGCAGCCAGAAGCAGCAGCAGCACCAGCACGAAGGGGTGGGAGGGGGCCAGGTCAGCATGGACATGGGTGTCCACACAGGGAATAGAGGTGGGGGGGACACCCAATATGTCAATATGTCAATGCCAGTTGAAGGACTGGTTTGATGTGCAGGGTGCCTGCATGCTGAAGCTCTGAGAAAACAAATTGAGGAACTCAGAGAGGAGGTGGCAAGGCTGAGGAGCATTCAAGACAGTGAGAAGTGCATTGATGAGATGCTTCTTGCAGCAACCAAGCTCTCCAGCAGAGGAGAAGATGGGTGCCAACAGAATGTCGATGGTTGGACACAGGTCACCAGGGCCTGCAGAATCACCAATCCAACTTCTCCAGCCCTTGAATTGAAGAACCATTATGCAAACCTGGAAGTGGAGGAGGTGAAAGCATCCCTGGAAAGGGAAGAACCAGAGCTCAGGTACCCCAAAGTTGCAGAATCAGTGACCACAAGGAAGCGAAGGGTGGTTGGAGACTCTCTTCTGAGAGGGACCGAGGCATCAATCTGCCGACCAGACTTGATGTCCAGAGAGGTATGCTGTCTGCCTGGTGCCAAAATCCAAGATGTTACAGAGAGTTTGCCGAGACTCATCAAGCCCACTGACTATTACCCAATGTTGCTAATCCATGTTGGAACAAATGATACTGCCAGGTATCCCTTGGAATGTATCAAAAGTGACTTCATGGCTCTGGGACAGAGGGCGAAGCAGTTAGGTGCACAGGTGTTGTTCTCTTCAATCCTCCCTGTTGAGGGTAAAGGCCAAGGCAGAGAGGCTCGCATCCTGGAGATGAATGCATTGGCTGCATGGATGGTGTCATCGAGAGTGTTTTGGTTTCCTAGACCATGGGATGCTGTTCCAAGGGTTACAGAGCAGAGATGGCATCCATCTGTCCAAGAAAGGTCAACGCGTCTTCGGTAGTAGACTGGCTAATCTACTGAAGAGGGCTTTAAACTAGATTCGTTGGGGATGGGTGATGAAAGCCCCAAGGTAAGTGAAAGCCCCCAGGTAAGTAATACATTAAATACCTTTATGGAAATGGGTAACAGGGGTAACATATGGAAAGCAGTGTGTATAAATGCCCGTAGCATGGGAAATAAGATCCCTGATGTTGAAGCTTTGGTGGGAGTGGATGACTTGGATTTAGTGGCAGTTACAGAAACATGGTTCACAGAAAACCATGATTGGGATGTACGAGGGGGTACCCAAAAAAAACAGGAATAACATTGCCGTGGGCGGAGCTTGTGCAGTACGCACTTCTGCCGCTAGACGTGTATAGTGCAACTCATTGTCAGTTCAGTGCCACCTGTGTTGTCGACCTGGCTTGTTCTGTTCATCTGCAGTGATTGTTTTTGCTAGCGCTGTTTTGTTCTTATTTCTTTTTTTATGATGACAAGTTTAAGTGAACAACGTGCAGCTGTGAAATTTTGTTTTCTACTCGGTAAAAATGCTGCTGAAACTGGTTTTTTTTGGGTACCCCCTCATAACTATATCTGGCTATACTTTATTCAGAAAGGACAAGGTAGGAAGAAGGGGAGGAGGAGTGGCACTATATGTAAAAACTACTATTAAAGCTTTGGAATTACAGAGCTTAAAAGGGAGAGAGGAGGCATTGTGGGTTAAACTAGAAAGAGGGAAAGAGAAATCTATTTGCATTGGTGTGATATACAGACCTCCCTCACAAGAGGAAGAGGTGGATAGAAAGTTAATTGAAGACATACACAGCATTTCTAGGAAAGGGGAAGTGCTACTGATAGGGGATTTCAATATGCCAGATGTTGATTGGCACATTCCTGCTGCAGTATCATCTAGAAGAGGGGTGTCCAACCCTGTCCTGGAGGGCCACAATCCTGGCAGGTTCTTGGGATAGCCCTAATGAATATGCATGAATATATATGCATTAGAGATATCCTGCCAACCTGACTGGTGTGTGGCCCTCCAGGACTGGTTTGGAGACCCTTGCTTTACACCTCTGATGTGTAAGGCAGGGGTCTCCAAATCCAGTCCTGGAGGGCCACAAACCCGTCAGGTTGGCAGGATATCTCTAATACATATATATATATATATATATATATATATATATATATATCATGCATATTCATTAGGGCTATCCCAAAAACCTGCCAGGATTACGGCTCTCCAGAACAGGGATGGACACCCCTGATCTAGAAGTAAGGAGATCCTGGATTATCTACAGGGAGAACTATTCAGGCAATTGGTAACAGACCCCACACGTGAAGGGGTCATACTGAACTTGGTGCTTACCAATGGTGAAAGTGTTTCTGATGTTGTAGTGGGAGATCATTTTGCATCCAGTGATCACCAGATGGTGTGGTTCAGTATTAGGACTAGTGCTGTTAGAATCCATTCAAAGGTGAGGATCTTAGACTTTTGGAAGACTAACTTTGCCAAGATGGGCCAATACCTCAGGGAGTCGTTAGTGAGATGGGAACAGCTGGGGGATGTAGAAAAACAATGGTCAGAACTGAAAGGGGATATTTTAATGGCAACCAACCTTTTTGTTAAAATGGTAAATAAAGGTAAAAGGAAAAGGAGACCGCTATGGCTTTCGAAAGAAGTAGCTGAAAAAGTGAAGGAAAAGAGAGAGGCCTTCATGAAATACAAGAGATCACAGAGAGAGGAAGACAGACATCTATATTTGGAAAAAACTTAGAGAAGCTAGAAAAGTAGTCAGGAAGGCAAAGAGTCAAAAAGAGGAGGAAATAGCCAATGCAATAAAATGGGGGGGATAAGACATTTTTCAGATATGTTATTGAGAAGAGGAAGGGCAAAAGTGGTATTGTCAGACTCAGGGGTGCAGGGGAGTTATATGTAGAAGCTGATGAGGATAAAGCAGAATTGCTTAACAAATATTTCTGTTCTGTGTTCACAGATGAAGAACCAGGAGCAGGACCTCAGAAAACACCCACAAACAGGAACAGATATGAGGGACATCTTGAACAATTTTCAGAAGACTGTGTTCATGAGAAACTAGCTCAACTTAAAGTAGAAGAATGCTTGGGTGCATACGGAGAGGAATGGCTAGCAGAAAAAAGGAGGTGATAATGCCTCTGTATAAGTCTTTGGTGCGACCTCATTTGGAGTATAGTGTGCAATTCTGGAGACCGCACCTTCAAAAAAATGTGAACAGGATGGAGTCGGTGCAGAGGGTGGCTACTAAAATGATTAGTGGTCTTCATTATAAAGCATATGAGGACAGACTCCTGCCTTCTTCCCCATCCAGCACAGCCTCGACCTTTGCCTCGACCTGTATCTTGACTCTTTGCTGCAGGCGATGTTACCAGCTCAACATCAGTCTCACATTCACTTGGCGACCAACTGCTGTCGCCATCTGAATCATGACTGTCATCATCAGATTTATCACCCAAACTTGGCTGATATGCTTCTTCGCTTGCTGAATATGCTGCATCATCAGACGACTGAGAGCTGTCACTGTCAGCATCTCATTGCAATATTTCTCTTACTTGGGCAGCTGAATACTTTTGTTTTGACATCATAAACAATAACCTAAAATAAATAAATGAAGATAAAGTTGAATAAAATGCAAAGCAGTTTTACTATAAGTGTACAATAATGGTGATGAATGAGCTGAAAGCGTTTAGATTTCATCGGAAATAATGAGAGAATGTATGATATCAATTACAGAAAATGTGTAATTTTCATAAAATAAGAGTACAAAAAATAAATGATACATAACTAATGATAAATACCTTTGTCAGATCAAAAAATTCACAAAACTGCAAATTGTATCATGATCCAAACCAGACGTAAGCAACTGGAGTCAAAAATGACCCCACTGGTACTCTGTGCTGCAATTCATCACTGGTGTCACCTAGCGGATGAAAATTATTCCTCTCATGGTGCAATATAAAGAGAATATTGACATGTAAAAAGTCATAAAAATATTGCATTCTTGAACAACTATTTTCCGAGATACCCGTTGTGAAACTTGCAATGGGGTCACTTTTGACCCCATCGGTACTCCCAGGGTTAAAAGTGTGTTTCTGATGTTATTCTGCTTTTGCAGGGTGTGGCATAAGGATGTTGACCTTCTACATCCGTCACCCCCTTTTCCAATTCTAAATGCATATCCACATACTGCCTGAATTTTTCACTTAGGATTCTTTTCCCTGTGACAGAGAGATGTAGTCCATCAGCACAGTATAGTCTCTTGGTACATCTGTTGCTCCAGTTGCCAATAAATCTGAATGCTTCTTGTTTGCACCAGGTCTGGAGCCATGTATTAAAGCTGTTAATGCGATGCAGTCTTTTTGTGCCCTTACCAAGAACAGGTAGAACTTCTGAGAATACAACAGTGTTAACAATGGGCTTCAGTTTCTCTCCCAGAGATTAGAAGTCCTTTTGGGCTGTAGAGGCACTGTTTCTAGCCAGGTCATTTGTGCCCAAGTGGATACTAACATTAAGTTTGGAGTGTTCACTTTTTGCGCTAAGTATTTCAACAACTTGGTTTGTATTCCTGCTGGCTGAAGATTCTGGTAGGCACATGACTATCTTCTCTCCTTTGAACCGTGTTCCCAAGTTGGTGCCTCTGATGATGGAATCTCCAAGTAGTAGTAGTTTTCTGTTTGGTGAGGTTTTCTTCATATTTGGTGCTTTAGCAGGAGATTGGGCATTGTCTGACTCATTTAAGGGCCCTTCTGTTTCTTTGGATAGGGCATCCTCATTAGACAAGGCAAAGAAGGTATTGTGCAGGGATATCTCTTGATGTATAGGATGTCTCTGCATTACAGGTCACAATCTACCAGAACCGACTGTGATCCATTTGTTCCTGGGGTGTTTGATTCTTTGTGGGAGCGGTGGTGGACTTTGTTCAGTTTATATCCTAGAAGAAGTGTGCTTCATTTCAGCTAGTTCCTCCCTCAGTAGAGAAACTTCTTTATGCATGGCAGCTAGGTCTTTCCTTAGTAGAGTCAGTTCTCCATGAATGGAAGCTGACTTTAGGCATATAGGACAAGTTCTTAGGCTCCAAATGATTCATCTTTGAATAAAAGTACTGCATTTATTGCACTGAATACACAACATGTTGATTAAGCAGTCCCAGGAGAAGGAGAAGAAGAAGAAGAAAATATGAAGAAGATGTGGGCTTTAACCCAAGTTAGGAACGATAGATGGCGCATATGTGATCATTATATAGGCAATGATGCCCATGGGGTGGGTGGGGTGAGGGGTGGGGTAGGTGGGAACCTAAGTGTCTCGGGCCAGTAGGCTGTTCCTGAACTGTGGGCACACACAATGGAGTAGGTAAGGGAACCCACCAATAAGGACAAATAGATAGATAAATATGTGGAGACAGACAGATAGAACTCACAGTTAAGCAGCAAATTCAGAAAAAAACACCTTTTGGGAGAGTTCTGGAAAGCACTCCTCTTCTCAAGTAACAGAAAGGCAATCTGAGCAAGCCCACATGCAGAACAGGAAATGGAGGTCTTCAACAATACCACAGCAGGAGGGAAGGGTAGTCACTAAGGTAGACTAAGAGAAAGATAGTTTAAGACTCTACAGCAATGGGGTAGGTAAGGGAACCCACCAATAAGAACAAATAGATAGATAAATATGTGGAGACAGACAGATAAAACTCACAGTTAAGCAGCAATTTCAGAAAAAAACACCTTTTGGGAGAGCTCTGGAAAGCACTCCTCTTCTCAAGGAACAGAAAGGCAATCTGAGCAAGCCCACATGCAGAACAGGAAATGGAGGTCTACAACAATACCTCAGCAGGGGGGAGGGGTAGTCATTCAGGTAGATTAAGAGAAAGATAGTTTAAAACTCTACAGCAATGGAGTAGGTAAGGGAACCCACCAATAGGGACAAATCGATAGATAAATATGTGGAGACAAACAGACATATAGAACTCACAGTTAAGCAGCAAATTCAGCAAAATCACCTTTTGGGAGAGCTCTGGTAAGCACTCCTCTTCTCAAAGAACAGAAAGGCAATCTGAGCAAGCCCACATGAAGAACAGGAAATGGAGGTCTACAACAATACCTCAGCAGGGGGGAGGGGTAGTCACTCAGTTAGACTAAGAGAAAGATAGTTTAAGACTCTACAGCAATGGGGTAGGTAAGGGAACCCACTAATAAGAACAAATAGATAGATAAATATGTGGAGACAGACATATAGAACTCACAGTTAAGCAGCAAATTCAGCAAAATCACTTTTTGGGAGAGCTCTGGAAAGCACTCCTCAAGGAACAGAAAGGCAATCTGAGCAAGCCCACGTGCAGAACAGGAAATGAAGGTCTACAACAATACCTCAGCAGGGGGGAGGGGTAGTCACTCAGGTAGACTAAGATAAAGATAGTTTAAAACTCTACAGCAATGGGGTAGGTAAGGGAACCCAACAATAAGAACAAGTAGATAGATAAATATGTGGAGACAGATGGACAGATAGAACTCACAGTTAAGCAGCAAATTCTGCAAAAAATTACCTTTTGGGAGAGCTCTGGAAAGCACTCCTCTTCTCAAGTAACAGAAAGGCAATATGAGCGAGAGGCGGAGCCTAGAGAGGAGAGGAATGGACGTGTAGAGCGGGAGCACCAGAGGGATTAGGACTTAATCCTGTGTCTGCGCTAGCATTTTTTGGGCCAAAACCCCTAGAACTTCAGCGGAGAGCAGCTGGAGATGGCGAACTCCAAACCAGCCCGCCTAGACTTTTCATCCGGATCGGGGGCTGGAAATAAAAGATCAAACACCGAACCTCCGTCTCCACAAAAGATGGCGGCTGGGCGCAAGCAGCTGGAGGCATTGCAGAAGCTGCTGCAGGAGGTTCGTGCTGTGAAAGCTATAGTGACGGCTAACAGCGCTTCGCTTCAGAGCATGCAGGAGGACATTGTGCAGCTCAAGCAGCAATTCGGGAACCTTGCGGTTCGCCAAGAACAAACGGAGCAACGGCTGCAGGTACATGATGAAAGGTTGAAATTAATGGAGAAGCACTCCCGGCAAATTGAGCAATTACAGAAAGAGCTGAAAGACATTAACAACAGGGCTAGGAGAAACAACGTCCGTGTGGTGGGGGTCCCTGAAGGGGCGGAAGGGAAGGATATGTTTGCTTTTGTACATAAGATGCCCCGTTCAAGATAGAAAGAGCACACCGCGTCCCCACCCAGGCCCTACCCAATAACAAGCGGCCGCAGCCCATTATCTTCAAACCTTTGCGACATCTACATGCTGTGAAGATATTTGAGGCAGCGCGGGCTCGATTCCCAGTGGACTTTGAGGGTCATAAGTTAATGTTCTTCCCGGACTTTGCCAGGGCTATGGTGGAAAAGCGGAAGCGCTTTTTGGAACTGAGACCACGCCTGCAGCGGCTACAGGCCCGCTTCAGACTGCTTCAGCCTGCGCGAATGCGGGTGACGTTGCACAATGTTACAAAAACCTTTGATGACCCGAACGCACTGGGCCTGAACATCGAAGGAAAAGAGGCGGAGTTGATGAACTGTTGAATGTGCTTACTGGACTTTGTTTATACACTGGAAATGTGGTTGCTGATGTGTAAGGGGGATTGGGCCTAGCTTGAGGAGGCTCTTCCTTGTAACTGATCATCCCATGTAGATTGCTATGTGGTCAAAAGTGTCAGCTTAGCTAGCGCAGACACTCTGTATAATCCTTATAACCTTCTGTTTTCATCTTCTCCACTCCAGTCTGGGTTCACCCATTCAGAACGGAAGAGTCCTCCCCCCCCCCCCCCCCGGGTTGCATGGGCTGCAGGCACGGTGGTAGTGTTAAAGGTGCTGGAATTTTTCAGCTGAGTAAAATTACAGGTCATGGTACTGATTATGGGCTGCAGGGCAAAATGTTTGCTGGAAGGGGGAGTCATACTGCCAGAAGGGCTGGGTTTATATATGTGGTACTGCTTGTCACATGGCTTCTTTGAGAATTTACTCCTTGAATGTTAATGGGGTGAATAACCCTATTAAGCGTAAGAAGATCATTTTGTATGGCAAGCAGGTTAATAGTGATATCTTGCTGTTACAGGAGACTCACCTGAATGTAAGGGAATCCCTGAAATTGAATATCCGCCCCTTTTCTTTAATAGCGTTCTCACCAGCAAAGGGTAAGCATAATGGGGTGGCTATCTTAGCTCGGAAATCTCTTAATCTGCAGGTGATTCACTCTCAGGGGGATGAGGAGAGCAGATGGGTCCAGGCCTGTGTTAAGGTGGGGACACTGGAGGTGATTTTAGTAAATGTGTACGCCCCCAATAGGGATTGTCCTGATTTTTTCAAGAGTTTAGCAGAGTTGACTTGCGCTGCTTCTTCCACACCAATAATCCTGGGAGGGGACTTTAATTTAGTACTGGATACGCTGGTGGATAGGAAGCCTCCCAGGGCTTTTGAGAGTGGCCGGGCCCAAAGGGTTCTCCATTCATTGGTGCGGGAGGCTGGACTGGTAGATGCGTGGAGATTGCTCCACCCCGCTGGACAGGAGTTTACTTTCTACTCTCCCCCCCCCCCCATAAGTCCCTATCTCGAATAGATTAGTTTTTGCTCTCCAAGTCCCTAGCCCCCTATTTAACGTCAGCTGATATTCTCTCTTCGAATATCTCAGATCATGCCACTGTGTCTGTTGTCCTGGAGGGCATTGGTCCTGTGCCTGGACCGGGGAGGTGGAGTTTTGATCGGACTTGGCTAGAGAATGTTGAATTCCAACTGCAGCTGAGAGAGGCAATAACAGACTACTTTGAGCTTAATCCCCCTCACTTGTCCTCAGGGTGGGCGAGATGGGAGGGTTTTAAGGTGTCTATGAGGGCAGTAATTACCAGTTTTAGTATTGGTCAGGCAAAATTAAATAGGAAGAGACTGGATGTATTAGAAGCACAGATTAAGGCGGGGGAGCGGATCTTGGCCAATAGAACAGATCCTTGTGTTTTGCTTCGCTTACAACGCTTAAGATTCCGCTATAACCAGATTCTTACCTCGTAGGCAGTCAAAAGCATCCGCTCGCAGGAAGGCCTCTACTATAGGGAGGGTAATAGAGCGAGTAAGCTGCTAGCCAATAAGCTGAAGGCCCAGAAGGAGCGGGGCCGAGTCGCCACCCTCCGGGATGCCCAGCGGGGAGAGGTGCTGGCCAAAGATTCTGATATCCTGGAGGCCTTTAGGGGTTTTTATGAGCGACTATATTCTTCTGAGGTGGATTGCTCCTTGGGGGCCTTCACACAGCTCTTGGGCCAGTTTCAGAGACCGGGGTTAAACCCCGATATGCTGTCTTCACTTGACCTTCCCATAACCTTGGTGGAACTCGGCGAGGCTGTCGACTCTTTATCTTCGGGGAAAGCGACGGGCCCAGATGGACTTCCGGCTTAATTTTTTAAAGTGTTCTTTAAAGATCTGGGTCCCTTTATGTTGCAATACTACCAAGCACTGCTAGAGGAGTGTCCCCTGTTGGGTTCCTTTGCGTCAGCAAGCATTGTTGTCATCGAGAAACCCGGGAGAGATCCTATGGAAGTAGGGAATTATCGCCCCATATCATTATTGAATGCGGATTATAAGGTGTATGCCTCTATCTTGGCGAAACGCCTATCCTCTGTAATCCCGCTGCTGATCCATCCGGACCAGTGCGGATTTGTGGGTGGCCGGTCGACGGCAGACAATGCCAGGCTCCTGTTTCATATCTTGACCGAGGCTGCGTCTTTAGATGCGCCTGTGGTCGGACTATCCCTTGACGCTGAGAAGGCGTTTGACCGCCTGGAATGGTCTTTCCTGTTTCATGCCCTTCGGTGGTTCGGGATTGGGGAGAGCTTTATTAATTTCATAAAAATATTGTACATTAACCCCATGGCCCAGATCTGTGTTAACAATGCTTGCTCTCAGGAGTTTCAGTTGGGCAGAGGGACGCGACAGGGTTACCCCCTCTCGCCAATGCTGTTTAATTTGGCACTGGAGCCTTTGACTCTTCTAATAAGGCAGAATATGCTGATTCAAGGTGTTAGTATTCGGGGTACCGAGATTAAATTATTGGCGTATGCCGATGATCTATTGCTTTTTACAAATCCGGCTTCGGTCCCTCATGTCCTCACTCAGATTGGAGAATACGCAGCTCTATTGGGCTATAAAATTAATTGGTCGAAATCCGTTGCCTTCCCCTTAAATGCCCGAGTATTCAAGGCGGATATGGCTCAGTTCCCATTTATTTGGTAAACAGGTGTGGTGAAATACCTGGGGGCTTACTACTGTTACCCCTTGGAGGAAACGGTTCGTTACAATGCTGATAGACTTGTAACTCTTGCGAAGTCTCTGTCAGCCAAATGGTCTCCCTTAACTTTGTCATGGTGGGGCTGCCTGGAGTCTATCAAAATGACCATCGCCCCTAAAGTTAACTACGTTTTGGAAATGCTGCCCATTTTATTTCCTCCTCAGGTGTATAGGCAGATTGAGAATGTGCTCACGAGTTTTTTATGGAATGTCAAGCCCCCGCGAATTGCGTTATTCAAGCTTAAGGGTACCAAGGAGGAGGGGGGTGAGCTTCCCCGATTTTAAGTTGTATCATCGTGCTTTTTTGCTCAAGCAAGGGGGCAGATGGCGGGAAGAGGTGACGGAGCTCAGTCCTGTCTGGCTGGGCCTGGAGAAGAGAATGGTAGAGCCATTTCCTTTGACGCTGGCCCCTGGCATGCTCTTTCCTCCGTCCCATCGATGGTCTTTAACGATGACGGATACTCAAAGGGCCTTCCAGGACTTGTTGTCTCAGGGAACAATGGCAGAGAGGTTCTCTCCTGACCTCCCGATTTGGTATAACCCCCCTTTTTAAGATCCAGAATAAGACCTTTGCTTGGCAGCAGTGGTACAGCAGAGCTATTTGGACGTTAGGGCAGTTAGTTCGGGATGGCATGTGGAGGGACTTTGGGGAGCTGCAGCGGGAATTCAACATCCCTGGGACTTTCATCTTTCAATGGATGCAATTAAAACACTGTATAGGGACTGCTTTTGGGGATTTAAGACTTTCCAGCAGGGAGGGGATTCTATTACGCAGCCTTGATCAGGCCTGGGCTGGTCCTGGCATAGCTTTCTCTCTCTATAAACTGTTAGGTCAGCAGTGCTCTTTGAGAGTGCAGGGGACGCAGGGGATCTGGGAGCATGAATCGGGAGCTGTTCTGTCCCCGCGGAATTGGGCAGATTTCTGGGCCAGGCAGACATGCATATCTAAGTCAGCCTCAGTCACACAGACCCTGTATTTCTTTGCCCATAGAGCTTTTATTACACCGGAGAGGGTCACTAAGTGGGACTCCTCGACCAGTAATAAGTGCTGGCTCTGTCAGGCGGAGGTGGGGACTTTCCGACATATGGTCTTTGAGTGCCTTCACCTCCGTTCGTATTGGACACAGGTGTGGGACCGCATCCAAGAGGTCCTGCGCTTTAGGGTTCCTCTTTCGTGGGAGATCTTGATCTTTCGATCTCAATCTGGGATTCCCTTGGGCATGCAGCATGATTCCTTCCTTTTGGATTTTCTCTTGGGGATAGCCATTTGTTGTCGTTTAAGGAACTGGAAAATACTCTCTGACCTTCAGTGTCATCTTTGGTGGAATTGTGTATGTCTGTATAGTAAATATGAAATGATGCCGTGTAAATGGCAACCTCTGGTAAATTTTTGTAATGCAGCTCGATGTTCAAATGAAGGAACGCCTTTTTGAGCTTTATTTACTGGATGGCACTTGTCTCACACTCCCTCCTCTTGTCTTATCACTTTAGTATATGGATGGACGGGAAGGGGGTGAGCTGTAGCTTGTGGGAGCAGGGGGGAGGGGAGGGAAGGGGTGGTTATAGAGGGGGGAAGACTGTTGGATTATTGTCTGTTGTTTGGTTTTGTGTGAAAATTTAAATAAAACTTTCAAAAAAAAAAAAAGAAAGGCAATAAGAGCAAGACCAGGTGCAGAACAGGAAATGGAGGTCTACAACAATAACTCAGCAGGGGGGAGGAGGAGGAGTCACACAGGTAGACTAAGAGAAAGATAGTTTAAAACTCTACAGCAATGGGGTAGGTAAGGGAACCCACAAATAAGAACAAAAAGATAGATAAATATGTGGAGACAGATGGACAAATAGATAGAACTCACAGTTAAGCAGCAAATTCTGCAAAAAATTACCTTTTGGGAGAGCTCTGGAAAGCAATCCTCTTCTCAAGTAACAGAAAGGCAATATGAGCAAGCCCAGGTGCAGAACAGGAAATGGAGGTCTACAACAATAACTCAGCAGGGGGGAGGAGGAGTCACTCATGTAGACTAAGAGAAAGATAGTTTAAAACTCTTCAGCAATGGGGTAGGTAAGGGAACCCACCAATAAAAACAAATAGATAGATAAATATGTGGAGACAGATAGACAGATAGATAGAACTCACAGTTAAGCAGCAAATTCTGCAAAATCACCTTTTGGGGGAGCTCTGGAAAGCACTCCTCTTCTCAAGGAACAGAAAGGCAATCTGAGCCAGCCCATGTGCAGAACAGGAAATGGAGGTCTACAACAATACCTCAGCAGGGGAGAGGGGTAGTCACTCAGGTAGACTAAGATAAAGATAGTTTAAAACTCTACAGCAATGGGGTAGGTAAGGGAAACCACCAATACGGACAAATAGATAGATAAATATGTGGAGACAGATGGACAGACAGATGGAACTCACAGTTATGCAGCAAATTCAGCAAAAAATTACCTTTTGGGAGAGCTCTGGAAAGCACTCCTCTTCTCAAGTAACATAAAGGCAATCTGAGCAAGCCGAGGTGCAGAACAGGAAATGGAGGTCTACAACAATGAATCAGCAGGGGGGAGGAGGAGTCACTCAGGTAGACTAAGAGAAAGATAGTTTAAAACTCTACACCAATAAGGACAAATAGATGGATAAATATTTGGAGACAGACATATAGAACTCACAATTAAGCAGCAAATTCAGCAAAAAATTACCTTTTGGGAGAGCTCTGGAAAACACTCCTCTTCTCAAGTAACAGAAAGGCAATCTGAGTAAGCCCAGGTGCAGAACAGGAAATGGAGGTGTACAAAAATAACTCAGCAAGGGGGAGAAGGAGTCACTCAGGTAAACTAAGAGAAAGATAGTTTAAAACTCTACAGCAATGGGGTAGGTAAGGGAACCCACCAATAAGGACAAATAGATAAATATTTGGAGACAGATGGACAGACAGATAGAACTCACAGTTAAGCAGCAAATTCAGCAAAATCACCTTTTAGGAGAGCCCTGGAAAGCACTCCTCTTCTCAAGAAACAGAAAGGCAATCTGAGCAAGCCGTGGTGCAGAACAGGAAATGGAGGTCTACAACAATACCTCAGCAGGGGGGAGGGGTAGTCACTTAGGTAGACTAAGATAAAGATAGTTTAAAACTCTACAGCAATGGAGTAGGTAAGGAGAACCCACCAATAATAACAAATAGATAGATAAATTTGTGGAGACAGACAGACAGACATATAGAACTCACAGTTAAGCAGCAAATTCAGCAAAAAATTACCTTTTGGGAGACCTCTGGAAAGCACTCCTCTTCTCAATTAACAGAAAGGCAATCTGAGCAAGCCCAGGTGAAGAACAGGAAATGGATGTCTACAAAAATAACTCAGCAGGGGGGAGGGGTAAACTAAGAGAAAGATAGTTTAAAACTCTACAGCAATGGGGTAGGTAAGGGAACCCACCAATAAGGACAAATAGATAAATATTTAGAGACAGACAGACAGATAGAACTCACAGTTAAGCAGCAAATTCAGCAAAATCACCTTTTGGGAGAGCTCTGGAAAGCACTCCTCTTCTCATGGAACAGAAAGGCAATATGAGCAAGCCCACGTGCAGATCAGGAAATGGAGGTCTACAACAATGACTCAGCAGGGGGAGGAGGAGTCACTCAGGTAGACTAAGAGAAAGATAGTGTACAAATCTACAGCAATGGGGTAGGTAAGGGAACCCACCAATAAGGACAAATAGATTGATAAATATGTGGAGACAGACGGACAGACAGATAGAACTCACAGTTAAGCAGCAAATTCAGCAAAAAATTACCTTTTGGGAGAGCTCTGGAAAGCACTCCTCTTCTCAAGTAACAGAAAGGCAATCTGAGCAAGCCGTGGTGCAGAACAGTAAATGGAGATCTGCAACAATGACTCAGCAGGGGGGAGGAGGAGTCACTCAGGTAGACTAAGAGAAAGATAGTTTAAAACTCTACAGCAATGGGGTAGGTAAGGGAACCCACCAATACTAACAAATAGATAGATAAATATGTTGAGACAGATGGACAGATAGATAGAACTTACAGTTAAGCAGAAAATTCTGCAAAATCACCTTTTGGGGGAGCTCTGAAAAGCACTCCTCTTCTCAAGGAACAGAAAGGCAATATGAGCAAGCCCAGGTGCAGAACAGGAAATGGAGGTCTACAACAATAACTCAGCAGGGGGGAGGAGGAGTCGCTCAGGTAGACTAAGAGAAAGATAGTTTAAAACTCTACATCAATGGGGTAGGTAAGGGAACCCACCAATAAGAACAAATAGATAGATAAATATGTTGAGACAGATGGACAGATAGATAGAACTTACAGTTAAGCAGCAAATTCTGCAAAATCACCTTTTGGGGGAGCTCTGAAAAGCACTCCTCTTCTCAAGGAACAGAAAGGCAATCTGAGCCAGCCCACATGCAGAACAGGAAATGGAGGTCTACAACAATAACTCAGCAGGGGGGAGGGGTAGTCACTCAGGTAGACTAAGAGAAAATATTTTAAAACTCTAGAGCAATGGGGTAGGTAAGAGAACCCACCAATAAGGACAAATAGATAGGGAAATTTGTGAAGACAGACAGATAGAACTCACAGTTATGCAGCACATTCAGCAAAAATCACCTTTTGGGAGAGCTCTGGAAAGCACTCCTCTTCTCAAGGAACAGAAAGGCAATCTCCTCATCAACTGCTGAGCACAAATAGGAAGTACTATACACCCTAGCAAACCAGCTGTATCATAACAGTACTGCCAGGAATCACAAAGCACCAAACTCTACTTATCAAAAGGCAACACTGCAAATATTAAACCAATACATCTCTGAGAATACCAATACATCTCCAACTTGGTAAAAAGTAGAGACTATGCAAACAGAATACTGCAGCTCAGTTACCATGCAAAACATCCATGTAATATGAGAGTAGAGTCCACACCAAGTACATACCAGAAAAGGCTCAGACCTGTGCGAAGGTGATCCTTCAGGACAGCAAGGGGCTTTCAACCGGGAGTTTATTAGCCAAAAGCAGTGAATACCCGGTTCTGTAACTCTTAACTCTATCTTTCAAGTAAGAAGGGACATTACCATAAATCACTCAAAACATCAAAGGTAAGCCCTTAAAGTTTACACCACTCTCCATAGGAAGCCAATGTAATGTCTTCAGGTGAGGCATTATGTGTTCAGAATCATTATATACAGTGATCAATTGGGCTGCAGAATTCTGAATTATCTGAAGGACTCTACCTGTAAGCTGAGCAGTCACAGTACATCCCGTCAGAGTAATCCAATATTGACAAAATGAGAGTCTACCACCACTCGCATCTTTGGACAAATAATATTGTAAACATGCTAGTAACCAAAGTTTAAAGTATGCAGTAAGGTCCATTGACCAGGATTTACTTTTATAAAGAACCACAGAAAGTTACATGTCATCTATGCATGCAAATACTGAGTATTTAATATTTCACATGTGTTAATGGACCTTTATGCACGTAGTTTAGGTGGTTGCTATTCTGTAAGTAAGTGTGTAAGGCTGAATGCATATACTTTCATTGTGGGCTGGTGTAAGGGTCCATACCTAGATTTGACATGCATTCTCAACCACTTACACCCTTATTTTATAAAGTGCACTATTTACTTTATATAATAGACACAAAATATGTGGGTTAAAATTAACCTAGAATTGTGTTATTCATTGAATTATTTGGCAGACTGATCCCCGCACAATGCATCATGGGATTCACCACTCAGGAGGAAGAGCTCAGTCTGCCAAATAATTCAATGAATAACACAAACAGGTTAACAAATAACACAATTTGCATTCAACCTCACAAACCGGGTTATTTTTCCTCCCCAGTGATTCTCAGTCTCCATATACTGGAAAGAAGGCATAAACCCAAATGTCTGGACTGGACTAGAGGGACAAAAGAAAAGAAAATTAGCAGATAAGGTCTAATTTCACCATTTATGACCTGATATTGGAAAATAGCTATGAGGTGTGATCAAAAATTATTGAGATTTTTATAATAATACAAGAAGTATAACAATGACAGTTATTGCACTCAGTCTCCTTCAAAGTAGGACCCTTCCGATAAAACATACTTCCTCCAAAGTTCCTGCCACTGCTGGAAACAATTTTGAAATGGCTCTTTTGTTATGCTGTGAAGCTAATGTGTTGAATTTTGCTTAATGGTCTCCAAGTCATTGAATCTCCTTCCTTTCAGTAGTAATTTCAGTTATGGAAACAAGAAAAAGACAGAGGGCGAGAAGTTAGGTGAGTATGGAGGCTGACAGAATTGCTCGATTTGGTGTTTGGCCAAGAACTGCTAGAAAAGATGTGATGCGTGAGCTGGGGCGTTATCATAATGAAGCAACCATTCATCATTCCTGTTCAACTCTGGCCTCTTACAATGAACTGCATCTCTCAAATGAGTCAGAACTTGGATTAGTACTCCTTATTGATGGTTTGGCCTTTTGGAGCATACTCACGATGAACAATACCTTGGTAATCAAAGAAAACTGTGAACATGACCTTGACATTGCACTTCACCTGACATGCTTTCTTGGATCTGGGAGAGTTTGGAGTCTTCCATTGTGAGGATTGAGCCTTAGTTTCTGGATCTTAATCATAAACCCATGATTCATCACCTGTAATAATCTTTTTGATAAAATCTGAGTCATTTTCAAAACATTACAACAACTGCCCGGCCAAAGACAGTCAATCTTCTTTTTGGTCAGGGGACAGTAGTTATGGCACAAATTTTGCAGACACACATCTCATCCCCAAATCAACAGTATGAATGGACTGTAACAATCCAGAACTGATGTCCATGTCCCTTGCAAGCTCCCTTATAGTCAATTGATGATTTGAGCATATTGCAGCACGCACGTCTTCAACTTTGTTTTCAATCCTGTTTGTGGATGGCCTTCCAGAACGTTCATCACTGTCAACACTTTGGCGGCCCTCTTGGAAACGTTTGTACCAGTCATAAACTCGAGCATGATTCGTGCATTCATAGCCATGCACTTCCTGTAACTTGTCATAAGTCTGTTTGCACAAATATCAAAGTTTTTGACAGAATTTAATACAAATTCGCTGTTCAGTTATTTCACTCATTGCAAATCTGATGAATTGCTTTTACACGATACCAAACTTCACGTGATTAAAAAAAGTATAGGTGTGCTGCAGCCACGCTACACTCTGCACATGCAGAGCACATAACTAGGTCACTGAATGCTTAATAGCATTGTGGTGTGACGTATTGTTATATAGCTACACAAGAAGTCTCAATACTTTTTGATCACACCTCATCTTCTAATGTGGCTTAAAGACAGTGATTTAGCTCACTTAAGCCAAAGTATTCTCTCAGGATATTTATTTATTAAAGAACAGATGTTATAGAACCCGTGGTGGTATTGCAATTCTGTTCCCCAATCCTCTTTCCTTGGAAGAACTTGAGATCTCTCAATTCAACTTAGCAGAAGCTCTATTAATTGAAATTGCTACGTCTCCTCCCTGCTATCTGCTTTTGTAATGCTGCCTCCCCATTTATGCCTGTGTCCTTTTCTCATCATATTAATTTCTTTAGATACTAGAGAAGTTTTTTTTGCACAATGATCATTTAATGATTTCATTTCATATCACCAGACAAATGCCTAATTCCATAAAATCTACTTGTCCTAGGTTAACAATGAATTTAACTGCTAGTAATACTGATTAACTATTATCTTAAAATTTTAACTCACTACCTTTACTTGAACATATTGCTACCTGGACTTTAACTATTGCTACTCCCTTAGATGATGTAGCAACACTCAATCGTTATTAAAAAACAAAACAAAAAAAAACAAACAACATTACAGAAATCCCTGGTATCATCAAGGTCTCCTTCAACTAAAGCATCAACTTAGAGGAGCCGGGAGGCTTTACTGCAATACCAAATCCATCCTGCACCTTGTCTATATCATGAGCTCTTACATAAATATAAGAATTGTCTTCTGCAGTGCCACCACAGACTATTGTTACTATGTACATTGGGGAGGGGGCCATGGCTGTATGATGCATGATGAACAGGTTTATTGTAAGCCACCCCCTGCCATAGTATTTTTCTATGTAGATGCTGCCCACGTCTACTTTGGAGTTCTCTCCAATTCTTCTTAGACGCCTTAGAACTCCAAAGTAGCCGTGGGCAGCATCTACATAGAAAAATACTATGGACGAGATCTCCTGATGAAACTGTGGCTGTGAAACGCCTCAGTGGTGCCCAGGCAGAGAGTTGAGATCTATACAGAGATCTTTACAGCTGAGGGAAGCTCCCAATAGAGCGACAGCTAAGTAACGCAGAATTCCCATTGTGTTTGTATATACTGAGATATGATATGATATGACATCTCTACAGAGCAAGACAGAGTTGAATATGTCCTGGAGTTCTGGCAGTAGCTGTCGTTAAATTAGTACTCATTTTTTGGGATACGAAGGCAAGCCAGTTTCTGGTAACTTGTAGTGGGAGTGTACCAAAGTAGTAGCACAGCGGCGAGGTTTGAAAATACAAAAGGTCCTTGATGTTCTGAGACACCATAAAGAAAGGCGGTAGTCTGAATGGTGGACAAAATTCTGAGACCTGTTTTTCGCCAGCTGTGTATTTGATTATTGACACTTTTGTTTAAATCTAAAATTCTCTAAAAAAAATGTTTCTACAATTGTTTGAGTTGGACGTATCAATTTTTTTGCATCACATTAATCCATGACTATCAATATGTTCAGTAATTTTGTTCTTTATAATGGTTTCTGTCATTTTTCCCAGTACTGATGTCAGGCTCACCAGTCTGTTGTTTCCCGGATCACCCCCAGAACCCTTTTTAAAAATTGGCGTTACATTGGCCATCCTCCAATCTTCAGGTATTACAGATGATTTTAATGATAGTTCTCAGATTACTAATAGTAGGTATGCAATCTCATATTCCAGTTCTTTCAACAACCTTGGATGTATACCGCACTGATGTCGAATAGCGCGGTATAAAAGAGACTGCAAATAAATAAATAAATAAATAAATCCTGCCTCCCCCCAGATTCAACATGCAAAATGCAGATATCACATAAGAACATAACATACGAATGTAAGAAAGGCTCATAAAACATTATTAAAGAGGACTCAGGAAATCCCCTGCTAACTCTGGGACCAGCATTGTGGAATCTATGTACCTTTTTGGGAACCTGTCAGGTACTTATGACCTGGATTGGCCACTGTTGCAAACAGGGTACTGGACTTGATGGACCTTGGTCTGATCCAGGATGCCATTTCATATGTTCTTATGTTCTTATCATTCACACTCCTCTATAATCGTATGTACAAAAATCTAAAATGTGCAATAGTCAAAACTTGCATTATCCCAAATATGTTTTCCAAAACCTATCCACACCATGCTTCATATCTAAAATGGGAAACAATTTATAAACAATGTTTCAGTGAACTCATATACTATAATTCAAAATTAACATCACATTGCATAATGCATGTGAACCAATATATCCGGCAAGTACTCGCAATCACAATCGCTCATGACTCTGTTACTTACTCTACATTCCTCAGATATTTTACCTGTTCAGTACATCCTCAGACCTAGTGGCACAGCATTTTTAATCTTGATTCAATCAATCAGAAATCTAGTTATGTACAGTATAAGAGAGTATTAACCATAAATGGATCACAACTTGCTTTCACAGCAATACACCATCTTAAATGCAATCTGGCATATGTTCTAACTTACTCCTATGTGCTCCTTGAGCCCTCTGCCAATAAGGACACTTTCTGATCAGATCCCCCTATAGATGTCCTACTGTCCTCTTCCCTTCAAAAGACCCCCTCAGCTCCCATCCCTCAAAGACATTCCCCCATCCTAACCCTGATGGACCCAGCAGGTCTATTCCCAATATCCAGGTGGAGGGGGCACAAGATGGATTTCCAGTTGTTCCAGCCTCCTGGACTACTGAGTTAAAAATGCTGCCGATCAAACTCTAGTGGTAGTCTCATATACTACTGCTAAGGGTCAAGATGCCAAATAAAGGTGGATGCAGTGGGGTATCTAATGGGGGGAATCTTGTTGGGAGAGCTTTGTTAGTAGGAAATCTGTGTGGGTGTGAATATTACAAAGCCTCTTTAAGATGGCCTCAATATGATTATGGGGAAGAAACCTAATGCCAGCTCAAAGCTGGTATTAGTTTTCTATCAATAACCCAGCTTGTGAAGTTCAAAGCAAGCTGGTGTTATATTATTTGCATAATAATAGAAACATAGAAACATAGAAAAATGACGACAGAAAAAGACCACATGGTGTATCTAGTCTGTCCTTCCATATCAACAACTACAACAGTCCCCTTTTTTCCTTTAGAGATTCTCTGTGTTTGTCCCATGCTATTTTGAATTCAGATACTGTCTTCATCTCTACCACCTCCACTGGGAGACTATTCCATGGATCCACCACTCTTTCCGTAAAGAAATATTTCCGCATATCAGTCCTGAATTTATCCCCTTTCACCCTCATCCCATGTCCCCTCATAGCAGAACTTGCTTTCAATCGAAAGAGGCTCTCCTGTGTATTTATGCCACGGAGGTATTTAAAAGTCTCAATCATATCACCTCTATCCCCCTTTTCCTCTAAGGTGTACATATTAAGATCCTTAAGTCTGTCCTCATATGTTTTATAATGAAGACCACTAACCATTTTAGTAGCCACTCTCTGTAGTGACTCCATCCTGTTTATATCCTTTTGAAGGTGTGGTCTCCAGAATTGCACACAATACTTCAAATGAGGTTGCACCAAAGACTTATACAGAGACACTTTCACCTCTTTTTTTCTGCTAGCCATTCCTCTCAGAATGCACCCAAGCATCCTCCTAGCTTTTGCTGTCACCTTTTCTACCTATTTAGCTACTTTAACATCATTAGACACAACCACGCCTAGGTCCCGCACTTCTTTAGTGCACAAAAGTACTTCACCCCCTATACTATATTGCTCCCTTGGATTGCTGCAGCCCAAATGCATGACCTTGCATTTTTTAACATTAAATCCCAGCTGCCAAATTCTAGACCATTCTTCAAGCTTAGCTAGATCCCTCCACATGTTCTCTACACCTTCCTGGGTGCCTATTCTATTGCAGATTTTGGTATCATCTGCAAAGAGACAAACCTTACCTGACAGCC
This sequence comes from Ichthyophis bannanicus, assembly GCA_033557465.1. NCBI lineage: Eukaryota > Metazoa > Chordata > Amphibia > Gymnophiona > Ichthyophiidae > Ichthyophis > Ichthyophis bannanicus. The sequence goes on from CM066031.1 coordinate 1,317,228,264, forward strand.
CTTCCGCTATATCACTAACAAAGATGTTAAAAAGAATCGGACCAAGGACAGATGCCTGGGGCACACCACTGGTAACTTCCTTCTCCTCAGAGTGAGCTCCATTTACCTGAACCCTTTGTCACCTCCCACTCAACCAATTTCTAACCCAAGCAGTAACATTAGGGTCCATCCCTAAGGTGCTCAGTTTGTTTATAAGTTGCCTATGAGGAACAGTGTCAAAGACTTTACTGAAATCTAAATACACCACATCTAGGGCTCTCCCTCGGTCCAACTCCCTGGTCACCCAGTCAAAGAAATCAATCAGATTTGTCTGACAAGACCTGCCTCTGGTGAATCCATGCTGCCTTGGATCCTGTAATCCGCTGGACTCCAGAAACTATTTTCTTTTTCAGCAGTGTTTCCAATAATTTACTCACCACCAAAGTTAAACTAATCAGCCTGTAGTTTTCAACCACATCCTTACTTCCACTTTTGTGTAAAGGCACTACATGAGCCTCTCTCCAGTCCTTTGGCACCACTCCCGACTCCAATGAAGCTTTGAAAAGATCAGTCAGTGGAGCTGCTAGAATGTTCCCAAGTTCCCTCAGTATTCTAGGGTGTATCCAATCCGGTCCCATCGCTTTGTCTACTTTAAGTTTAGCTAGTTTCTCATGAACACAGTCTTCTGAAATTTCTTCAAGATACCCCTCGCTTCTCTTCCTGTTTGTGGGTGTTTTCTGAGGTCCTATTCCTGGTTCTTCATCTGTGAACACAGAACAGAAATATTTGTTAAGCAATTCTGCTTTATCCTCATCAGCTTCTACATATCCTCCCTTCATCCTTGAGTCTGACAATACCACTTTTGCACTTCCTCTTCTCACTAACATATCTGAAAAATGTCTTTTCCCCTATTTTATTGCATTGGCTATTTCCTCCTCTTTTTGAAAATTTGCTTTCCTGACTATTTTGCTAGCTTCTCTAAGTTTTTCCAAATATAGACACCTGTCTTCCTCTCTCTGTGATCTCTTGTATTTCATGAATGCCTCCCTCTTTTTCTTCACCTTTTCAGCTACTACTTTCAAATGCCATAGTGGTTTCCTTTTCCTTTTACCTTTATTTACCATTTTAACAAAAAAGTTGGTTGCCCTTAAAATGTCCCCTTTCAGTTTTGCCCACTGTTTTTCTACACCCCCAGCTGTTCCCAACCCGCTAATGACTCTTTGAGGTATTGACCCATCTTGGCAAAGTTAGTTTTCCTAAAGTCTAAGACTCTTGCTTTTGAGTGGATTCTAACAGCCCTAGTCCTAATACTGAACCACACCATCTGGTGATCACTGGATGCAAAATGATCTCCCACTATAACATCAGAAAGATTTTCACCATTGGTATGCACCAAGTCCAGTATGGCCCCTTCACATGTGGGGTTTGTTGCCAATTGCCCGAATAGTTCTCCCTCTAGAGAATCCATGATCTCCTTACCTCTATATGATACTGCAGCAGGAATGTACCAATCAATAATGAGGTGGTTTGCATGATTTTTTAATTTAACACACATCGTTTGATAAATGTCATGCACTATTTCCTTAATGCATTTTAGTAACTATCCCCCCCAAAATTGATTCAGTATGCATCAACGGAGAAATTAGCATGCAGAATGTTGTTTAATGTGCATTAAAAAGTTATATGGTATGTTAACATTTTTTTTTTAATATAAATATGTAAAATGAAGCAAAATATCTGAAAATTGGGGAAAGTTTAAAAATAAAGAAAAAGTACCATTTTTACTGTGCATTTCCCTATCGTTTTGTTCTACTGTATGTACTACTGTATATTGTTATGATGATTGTACCTCACCTAGAATGTTGGATAAGTAGATTAGAAAACATTAAATAATAATAATAAAGCTAAAATTGCAAAGGGGAGATATGATAGAGGTCTATAAATTAATGAATGGAGTGGAACAGGTAAATGTAGATCAATTGTTTAAGCCAATATAGAAAGACTAGGGGACATGCAATGAAGCTACAGTGTAACCCATATAAAACTAATAATCAAAAATATTTTTTTCAGTCAACTCGCAAACTCTTGGAATTCATTACCAGAGGACATAGTAAAAGCTGTTAGTGTAGCTGGGTTTAAAAATGGTTTGGAGACGTTCCAGGAGGAAAGGTCCATAAACTATTATTAAAGGGGACCCGGGAAATCCACTGCTTGCCCCAATACAAGCATTGTGGAACCTGTGTCCTTTGGGGAAACTGCTAGGTACTTGTGACCTAGATTGGCCACTGTTGGAAACAGGATACTGGGCTTGATGGACCTTGATCTGACCCAATATGGCGTATCTTATGTTCTAACCTAATCATGCTTAAGATTCAAAGTTTTTAATTAAGATGATCTATCCCCTCCATCTCTCGTAGCTTTAGGAAAGCCGATCTTGTTCTTCCTCTAATAGTTTCTGCTTCTATTTCCTTGCATGCATCATTGTAGTACTTTTCTTTGTCCTTTCTTGCTGCACATTGGAAATCTCTGTTGACTTGTGTGATTGTCTTTCTTTCTCCTCTGGCTTTAGCTTCTCTGCGTTTCTGGGCAATTTTCAGAGTTTCTTCCGTCATCCATTTTGGCCATTTTTGCTTTTTCACCTTGAGATGGATACGAGAGTTAAAGAAAAAGTTCCAGGCTCGAATTGGAATGTTACAAGATGCTCAAGATTCTATGTTGAATGATGCTGAGATGATCAAGAAAAGGTGGAAGGAATATACAGAGTTTTTATATGATAAAGATCAAGTGGACCATCAGCCATTTCAACCTGTACCTTATGATCGGGAACCATTGGTGATGAAAGAAGAAGTTGAAGCAGCATTGAAAGCCTTATCAAAGAACAAAGCACCAGGCATTGATAGCATTCCCATAGAAGTATTACAGTAATCTGATGCAGCTGTTACCGTACTTACAAGGCTATGCCAAGAAATATGGAAGACAACATCATGGCCAACTGACTGGAAAAGATCTGTGTTTATACCAATACTAAAGAAAGGTGATCTAACTGACTTGTGGAAATTATCGCACAATCGCTCTGATCCCACATGCCAGCAAGATTCTACTGAAGATTATTCAAAAGAGACTACGACCATACCTGTAGCAAGAACTACCTGAAGTACAAGCAGGGTTCAGGAAAGGGCGCGGAATGAGAGGCATCATCGCGGATGTGAAATGGATCCTTGAAAAGACTAAAGAATACCAAAAGGATATCTATTTGTGATTTATTGACTAGAGCAAGGCTTTTTACTGTGTAAATCATGATAAACTCTAGGCCACATTAAGAAGCATGGGTATACCAGAACACCTGATAGTTCTCTTGCACAATCTGTACATTGATCAAGAAGCAACAGTTTGAACGGAACAAGGAGAAACAGAATGGTTTAAAATAAGCAAAGGTGTAAGACAAGGCTGCATACTTTCCCCCTACCTGTTTAATTTATATGAAGAACAAATCATCAGAGAAGCAGGATTGTATGAAGACAACAGAGGTGTGAAGATTGGTGGAAGACTCATCAATAACCTTCGCTGTGCTGATGATACCACATTACTGGCTGAAAGTGAAGATGATCTGAAACATTTGCTTCTCACAATCAAAGAACATAGTCTCAAAATGGGCCTGCACCTTAACGTAAAGAAGACAAAGATCATGACAACTGGCATAATCAACAGGTTCATCGTTGAAGGAGAAGAAATTGAAATCATGAACAACTTTAACCTACTTGGATCAACTATCAATAAAGAAGCAACAAGCAGTCAAGAAATCAGACGACGCATTGCTCTTGGCAGAATGGCTATGAAAGACCTAGATAAGATTCTTAAGAGCAGAAATGTCTCTCTCCATACAAAGATTCGGCTTGTTCAAGCCATGGTATTTTCAATAACATCATATATATGTGAAAGCTGGACAGTGAAAAAGATAGACAGGAAGAAAATTGATGCCTTTGAATTATGGTGCTGGCGGCGAATACTGTGTATACCATGGACAGCCCGAAGAACAAACCAGTCAGTACTAGAGGAGATCAAACCTAAGCTTTCTTTAGAAGCTCAGATGACAAGACTTCGACTTTCATACTTTGGACACATCATGCGAAGAGAGAGATCATTAGAGAAAGACATCATGCTTGGCAAGATAGAAGGTCAGCACAAAAGAGGAAGGCCAGCAATGAGATGGATCGTTACAATAACAGCAGCTACGTGCACCAGTCTGTCAACAATGAGCCACTTCACTGAAGACCGAATACAATTTAGGATAGCTATCCAGAGGGTCGCCATGAGTCGACTCCGACTCGATGGCACTTAACAACAACAACAATCCCCTCCATATAATTTAAAGTTTGTTTTCATTTTATATCACATATTGAAAAGGTTGAAGTTTTAGATCAAAATATCTGTTAAGATTTAAGTCTTATTTTCTTTAATTCTAATGTCCTTTTATAATTCCTATGTACTATACTAGATATATATAAAACTATGTAAAGTATATAACAGGCAGGGTAGTTTTCAGAGAGCACAGTCTGAAGTCACCATGAAATGTAGTCTTCAGTAATGAAACTGCAATCTGAGAAATATTGTCTAGTAAGATATTTTAGCTCTGAAAGATTTTTTAGATTTATTGACTTGACATTTATTTTCACAAGCTGACATTTTATGATTATTTAACTAGGCATTACCAATAAATATGTTAAGCAAATGGTTCATTAGTCCTGTTGTCCTCTTAACCCACTACTTCAGAATTAAATAGATAGATTAGTTATGTCCCCGGTCTCCTTTCTAGGAAGCTGACAAGAACAATTTTAAATTAATTTTATATTTGTTAATAAAACTTTTCTAATGTGCTATTGTATAACTGTAGAGCTGTATAATGGTGATAAGTATTCAGGTACAATATTTCATTTCCTAAAGAGCATATAATCTCAGGGGCAGGCCTATTAAACTGAGGTAAGGTTTGGCAGCTATTGCAATGCGTTAGCTGCCATAAGTGTGATGTAAGCAAAAACCCTCAGGGTATCTGCAGGAGGCTTTCCCAGGTTAGTCCCTGCAGATACCACGGTGGTTCTGGATTTACCACAAAGACCCACATTACCTGCCTCAGCAAGTATCATGGGACATGTCCCACAGTACCTGCCAATGCAGGTGCCATGGGTTCCAGCAGTAAATCCTAGGGTTGGGAAGGTAGCGATCGCATGCACAGAGCATTCCTGCCTTCCTCAGTGGTCCACATAAAGATGGTGTGAGGCTAGCACTCATGACTGTGGCCATTTTGAAATGGCCTGATGACAGGGGCAGGAGTAAAGAGAATCAATAATACAACAGCAAATAGGGCCTTCAGCCTTTACGTCCCCAAATGTTGGAATGCACTCCCACCAGACATTCGAGCTATAACAGACCTGACCCAATTCAGGAAGGCAATCAAATATCACCTCTTCCTCCAATACTACCCAACCAGCGATGAATTTAGTTAGCACCACCTAAGAAACACCGCCCTTTTGCAGCCCATACTCACAAGGTCTCAAGTATTCAAAACGGATTCATCATTTATTGTGCAATTCAACAATGTTATAGGAATTTACCTCATGTATATAGCATATTTCATGTAAATAGTTCATGTATATAGTTCAGCCCCTGTTATCCAAGTTTATATTCCTGTTCGATGTAAAACCAAACAGAATGTGTGTATTGGTCACTTTGTTATACTGTAAACCGCGCTGATACCGAATAGTGCGGTATATAAGCAACTGTAATAAAAAATAAATAAATCTGTCCTGCCCCGTCTGCCCAATAGACCACCAGAATTGCCAAAGTATGACTTATGGGGGAATTCAGGGGGTGGGGGGTGGCGGTGGACCCACCTTTTTGCAGCTGACTAGCTGGAATATTTCTTTTCAAGGGGAGGAGGGGGGCACCGGCTGGCTAGCTATGACTCTTTTGTGTGAATGGGGGGTTGAGAGGGAGGGGGTTTCCATAGCTAAATAGCCAGGATGTTTCTTTGCTAGGGATAAGGAGCTATCCAGGGGGTATCGGTGCTGCAAGGGGGCAGATCTTTTTTTATTTATATGGACTGCACAGTGGATCACAACAGCACAGCACCATCAGTATGGTTTAAGGGGGGAGGTCTGATTACCTCCAGAGCAGACAGCTACTGCCGATTGGCAGCAGATTGGGCTTTCACACAGATAACATCATCTCAAGAGATGGCATTATCTGCCACCATGATTGGGCTCGATTTTGGCAGCTACCACATGAAAATATTTCATGCAGTTGCTGCTAACCATTGCCACCCTCACTCCCCACCCCAAATCTGCCCTGATGCCACCCCTAAAGCCCTGCACCACACAAAAAAACAGATGTTGCAGAAAGGTGCCTGCGATATCTGATTTCTCGCACATTAGCTGCTACCGCAGGGCGATACATCTGCATTACCTCTAATTTGATGATGAATACTTTCACTGTGGGCATGCACATGGGAGGAGTTTGAGAGAAGTGTGGAAAGTACAAGCAAGTGCACGTTTATGCACATACTTGCAAAAGTTAGGTGCAATCATTTACACCTGCTCTAGTGTGCTTGTGCCTTAATTTAAGGCACATGCTCTACTTCATATGCTAGTATGTTTTTTTAAAGAGAAGTAGATGTCTATTTGTTTTTATAAAATAGGTTTAGCTTAAACACTTTAAAATATGCTTTAACTAGGTGCTGCTTTGTAAAAGTACCCTCCACATGTATAGGACAGAGGTGCTGAATATATGTATTTTATTTAAGCATTTTGGCCAGCATTCAAAAAAGATACTGACTGTGGTATTTAAATATTGACCTGATAATTTTGGCCTGAAAAAACCCACAAAACATGCAGGAGACCTTAGAAGAAAAGCTACATCTAAAAAAATAACATTCTGCATGTTAGACAAAAGCACCTTATGCCTATGCCAAATACTGAAATATCAGGAAAGAACAAATTTTACCCTTAAAAAACTGTGTCTCTGAATCTAAAAAGAAACATTTGAGAGATCATACCTTGTAAAGCATGAGGGCATAAGTCACAAAGAATTATGCAACTTACAGTAATATCTGACTGAGAATGCTCTAGTAGCATAGTAACATTCAAACTATCATCTAACACATGAAGGAATGGAGGACTAGCCTAGTGGTTAGGACAGGGGCCTGGGACCAGAAAAACCAGCATTCAAATCCCAATGGTATTCCTCATGGCTTTGGACCAGTCACTTTACCCTCTACTTCCTCATGTACAAACTTAGATTGCAATCCCTCTGGCCCAGGGACAAGTAAAATACCTTCTATACTTGAATGTAGCTCACCTTGAACTACTACTGAAGATAGAAAGCTTTTACAACAGAAGGGAATGATATACGAGGAACATTTGCAATATGTCACTAGAAGATCTAGCAGGGATTTAGAAAATTTTAAGAATCTCCTTTGAAAAGAGTATTCAGGGAGGATACATAACTTAAGGAATATCATTTTTATTGTCATTGACAATTAAGATTGTAAACACTGTATTACTTCATACAATGTATATATTTCAAAGTAAACGTTGCAAATCATTTCCCAGATTCCAACACCCCCCTGCTTACTTTATATCTTACTTAAAGATTTTGTCTATTTATCTACATAAGGCTAACTCTTATACAATCAGGTCTACCCCCCAATCTTACACATTTTTGCACTTGTTAGTCAATGATTAAGAGAGAATATAACACAACCCCAGTACCTTCATGTGTTCTACTCATCTTGTCCAAGGCTTTAACCCCTACCTCCCTCCTTCCACACTTCTTCCCCCTCCCACCCCTCTATGTTCTTTTCTCCGCTACCCTCCCTCCACTCTCCCTCCCTTTAAACCCTACCTATAATTATTCATATCCCAAGCATTTCATTCATTCATTCATGCACACCACACTCATCCCTCCATCCGTCTTTTCTGTCTTTTCCCATTGCTCTATCATAAACCTAAGCATAATCATAATCTTTTGTACACCACCTCCTCAAGAAGGGTAATGTTGCAAGATTGGATCCCATATTTTTCCAAAATCCTCCATTTTATTTTTTCCCAAGTATCTGGGCTGTTTTCTGCTCCATATGCATCAGTTCTATCAGCGTCTGCTCCCATTCTGCCACTTCTGTGGGGTTTTCAGTCAGCCAGTGGCATAAAATACATTGCTTAGCTACTATGAAGCCTTTGTTATATAAGTGCTTATGGTGGCTCCCAACCAACTCTCCCCCTTCACACAAACCAAACAAGCACCATTCTGGCGAGAATTCTCGACATTGTGGTCCCCATCCCGCTAACTTCCTCTCCACATCCCCCCAGAAGCTTTGTATCGACTCGCAGAGCCAAAAGCAATGAGCTAGTGTTCCTTTCTCTTTTAACATAGTGTGCACACATCTGTCCAAGTCAAGCCCACCCGAGCTGCCCACACATTAGGGACATATGCTCGCCAGAGACATTTATATTGTATTTCTTGTAATCATATTGATTCAGAGACAGTCTTTATCCCTTGGAAAGCTTTTTGTAGCACTTCTACCGTAAATCCGGGCATTTTATCCTGACGCCATCTCTGAGCAAATGTCTCCAGCGCTCCCCAATCCTCCCCCCTCCTGGATAAAGCTCTTCTTTTAGACTGCACACCGATATTCTGTCTTCTAGTGCTTCCAATAAAGCCAACATACCCCTTGAGCTCCAAAATGAGCCAAACTACTTTTGGAGACCTCCTACATAGTGTCTGACTTGCAGATAGAAGTAAAATGTTTTCAATTCTATATTATATCTCTTACTCAAAGATTGAAAGGAATCTAATTCCAGGACCACTTCCATCTTCAAATGACCGACGAAGGCCACCCCACATCGTGCCCATCCCTTTGACACTCCACCCTGCCTCCCTGGTTCGAATTTTCCATTCCCCATCAAGGGGAGACAATTGGTGCCTCTCCAATTTAAATTCCTCTGCTGACACATTGCTTTCCATGCCTGCCTTAGGGCCCTCATATACACTGAAAATCTCCAAGCCGGCTGTAGTTCCCTGCTTACTTTATGCAGTAAGTATGTTTGATGGTATGGCCCGGACATCTGGTCTACTAGCTCCAGTGGCAGGCTTTCCTCTTTGCCTACTATCAAATCTCTCAGGGGTCTAAGCAAGCATGCCAAATTATAGGTACGCAAAGACAGTAGGCCTGTTCCTCCCTCCTCTAAGGTTTTCATCATCGTCGACAAAGCTATACTGGATCGTCTATCTTTCCACAAGAATTTACCTATATGTTTCTGCAACATATCTCTCCGTAAGAGCCACACTGGGACATGGCACAAGAGATAAATCCATCTAGATATCTCCACCATCTTAATAAGAGCTATGTGACCCATAAGTGATATGGGAAGATCCCTCCACTTCTTCAGCCTTGCCACTGTCCTTTCTATCATTGGTTTTATATTTACCTCATAAAACTGGGATGTATTTTCTGGAATTTGAATGCCCAGGTAGTGAAATTGCTCCTGTGCCCATATCAGCGGAAGTTTCCCTACCAACCTTTTCTAACTCTTTCTGCTACATCTAGTGCTAGAGATTTGTTTCTATTTATTCGTAATCCCGAAAATGATCCAAACCGCCCTGTCTGTTGTAATACTAAATCTAATGATTTTTGGGGATCACAGATACACATAAGCATATCGTCTGCAAAAGCACTTACTTTAATGCCCCCATTGTTCCATTCTATTCCCTTTATCTCTTCTACCTTGATCACGGAAAGCAATAGAGGCTCCAGCTGGAGAACAAATAGAAGGGGAGACAGGGGGCACCCCTGCAGTGTCCCCCGCCTCAAAGAAAAAGACTGTGAGTATAACCCCCCACTAGCCACACAAGCCAGAGGGTCCATGTATAGTGCTTTGATCCATTCTAGAAAGGCTCCTTTGAATCCAAACTGGCATAAAACCTCAAACATGTAAGCCCAGGAGACCCGGTCAAAAGCCTTTTCCGCGTCTTGACTTAACAAGAGCAAGGGAGTCTCCTGGAGAATGCACTTTTCCATTCCTAGCAGGACTCCGCTAATATTCGAGAAAGCCTCTCTTCCCTTCACAAATCCTGACTGATGTCTGCCTATCAGTCTTGGAAGTATCTTCTGCAGCCTCGTTGCTAATATCAATGCCATAATCTTCATATCGTAATTGATTAACAATATAGGCCTATACGAAGCCGGGTCCTGGATAGATAAGTTAATAGTTATAAAAACACTCTAAATGACTTCTTTGCCTTGATCTTTACTAAAGAAGATGTTGGGATCGTGAACTTTAAGTCTAATAGATGAAATTGACACTCTCAAGAACAACAAATTGTCAGGACCAGATGGTAGTCACCCAGAGTATTAAATAAAGCTCAAAGATGAAATTGCTAACCTGTAACCTATCATTTAAAATGACCATAATAACTGAGGACTGGAGTGTGACCAATGCAACACCAATTTTTAAAAAGGATTCCATAGGTTAACCCAGGAAGCTATAGACAAGAGAGCCTGATGTCAGTCCCAGACAAAATGATTTAAGCTATACTAAAAACACAACATGAATATTTTTATTAATGATGCCTTAATTAGAGTGAGTCAGCATAGATTCAGCTCTTGTCTTACTAATTTATTAGAATTTTTTTGGGGATGTGTCTGCCTTGATAAAAGACAAGTTAATTGGTGCACTATAGGTTGATGTTTTTTTTCAGAACTACAAGAGGCTTAATTTGAGATTCTCATAGTTCTGAAAAAAACTTCAAACCTACAGTGCACCAATTAACTTGTCTTTTATCAAGTCAGACACATATGCAAAAAAATTCTAATAAACTGGAAAGACGAGAAGTGAATCTATGCTGACTCACTTCATTTAAGCCATCATTAATAAAGTTATTCATGTTGAGGGCGATTCAGAGAAGGACGTGCGGGGCGGACGTAAATGCACAACTCATGCACGTCCCCACCGGAGATGGTATTTCGTGCCTTTTTGCACCGACATGGAGGCATGCATGGAATATGGCACTGGATGTGTCTGCCGTTGCACATATAGTCTGCATTCAGGCCCGAGCAATGTGGACATGCAGATCACACGTGTAGGTCTGGGACCATGCCGTTAGCATGTAAGTCAAGAAAGCCTTTGACAAGGTCCCTCATCAGAGACTTTTGGCAAAACTAAAGAGTCATGGGATAAGAGGCACTGTACTATTGTGGATCAGGAACTGGTTAAAAGATAGAAAGCAGAGGGTAGGGCTAAATGGCCAATTGTCCCAATGGAGAAAGGTGAATAGTGGTGTACCCCAGGAAAGAATAAATGTGCATATGTAAGACACCTCTCTCCTGCCTCCACAAACAATTTCACAGTGGGAGCAAGGTGAGTTTAGAGGTATGGCACAGGAAAGAAACCATGACACATGACATTGCACAGGTCCAGTGTGGCTTGGCACCACAGGGGTGACAGCAGACAGAGCATGAGTAAGTGTATGACAATGGAGAGATGACAGCCATATACCCCCACCTGCTGTAACTAACAACCACTTATCCGCATTCCTTACACAGTCATCTCGGTCGAGGATTCACCCCCCCCCCCCATGACAGAAGAGCAGGAGGAAGAAGATGACGGTTAGGGGGATGAGATGGAGGAGGAGGCAGAGGAAGAGGAAGAGGAGGAGGAAGGGGCAGAGAAGCATCCACAGCAGCGGAAATTTGGCTTTGAGCAAGCTGCAGTAACATGCAGCCCCCAAAGCCTGGCCACTGCAAAAATGGACACCACCATAATAGCCAGCCCAAAAGTGCTGTACCTCCTCATCAGGGGAGAGTGGGGATGAGGAGGTGTATACCCTCACCTTGATGGAGGTTCCCTGCTCCCCTGAGGGAGAGGGACAGGATGGTACCATGGAGGCTGGGCAGGAGACTCCACAGTGGGAGATCCAGGGCACAGAATGTGACAGAGCAGAGGCCAAAGGTGGAGAGGCAGGGTACATCTGGGGGAGTGACCCTGAGGAGCAGAGGAAGGAGGAAGAGGGAACACAGAGGGAGGATGAGAGAGGTGGCAGGGATGGGAGCATGCAGGGGGAAGAAGGAGGGGACGGGGCATGCAGGGAGCAGAGGGGGGGGACAGGAGTGTGTAGGGGCAGAGGGAGGGGACAGGAACATGCAGGTGGCAGAGGGGGGACAGCAGCATGCAGGAGGTATTGGGAGGGGACAGGAGTGTGCAGGGGCAGAGGGGGGATGGGAGCATGCAGGGGGCAGAGGTTGGGGGTGGGGAGCATGGACCAGGGGTGGGGACATGTGGGCCCGAGTGACATGGACCCTAACATGTGGCTGTGCAATGTGGAACTATCTGAGGAGGCACAAGGTGGCACCCACACAGCATGGTGTGGGCACCATGGGTGCTGTGATTCAGGCCCTTTCAGCAGCAGCAGGGCCCTTAGACTGCATTGCATAGCACCTTCAGGGCATCTAGGGAGACCTCCAGGTGGTACAGAGGCTCACTGAGGCACTCATGTCCCCACCCGGGCTAATGTGTGGAGGTGGCAGACCCAATTAGACACCATTTGGGTGGGCACAGGTGCTGCAAATGCACGTATGTGAAATGCAATGCTGATGTGCCACAAATAAAGTTCATTAACCATGGAACAATGTGTCTGCATATATGACCACACTGGCGACCACAGGAGGCATGGCAGCATACAGGGTTCAATTGTGTGGCTGGGCAGGGAATGCACAGTCACATGTCTGGACATGACATACTCCCACACAGGCACTGGGCATGTGGAGCACCAGCAGGCACCATAAAGCCAGATCAGTGCAGAAGACAGCGGCCATGCCATCGAACAGTGGGCAGGAAGAGGTGATGAGGGTACCAGAGTGGATGCCTCCCCTGTACACACTGGGCCTATCTGTCTGCTGCTGGCTGCAGTGGTAGGGTGGGGGGCCTTTGTTGCCCATCTGGCTGGGGCAGGGGTACAGGGGATGTGGTGGTGGCTTAATGGATGTACCCTTGCACTGTATGAGCCGGGGCTGCAGCAAGATGTGGCCACTGATGTCTAGGACTGGACAGGGTGCGCAGACCAGGGGTGTATGGGGGCAGAGGGGGCACACTGCCTGTGTGGGTGGAGGGAGGAACATGTACCTGGCTGTGTTGGTATGTCTGCATGGGGAGAATGAGTGTGCCCTGAATGGGAGCACATGGGTGACCGAGTGCAGATGGAGGGATGTGCATTCAGGTCTGGAAAGCACGCGATAGCAGATATGGGGGAGAGGTGACTGCCTGCAGGGGATGAAATGGCTCATTGGATAGCAGACATAGGTAGGTGTGCACAGGCCTGCCCGCTGATGCCCAACCATGCCCCCTACCCTTCATTCTTGCCAGTATTGGTAGTCTACCTCATACAAAATGCGTCTGCATGAGGTTCCTCCTTGTCGCCGCAGCCTGTTGGTAGGCTGGGCCATGTGCTGGCTGGGGGGCTGCCATGTCATCTACCTCACCCTCAGGCTCACCATCTGCTGCATCAGGTGTGGGCTGACTCCACCACAGGGCAGGGTTGTGCACCACGCAGCATGTCAGGGATGTCCTGCATACCTTGGATGGTGCATAGAGCAGCTCACCACCTGACCAGTCCATGCAACAGAAGTGGCTCTTCAGCAATCAAAAGGTCTGCTCAATGATGGAGCAAGTCAACTGGTGTGACTGGTTGTATCGCAGTTCCTCAGGTGTACTAGGGTTGATGACTGGGGCATGAGCCAGTCCCTCAGTGGGTATCCCCTGTCACCTGTGGAGAATGGGGGTGGCAGGAATGTCAACATGTTGTGTCATAGCCAGCTTCACAGGTGTCAGCCTACCCATGCACCACATACCATCCCAACATGTCCAACATGCATGTGTGCTGCAACTGTGCCATGCAGCACCCCCACATGCCTGGGGCTGGTCATCTTTGCCGTAAAACCACCCCTTTGTGTCCCCAGCTGTGGCGATGCCCCAACCCCCATCACATCCATGTGCTGATTGTGGCCAGCCCCCTCCCATGACCAGGGACACAAGTGCCCCCCCCACTACTTTTAGGCAACCCACAGCCATGGTGTGACCCCCTGGTGGGCACAGCCTGCTTTCATACACATGGCAGACCATGCCTCTGAGCCTCTGGGGTTACGCATGCATGTGTGTAGGATGGTGACACAACAAGCAGCCAGCCACTGATGATGGCACCATTCTCAAAGTCTTCATGTATCCCAGACTGGGCCAGGATGTAGACATCATGGCACAAGCCAGGGAAGTGTGCCATGACATCCAGGATCTCCATCTAAACATTGCAGATGACTTGCATGTTCAGTGAGTGGTAGGCCTTCCTGTTTCTGTATGCTGCCTCATACATCTGAGGTGGGAAACTGGACATATGTGTGCAGTCAATGGCACCCAGGACAGATGGGAAACCTGCAATCTCACTGAACGTCAGCATGATTTTCTGCTGCTGCTGTGGTGTGTGTGGGAAGGTTATGCACTGTGCAGCACATTCCACGAAGGCATCTAGGAACTGGCTGATGCTGCGTGACATTGCTTCCTGGCTCAACCCAGTTGCCATTGCCACAACAAACTGGAACACACCTGTCTGCAGAAAGGCTAGGGCCGTGAGCACCTTCACATGGACAATCACTGTGTCCTGTCTGTCTGCATGCAATGCCAGGTGTGGCCCCAGCTTCTGAATCCAGTTGTGGATGGCTGCACTGTCAAATCTGTACCAGGTTCTGCCTGAGGACCCTAGAAAATGGGTGGTGACATGCTGCGCACCAGTGCTCACAGTCAGTGATCACCAGCAGGGCAGTAACAAACACAGTAGTAGTCCCCTTGTGTACCATCCTCAGACATCTGGCAGTGGCTCCTGTGGGAAGATGAAACAGGTCAGTGGTCAGTCTGAGACCCTGGAGGTGTGCTACCAATAGTAGCCCCTAATGCCCCCTGTGGGTAGCAGGGGGCAGGTGCTATGATAAACTGCTGGCCTCACCTCTTCTCCCCATGCACATGCCATCACACATGTTTTATACGTTGCACAGCAAACATGCACACCTATGTGCATCCTCACATACATCCGTGTTACGTATTCTGTGCGCTTGGGTGTGTACGACGTTAGATATCCACCTGCTATAAAATGTGTAACACTGGTGTGGCCATGCCTCCGCAAAATTCCATTTCTCCATGCTGCTTTCATTGTGGATGTTACTGAACCTGAACTGCTGTGTTGTCTACCATGGCCCCCAAGGTGACCACCAGGAAGTGCAACTTCAGTGACGGGAGCAGACACTCCTCATTGAGGAGATACTAGCCAACTTAGGGGTCCTCATGGGCACCGATGAGGCCCATGTGGGTGCATATGAATGGCAGCGCAGGTGACTCGCCATATGCTAGAAGCTGAATACAATACACCACAACAACAGGGACATAGAAGATGTGAAGCGGCAGTGGCTGCAGGTACATCATGACACATGCAAGAAAGCACACACAGTGGGGCCAAATGGTCAGGGATTTCAACTTACTGAACTGGAGCAGCAAGTCCTGGACACTGTTGACACCAGTACGTTGGAGGGCATTGGTGACATGGACACCTCATGGCTCTGTGTCTGTGCTGACATTCACCTTTTGTATGTCCTCCTCCCCGGGCCTGCTTTCATGGTGTGGGTACCCATTGAACCCCCCCATTGCACCTTTCACATGGGTCCCCTCTGATTTGGGGTGGGGCACACATGAGTATGTTGCACTGTCACAATTCCCTCTGCTGGCTCACTGGGTGACTCTGTGGTAGTGACTCTGCCCTGGTTTGCATTGCACTCTCCCAGCTGCCCCTATACCTCTGTGGTGTGGTGTCTATAGGGCCTTTGTGCAACGCTGCTGCCCATGTGTGTGTGGGGGGGGCACTGTGTGCAGGGGTGGCAATGTGTTGTTCATCTCTGCCTCTCTCAACAGTTACCTCAATGGACAGGGTTGTGCACTCTGTGGTGCCATCAGAGGGGGGGGGGTGTCCCAGCTTGCGGCCTCTGTGGATGGGAATATGGAGCCTGCCAGTGGTGCAGAATCTGAGGGCATTAGCTCAGTTGAAATGGTGGACAGGCTCGCACCATCACCAGAGCCCCCTATCCAGCCTGGTGGCAATGGTCACCATGGGCAGTGCCACCTCTGCACATCTGTGCAGCTGGTGCATTGTGATGAGTGCCTGCTTGCCCAGCAGGAGATGTATGCAGTGCATGCATATGAGAAGCTGCAGCTCCTCAGGCACACTGTGGTACTGTGGGAACAGTAGCTGGCCTTCCGGGAATGGCAGCTGGCAGCAACAATGCACCTCAATTCCTCTGTATGCTATCTCAGGTTGTGCATTGACCTGCTGGTCGCCCAGTTGGACAGGTCACAGGGTACACCTGTCCCCATTGCCACACATGTGCTGCCAACTGTGGCTGCCAAAACTGTGTCCATGCCTTCACCTCCAGCTGCTGCTACTGTGCTTCCTGCTGCTGCTGCTGGTGGGCCTCTGCCATCTGCCCTGCCATCCACCAGCAGGGTGTTGACACGTGCCACTGCACAGGCAGCATCAGCTGAGGGGTCCAACAGCATGGGACAGTTCTGCATTCTGATCCCTGTGCCCCGGGGTGTGGGGCCCCTGCTGGTGTCCCCCCATTCCATGAGGCACATGGGGGACCAGTGGGGAGGGCAGCAGAAGCAGCCTGGACTTGGAGGGCATGCCATCACCCACACCTGCCTATTGCCAATCACTGGGGGCCGGAGGTGTATCCTCTAGGCAAGGAAGAGGAAGGGGGTGGGTAAGGGAACATGGAGGGCAGAGGTAGATCAGGGAGGGATTGGATGTCTGTTACCAGGGTTAGGGGTTGTGAGGTGAGGATGAGGATGGTCTGTGGTGAGCTGTTGGGGGCACTTCCTCTGTGGAGGAAGTGGAATAAGACCCCCATACAAATGACCACCCCCTGACATACAGGGCCGACCTCAGAATCAGCCCTGTATGCCTGGGATCAGGTTCCCATCCACTCCTTGCCATCGCTCCTCCTCTGGCCCACCCCCTCCCCTCCACGAACAGCTAGCCTATAGGTGCGGGGAGCTCTGTCTTCTGGACCGGCAACCCAGCATTTAGCGGTTCTGGACATCTAGCCCCGCTAAACACTGATCAGAATAGACCCCCATGTCATTATCAATATGCATTAGAGTTACCATCCATTCAATACTTATCACAAAGCATGAAATATTTACTTATGAATTACGTACCATATTGATTATTCTAATTGTGCTTTGTCTTCTGGTATCAACTTTACATCCAATAACACTCCACTTCAATGCACCTGTCCCCCGACTTTAATCCCTTATCCCATGGCCAATTATCATTCCTCTTCTCTCACTCACTCACTCTGTCTCACTAACATACATCCGTCACAGTTTGCTCTACTCTTATCTCCATTGTGTAAGCACATTTTCTATCTTTTGATATTATAAGGGGATACCATTGCTCAATAAATTAAAAAGAAACCCAATTTAACTCTCTATATGGAACTATAACTTGATCTTCCCAAATATGTCACATCTTAATATTTTGTCCCCTGGGTCATATCCTCCCCCCAATCCCCTCATAACAGAAATCAATGATTCCCCACCCTATCCAGTGACCCAACCTCTTTCCATAAACTAATCTGCACAAGTTCCACTCTCATGCCCCCCCCCCCCCTAAAACTGAAAGTACACACAATGGGACATACCCAATTAACAGAATGGCAACACCCTAAAGCACACACAAGTGCCCATTCATGTAACTAAGTCCTTTAGAATTGGGATTTACACATGTAACTAGCACATACCTTTCAGCGCACGCTTTATAGAATGAGACCCATTATGTCTAAGTCTTCATTTACTTCCATACATTCTCACCTCAGTTTAAAAAAAACCAAAAACACTTAGATGCTGAGCACTGTGCTGAATATTTAAGAGCTTTAGTTTTTTTTCTATTTTCAGTGGCATTATGCATAGAGCAGAATTTACATATCCCACTTTATGCCTAATACTTTGTGTTCTGTAGGGAGGGAGGTTTAGGGACTTTCTGAGGGCAGGATTGCAAATACACACAATCTACACACATAGGTGTCAAATTTCAGTGCCTATGGGGTCTATTCTGTCCCATGAATAGCGGGGATGGACGCCCCATTGGGACGTCCATCCCTGCTATTCGCTCTCCTTTGTTTCCGGCAGTAGATTCCCCGTACAAACAAGGAGTTTCTATGGGGAGACTTAGTCAGGATTGGGAGGGGATGTAGTGGAGGTGGAGCGAGGGTGGGGCATGGGCAGTCTGCGACCCTGGACATACAGGGCCGATTCTGAGGTCGGCCCTGTGTGTCCAGGGTCAGCAAACTGGATGTGAGACTTATTCCAGCAGGCCCGGGCGATGTCAAAAAGGTGAGGGGATGCAGGGGATTTCCCGCAGCCTGACCCTGGCCATGGAAAGCCAGATGGGGGTCAGGCTGTGGGAAATGAAGAATGTGGTCAGCAGCCAGGGACTGTGGCTCCTGAATGGAGCCACAGTGCCATGGCAATGCGATGGCATGGTACTGCAGCTCCATTCAGGAGCCTGACTGAGTTAGCCTGACATGGCTCTGTATGTGAAGACCAATCAGAATTGGGCCCTGGCGGCACATACAGAACCTAGACCCGATTTTGATCCCATGGGGCATGTTTAGCCCCCACAGAATCAGAATCAGGTCTACCTCTGTGTGTCCCGATTCCAATTGGGCACAAACGAGCCTGGATGCACATGATGGAATGCGCCTCCACATCTATAAACTCACATTTTAGATAGGCTTTTTAGGAGGTGGATGGGATGTGGAAGAGAAAATATCTGAAAATCTATGTCACTTTTAAAAAAGAGGGTGTGCCAAGACATACCTCTGCCCCTTGATGTATTTTTTTTTTTAAACGTGCAGCAGTGATTTACAGATGCATGCATTGTGAAATGCCAGAGCGTACACATGGGAAATGCGAAGGACTGGGCACCAGCAAAGATGTGCAATCTTATTTGAAAATATGGAATGACATGAATTTCACCATCAAAGGGTGGGTAAATGTGGAAAATTCCCTGGAGCCAATGGGCAATGTGTACATTCAAATCTGGCTATTTTTGGACTCTATACATGTACCTTATAGATGTGAATTTTGTTCAGATAGCAAATTGCATATGCCTGCTTATGCTGCACATATACCCTATGGAACCATGTCAACATGCTTCTGGTGTACGCACATGCCCAAGCAAAATAATATTCCAAAATAGAAGAGCACAAACATGTTTACCTTCTGCACCTGGTCCAGCTGGCCCTAGTAAATGAGAATATCCTCTACCTTTCTGGCAGGCACAGAGCACCTCATGCTACCGTACAGAGGATTAGGGAGAGGATCCGCCTGGCCCCGGCCAGGTATGAAAACCTTTCTCATACCTCTATGCACATCACACAGGGAGACACTTAGCTGCACACTGGTATCCATTGTGTATGTATGGACACATGGGAATCAGGGTAGCTTTAAATATTAAGCAATATCGGTAGTTGTGTAGGGAAAGAGCTTCTGAAGGTCAGCAAAGAGCAGCAGCAACATTATAAAAAGAGATCCTGAGAATCACACACACTCACAGAGCCTTATATCTATTGGGAGAGTGGGCACAAACATACCTACAAACCAAATTACACCATAAAAATGTATGATGGCCAATAATGCATTCTGAAAGGATTAGTGGGGGGAGTGGGTCCCTATGATCATAACCATAGAGATTAATTGTCAGAATCTCAGGGGAGGGGTATAAGGCTGAAGGATCACCTAAGCTCTAATGGAACTGCCATGATCAGTCATGCAGCCTGTCAAAAAGCAGCTCCCTCACAGCCCCAAAAACATACCCACACACATATCTATAAGAAATAAGAAATAAGGAAAGCAAAATCAAAGGCAGAGTAAAAGACGCCTAAAGATGTGAAGTGTGGCGATAAAACTTTCTTCAGGTATATTCGGGAAAGGAAGAAGATCAGAGGTGGAATTGCAGAACTCAGAAGTGGTGGGAACGGACTCGTGGAAAGTGACATTGAAAAAGCGAAATTGCTAAACAAATACTTCTGCTCTGTTTTTACTAAAGAAAACCCTGGAGAAGGACCACCTGTGACTCCCAAATTTAAAAATGGGAATGAAGTAGATATCACACCATTCACAGAAGATGATGTGTTAGAACAACTTGCAAAACTGAAAGTGGACAAGGCCATGGGACCAGATGGGATACATCCCAGGATACTGAAAGAGCTCAGAGAGGTTCTTGCAGGGCCGTTAAAGGATGTTTTCAACAGATCCTTGGAAACAGGAGAAGTTCCTCAGGACTGGAGAATGGCTGATGTGGTACCTCTATACAAAAGTGGTGACAGGGAAGAAGTGACAAACTACAGGCCCATGAGCCTTACCTCGGTGGAGGGAAAAGTAATGGAGGCGCTCCTGAAAGAGTGAATAGTGGACTTTCTCAAAATCAACAGGTTACAAGATCCGAGGCAACATGGTTTTACCAAAGGACGATCTTGCCAAACAAATCTGATTGAGTTCTTTGACTGGGTGACCAGAGAACTAGATCAGGGGCATGCGATGGATGTCATCTACCTGGATTTCAGCAAAGCCTTTGATACTGTTCCTCATAGGAGGCTTATCAATAAACTCAGTAGTTTGGGGATGGGTCCCAAGGTGGTAAACTGGATCAGAAATTGGTTGACTGACAGACGACAGAAGGTGATGGTAAATGGAGCTCACTCAGATGAAAGGAAGTGCCCCAGGGATCGGTCCTGGGCCTGGCACTGTTCAATGTATTTGTGAGTGATATTGCTGAAAGACTGAATGGAAAGGTCTGTCTTTTTGCAGATGACATGAAAATTTGCAACAGAGTCGACTCCCTAGAGAGAATGGTTAACATGAGGAAAGATCTACAAAAGCTGGAAGAATGGTCTAATGCTTATCAATTAAGATTTAATGCAAAGAAGTGCAGTGTCATGCACTTGGGTAGCAGAAATCCAAGGGAGATGTAGGTGATAGGGGGTGAGAGGTTGGTGTGCACGGATCAGGAGAAAGACCTTGGTGTGATTATTTCTGTAGATCTCAAGGTGGCAAAACAGTGTGACAATGCGGTGGCAAAAGTCAGGAGGATGTTGGGCTGCATACAAAGAGGAATTACCAGTAGAAGGGAAGAGGTACTAATGCCTCACTTGGAATACTGTGCTCAGTTTTGGAGACCAAATCTTGCAAAGGATATAAAAAGACTGGAAACTGTTTAGAGGAAGCCGACCAAAATGATTTGGAGCCTGCGTCAGAAGCCTTATGAGAAGAGACTTGAAGACCTAAATATGTACACTCTGGAGGAGAGGAGGGATAGGGGAGATATGATTCAGACCTTTAAATACTTGAGAAATAATGAACAAACAAACCTCTTCCAAAGATGGGGAAGCTGTAAAACCAGAGGGCATAACATGAAGCTGCAAAGTGGTAAATTGAAAGGCAATGTCAGGAAATACTTTTTCACTGAAAGGGTGGTGGATGCTTGGAATTCCCTCCCGATGGAAGTGGTGGGGGCAAACACAGTGACGGAATTCAAAATGGCATGGGACAGACACAGTGGATCCCTTTACAGCAACAGGATAAAATCAAAATAAACGGAACCATCTAATTTCTCAGCAAATAGGGGTGTCCTACATGGAGTGGTGGGTTCACCCTTAAACAAAGACATGGGGAGGGGTGGCCTGCACAGAGTGTCAGGTGCACCTACTCCTGCCATCTTACTGTTCCTGCCATCTTACTGGGTAGACTAGATGGACCATATTGGTCTTTATCTGCCGTCATTTACTATGTTACTATGTTACTATGTGACAAAAAAAGAAACGAGACTGTGGCAGCCATGCCCATGACTCAATACCAGTTGGCTAACTGCTTATGTCACTGTGTTGTGCAACATCTTGCCAATATTCAGCTATAATATTTTTCATCTCGCTCACTCTGTTTTTCTTTTTCAGGTTTTTTTTGTAGCACACTGCTCCATCGCTTTGTCAGGCAACTGGAGGTGGCAGAAATATGGAGCAAAGAATCAACGTGAAATTTCTGGTTAAGTTGGAGAAGGGCCCTACTGAGTGTCTCTAACTTCTCCAAAAGGCTTATGGAGAAGATGCAATGTCAAGGCTGTGAGTCTTCGAGTGGCAGAAATGCTTCAAGACGGGCCATGAGGAGGTGGAGGATGACCCCAAGTCAGGACGGCCTTCCACGACAAAGAAGGCTGAGAACATTGACAGAATGAACCAGCTGGTACGGAGTGATCACAGATTGATGGTGTGGTTGAAAGCTGAGGAGCTCAGCCTGAACAGGGAATCAGTGTGGACCATCTTGGTGCAGGAGCTGGGGATGCGGAAGGTGTGCACCAAGATGGTGCCCAAGTTTTTATCGGACAACCAGAAGGAGCACTGAGTCAATGTTTTGTCGAGACTTGCTAGAGAAGATCGGAGAAGATCCAGAGTTTGTTGGCCGAGTCATCACAGGAGACAAGACTTGCATCTTCCAGTATGACCCTGAAAGCAAGAGATAGAGCCTGCAGTGGAAGACTCGACTGTCACCCAGACCCAAGAAGGCGCGGATGCAGTCACACAAAATGTAAATATCTCTTGTACTAGAGTTTTTGAGTCCTCCATGTCCCTAGAACTCTCCATAACCCCCAGGATGCGGATGTTGTTTCTCCTTTGCCTGTTCTCTAGATATTTTTGATGCTTAACATATCTTTAGTGGATTGATATAGTTTTCTCAATTTTGTTTGAAGAGCAATCGAAGATAACATTATCTGGAGATGCAGCAGATAACAGTCTGGCATTAATAAAACTACTAAGATCATTCAGATCGGAAAAACTATATCTAACAGCATTAAAAATGACCAGGCATCTGCATGGAAATCTAAGGAAAAAGTTCCCCCCAATCTGAGAAACCCCAGCTTTATAAATAAGAAATTGTTTCCTCCTCTTCTGGGTCTCCTGAGTTAAATCTGGAAACATTGAAATGGTCAAACCCAGAAACGTTTCTAAACGCTTCTTAAAAAACTTTTTTAAGAGCCAATCTTTGTCGGAGGCTAATGCACATTGAACCAACAATGTGGAAGGAGTACAGTTATCCCCCCCAGTGTCCTCGAGCAAGCCAGAAACATTCAGAATATTAAAATCCACTTCAGATATAGCCACAGAGGTCTCAGTACTCTTCTTACCGCGAGGCAGGTAATAGACCTTACTCAAAGGAGGTATCAGTTCTGCGGGGACTTTCAACACTTCTTGCATATATCTTCTAAACATATCCAGAGCAGATACACCAGTTACTTGTGGAAAGTTTAAGACATGGAGATTTGTTGCCCTAGAAGCATTCTCTAATACTTCTAGCTTGTATTTAATCGTCCCATTTTCTTTAGATAAGGCCAAGGACATACCAGAGACACTTTCCAACTGAGAGCCAAAATCGGTTATCTGAGTCTGCATGCGTTCACACGTAAAAACTACTGTTCCAATATTTGTAGCGTTCTTCTGAATGCTATCAACATTCTCTTGGACCCGGGATGATAAAGAAGAGGTTTGTGGAAGGAGGAGATTTTCTAAGATGGCCCCAGAGTGTTTCTAGTGTTTAGATGCCTAAGCGTAAAGGGAAGCAGAGGGCTGTCCCCTCTGAGCCCCCACTACCTAATTCAGGTCCACTGGATTGTTTTGTTCACCTACCTTCGGACCATCAGCAGGAGATCCGAGCCGGCTTGGTCGCGCCTAGTGTGGAGGCTCAGGCGTCTCCGCCAGATGATGAAATCTCTCTCTCTCCTGCATTGAGGACCCCGCCACCACGCCCAGCTACTCCTTCCCTGGCTGTTACAACGCCGGCGTTTCCCAGTGTGGGAACTGTGAGTGTTACAGAGGGGGTGCTAGCCAGCAGTTTGGCTCCGTTGTCTCCCGAGAGTCTCGGGGAGGTCTCCGGTGGAAGTTCGTCGGCGGGTGACCTGAGGATGCTCTCTTTGGTTGAAAGGCCTGCCCCTCAGTTTGCTTCAACCCCTTCAATTGACCTGCCTCTTCTGGTTCGACCCAAGGACTTTACTTTGGAGTCTATATGGGAAGCCATTGCTGCTCTTTCTGTGGTGGTCCTTTTTTTTTTCAATTTGTTGCTAGGGAAAGGTAGGCTCCAGTGTGGTAACCTGAGTACCCAAATCCTTAGCGTCACCCTGGGAGTGGGAAGATTCCCCACCCAGAGTAAAGGTTCTCTTTTAAGAAACGGTTGTTTTTCCGTATTCCAAATAATATTAGGATTGTTTGTTCTTATAGAATTGGGGTTTAAGGGGCAGAGGTGGGATGGACAGGTTTGGAGGGGATGGGAGGAAGGGGTTCGTGGGGAGTGGGGGAGAGGGGGGAGAATGGGAAAATAACTCAAAGCAGGGAACTGGAAGCTGGGTTACAATTGTGGATCACATGGATGCTGGGCTCAAAGAGAGATGAAGAGACTCTACTAGGGGGGAGGAGGGATGTTGGTTGGAGCAACAGAGGGTCTTTTTGGCGAGTGAACGTGTTTCTATTTGAGAGTTCAGGCTCTGTTAAGGAAATTCTTCTTTCCTACTAATGCAGTAGTTCAACTCTGAGATGCTCCTTGGGATAATGGTTAGACTCATTTCTTGGAATGATAGGGGCTTGCATCATCCCATTAAACGACGAAGAGTCCTGGAGCTCCTACACAGAGAATGCGCAGATATTGTTTGCCTCTCTCCGCTCTGGGAAGAGCAGTGCCCTCACAGTGCTCTGCTAGAGAGGTGGATATTTAACTCCTGTGATGACTTTGCTGTGATTTCTAGCTGTCTATTTATTTATTTATTGTTGTCTTTATCGGTGTGCTACTTCACCTCCCTGTTCCCTTTAGTTTTGCACTTCAGCTTTCGCAGCTGTATAACTTACCTTGCCTCTCTAAACTAACTGGCCTTTGTGTGGTAGCCAGGTTAATTGTTACTTTAAATTAAATATCTCTCCCTGCTCTGTCCCCAGAACGTGCTGTGTTTTAAACTTTTTTTCCTGTTCTAGCCTACCTGAGGGACTACCACCCTCTCCCCCCCCCAACCCCCCGCTGAGGTATTGTGTAGCCCTTCTTCCTGTCTCCTCCTCCCACGTGTGCATAGTCTGTTCTGTTTGCCTCTCTCTGCTCTGGTAAGAGCAGTGCCCTCACAGTGCTCTGCTAGACAGGTGGATATTTAACTCCTGTGATGACTTTGCTGTGAGTTCTAGCTGTCTATTTATTTATTTATTGTTGTCTTTATTGGTGTGCTACTTCACCTCCCTGTTCCCTTTAGTTTTGCACTTCAGCTTTCTCAGCTGTATAACTTACCTTACCTCTCTCAACTAACTGGCCTTTGTGTGGTAGCCAGGTTAACTGTTACTTTAAATTAAATATCTCTCCCTGCTCTGTCCCCAGAACGTGCTGCGTTTTAAACTTTTTTTCCTGCTCTAGCCTACCTGAGAGACTAACCCCCTCCCCCCCTGCTGAGGGTACAGGACAGGGTACCTTGTAACAGCCCTCTTTTAATAGGTCTTATTTCCCTCCCTCTCTCCCCGACACCCACCCGCCCTTGGGGTAATTGTAGCTTTATAGATACTTACACTTCATAGAGGAAAGGGGCTGCTCTCAGGTGCAGCTCTTTATCCAAATCAGTCATACATTGAGGACCTGAGATTAATTAAGCTTCAGGTGAACAAGGTATATTAGAGGTATTAGATACACTTGTATTAGTATAAGCATCTACACCAACCCTTAGTAAGTACAGAATTTAAAGACCTAAACACAAGCTTTAAACTAAGATGCAGACAACAGTCCAGCAGCGAGATGGGGGCTTTCCAGTCTTTTGCATTGAGTGTCACATGTATGATTTTCTCCCAGTTGGTGAGAGGTCTTAAGTGTGCACTAGGTGCAAGGAGCTCTTTGCTCTCAGGGAACGAGTCCATTCTCTAGAGGCTAGAGTAGCAGACTTGGAAAACATAAGAAAGACAGAGAGGTACAAAGATGAGACCTACAGGGATATAGTCCTGAAGTCCCACCTCCAGTCTGGCAGCATCCCTGTTGCCATGGAGGAGAGAGGTCATATGACAGGAGAGCATCACACTGGTGTGGCAGGATGTGATCCTGTAACTAGGACCTGTCCTCCAGGTGATGTAAAACCCTCTCGCACTGAGGACGTTTCTCCAGGGCCATGTGCCCATGAGGGAAGGGTTAGGACAGCTGTTATAGTTGGTGATTCAATCATTAGGAATGTAGATAGCTGGGTGGCTGGTGGACATGAGGACAGTCTGGTAACATGCCTACCTGGTGCAAAGGTAGCAGACCTCATGCACTGCCTAGATAAGATCTTAGATAGTGCTGGCGAGGAGTCTGCTGTCTTGGTACATGTCGGTACCAATGACATAGGATAATGTGGTAGGGAGGTTCTGGAGGTTAAATTTAAGCTTTTAGGTAGGAAGTTGAAATCCAGAACTTCCATGGTAGCGTTCTCCGAAATGCTTCCCGTTCCACGTGCAGGACCCAAAAGGCAGGCAGAGCTCCAGAGTCTCAATGCGTGGATGAGACGATGGTGCAAGGTGAGGGTTTTGGATTTGCTAGGAACTGGGGAACATTCTGGGGAAAGGAGGGGCTCTTCCAAAGGGATGGGCTTCACCTTAACTGGGATGGAACCAGACTGCTTGCATTAACCTTTAAAAAGGAGATAGAGAAGCTTTTAAACTAGAAAATAGGGGAAAGCCGACAGTCACCCAAGAGCGCATGGTTCAGAAGAAGGTATCCTTGAAGGATACTACCAAAAGCAGTGAGGTTCCAAAAAAGAGTAAAGTAGCCCAAATGCCCTTTGGTATGGTGCAGACAGAGCGTAAAGATTCCAAATTACCCATGCCTACCAATAGCCAGATTAATATTAATAAAATACAGTCTCTAAAATGCTTGTATGCAAATGCTAGAAGTCTAAACAATAAGATGGGAGAGTTAGAATATATAGTACTAAAAGAGAGGTTAGATATGATTGCAATCTCAGAGACATGTTAGAAGGAGGATAACCAGTGGGACACTGTGATACCTGGATACAAACTATATCATAATGATAGAACTGATCAAATTGGTGGAGGGGTTGCGCTCTATGTTAGAGAGGGTATTGAGTCAGAAAGGATTAAAGTTTTGCAGTAAACAAAATTTGCTGTAGAATCTCTATGGATTGAAATTCCATGTATGAAGGGGAAGGTGATGGCACTGGGGGTGTACTATCGACCGCCTGGCCAGAATGAACAAATGGATGATGAAATGCTCAAAGAAATCAAGGAAGCTAACAAAAGTCACAGCAGAGTAATAATAATGGGTGATTTCAATTACCCCGGTATCGACTGGGTCAGTGTCACATCACTCCCTCCTTGATCCACCTGCACTGGCTCCCCTTCCCCTACTGCATTACCTTCAAACTCCTAATCCTAACACACAGAGCCCTGCATCAGCACATCCCTCAGCATCTTGCAGATTCAATATACTTTTGTACAATACCCCGTAGCCTCTGGTCCCTGCACACCAACCACCTTGACCTCCCCTCTCCTGCCCTTGCCCGCCTGGAGCAAACCTGGTATTCTGCCTCCTTTTTTCTAGCCCCATCACTGTGGAATTCACTTCCTCCCCTAATCCGTCAAAAATAATCATTTCCAAATTCAAGTTTCTCATGAGAATCCAACTCTTCTGTACTGCCTATGACCGCCCTTTCCCTGACTCCCCTGTTTCCTCCTCTCCTTCCACTTAGGCTCTTTTTCTCTTTAGTCCTGAACAGGTGTGCACTTTCCTGTCTGACACTGTAGTTCCTTTTCTGTTTCTGGCTTTTTTTATATATATGAGGTGTGACAAAAAAGAAATGAGACTGTGGCAGGCCATGCCCATGACTCAATGCCAATTGGCTAACCGCTTATGTCACTGTGTTGTGCAACATCTCACCACTTTTCTGCTATAATATTTTTCATCTCTCTCACTCTGTTTTTCTTTTTCAGGTTTTTTGTAGCACACTGCTACATCGCTTTGTCATGCAACTGGAGGTGGCAGAAATATGGAGCAAAGAATCAACTTGAAATTTCTGGTTAAGTTGGAGAAGGGCCCAACTAAGTGTCTCCAACTTCTCCAAAAGGCTTATGGAGAAGATGCAATGTCAAGGCCGTGAGTCTTCGAGTGGCACAAACACTTCAAAACTGGCAGCAAGGAGGTGGAGGACAGTCAGGATGGCCTTCCACGACAAAGACGGCTGAGAACATTGACAGAGTGAACCAGCTGGTTTGGAGTGATCACAGATTGATGGTGTGGATGATAGCTGAGGAGCTCAGCCTGAACAGGGAGTCAGTGCGGACCATCTTGATGTAGGAGCTGGAGATGCAAAGGTGTGCACCAAGATGGTGCCTAAGCTTTTATCGGATGACCAGAAGGAGCACGAGGTCAATGTTTGTTAAGACTTGCTAGAGAAGATCGGAGAAGATCCAGAGTTTGTTGGCCAAGTCATCTCAGGAGACGAGACTTGGTTCTTCCATTATGACCCTGAAAGCAAGAGACAGAGTCTTCAGTGGAAGACTCAACTGTCACCCAGATCCAAGAAGGCACGCATGTCCAAATCAAGGATCAAGGACCAGAAGGGAGTGGTCCATCATGAGTTTGTGCCTGAGGGTCAGACAGTCAACCAGCACTTCTACCAATAGGTCCTCATTCGCCTCCATGACCGGGTTTGGCGCAGCAAGCAGGCTCTGTGGCGAGACAAGTCGTAGCTGCTCCACTACGACAATGCGCCCACACACACCGCGCTCAGTGTGAGGCAGTTCTTGGCCAACAAACAGATCACAGCTCTCTACCACCCTCCTTATTCCCCAGATCTCACACAGTGCGACTTCTGGCTCTTCCTCAGGCTGAAGACTGTTCTCAAAGGAAATCATTTGCCTCTGTAGAAGAGATCAAGGCCACTGTGACGAGGTAGCTGAGGGACCTCAAAGAGGAGGACTTTATTGAGTGCTTCCGTACATGGCAGAAGCGAATGCAGTAGTGCATTAACTCGGGGGGGGGGGGGGAATTACTTTGAAGAGGACAATGCGTAATTTCTCTGTAGATTTTGTAATAAAACATTTATGGGACAGTCTTGTTTCTTTTTTGTCACACCTGGTATTATTGTTATTGTAAACCACACAGATGACTCCCAATGGGTGGTCTATCAAATGTTTTAATAAAGATAAAGAAAGATAAAGATCCACTCTTGAGCTTCACCATTTTCTTCCTCTCATTCAACCATCTCCACTCTCTCTGAAAGAACCTCATACTCGTTACTGCCGTGTTGCTTCCTTTCTGTCCTGCACTCTCCTGCTCCTTCTCCTTCTCTCATCTGGGGATATCAATCCCAACCCTGACCCTTCTATTCCACACTCCCAAAGCAGATTCACATGCAACTCCTCAAATCTTATTTATCCCTCTTCTTTCCCCCTCCTCTCTTCCTTTCTCATGTGCCTTGTGGAATGCACACTCCATCTCAAATATGCTTGCCTGTATTCATGATCTCTTCATCTCCAATACTCCCTATCTTCTTGCTCTAGTTGAGAACTGGATTCTCCCTGAAGACTCAGCTTCAGTCACTACCCTCTGTCATGGTGGCTATCAATTCTCCCATATGCCTTGTTCCATTGGTCATGGTAGTGGCGTTGGGTTTCTACTCTCTCATTCCTGCCAATTTTAATCCCTCCTTCTGCCTCATTCCCACTGTTTTCCCTCCTTTGAAGTCCTCTCTATCTGTCTTTTTACTCTACTACCTCTTTGGATAGCTGTCATTTATTGACCCCCTGACAAGTCCACCTCTATCTTTCTCACTGGTTTTGACTTGTGGTATTCCTTCTTTCTGGATTCATCTTCCCCCTTCATTATTCTTGGGGATTTTAACATTCATGTTGATAACCCTCTGACCTGTATGCTTTGAAGACCCTTTGCCTTACCTCCTCAGTCCACCTCCAGATGTGCTCTACTGTCCATACTCATCAGCATGGCCACAGCTAAGCTTCATTCTTCATCACCGCCCACCTTAGTCTTGCCCAATCTCCTCCAACTTCTTTAGGAATCTTCATGCTATCAACCCATTGGTTCTCTCCACTACTCTCTCATCACCTCTTTCCTCCATTATCTCAGCTGAGTCTGTTGATGATGCAGTATCTTCCTATAACACTGCACTCTCCTTTGCTCTGGATGCTCTTACTCCTTCCATGTCATGTCCCGTGAGGTGTACTGTACCTTAGCCCTGACTGTTCTTGAGAATCCGCTACATACAGTATGGGCCGGATATTAAAAAGGTGCTTACATGATTTACTGCCCAGTAGACTATGCAAATGCCTCAAATCAGGATGTTCAATGGCACTTACAGGGTTAGTGCCATTGAATATCCCTTTCTAACCCTGCTGCATGCCCCAATGTTATGTGGTTAACAATGGGACATGTTGGGGACATTCTGGGGCAGAAAAGCAGTGAAGACTATTGCTAACTGGTAGCAGCAATATAGCACCACTACCCAGTAAGTGATTATCGGGTAAAACTAGGTGTAGCAAAAGCTGGCCTAGTTTTACCTGTGGAAGCTAACTGGGTAGCGGTGCAATATCACAACTACCCAGTTAGCTTTGGTAGCTCTGGGGCATGTGCAGCAACCCTGGATATTCAATGCCATCATTGTGGCATTGAATATCTGGGTTTAAGGTTCAGCGGGCAGGGCTATGCGCCGTAGCGGCGCATAGCCTGCCCAATTCATTACCGGGCACAGTATTCCTATGCTCACTCAGCTGAGCAAATTTGACTCAAATCCAGCACCCTTGCAGACTTTCTGCACTTCAGATTCACGCTAGTCTCTTTCCAGTCAGCCATAAGACTCGCAAAACAAGACTATTATTTCCACCTAACTCTCTTGCCTCTGACCTTTGCTGTCTCTTTACAACTCTCAACTCTCTCCTCAAAGTGCCTCCCCCTCTCACCCCTCCTTCCCTTTCTGCCTGGTTTTTAGCTGAATATTTCCACAACAAAGTCCACAATATTACTCTCAAATTCCCCATGAGAACATTTCCATCTTGTCTTCCCCCTCTTCACGTCCAGCTCCTTCCCTCAATTTCTGCCATCCTTTTTCCTTTTCTAAGATCTCAGAGGAGGAATCCACACATCTTATTTCCTCCTCCAAATTCACTACCTGCTCCTCTGACCCCATTCTCATCCATCTCCTCTAAGATCCATCTTTTCCTTTGTCATCCCTTTCATTTGTCTCCACAACCTATCGCTTTCCACTGCAACTGTTCCTGCAGCCTTCCAGCATGCTGTGGTTACACCTCTCCTCAAGAAATCCTCACTAGACCCTACATGCCCTTCTAATTATCAACCCATATCCCTCATCCCCTTTATTTCTAAACTACTCGAACGTGTAATTTACTGCCATTGTTCTAACTTTTTCTCCCATCAAGTTCTTCTGGATCCATTGCAATCTGGCTTTTGTCCTCTACATACTACTGAAACCGTTCTTGCCAAAGTCTCCAGTGACTTGTTCATGGCTAAATCCAAGGACCTTTACTCAGTCCTCATCCTTCTTGACCTTTCTGCTGCTTTTGGAACCATTGACCACCATCTTCTCCTTGATAACTTGTCCTCGCTTGGTTTTAAGGTCTCTGTTCTATCCTGGTTCTCTTCTTATCTCTCCCACTGCACTTTTAGTGTTTGTTCTGGTAGATGATCCTCTACTGTTATTCTACTCTCAGTTGGTGTACCCCAAGGATCTATCTTGGGACTACTCCTTTTCTCTATACCCAGTCCCTTTGTGCACTCATCTTCTCCCATGTTTTTCAGTACCATCTTTACACAGATGACTCTCAGATCTACCTCCCTATACCTGAAGACTCTCTGAGAATCCAGGCCTACCTATCTGACATTACTGCTGGGATGTCTCACCACCATTTGAATTTGAACATAGCCAGAACCTAGCTTCTCATATTTCCCCCTAAACCCACGTCCCCCTTCTTCCTTTCTGTATTTCTGTGGCTAACACTCTACTCCTCCCTGTTTTCTCGGCTCACAGCCTTGGGGTTGTCTTTGAGTCCTCCCTCTGCTTCTTCACATACATCCACCTGATAGCTAAAACCTGATAGCATTTCTTTCTCTATAACATAAGCAAAATTTTCCCCTTTCTTTCTAAACTCACTACTAAGCAACATATCTACTATTTAGTCACTTCCTGTCTAGACTATTGCAACCTCCTTCTTCCTGGTCTCCCTCTGAATCATCCCTCTCCCCTTCAATCTGTTCAAAACTCAGCTGCACAGCTAATCTTCTGCCAGTCTTGCCATGCTCATATAACCTCTCTTCTCAAGTCGCCTCATCGTCTGCCTATCCATTTTCATATCCACTTCAAACTTCTTCTACTGATCTATAAGTGCATTCATTCTGCTGTACCTCACTACCTTTCCTCTCCTATCTCTCCCTACACCCCTCCTCGGGTACTCTGCTTTTCTGGCAGATCACTTTTATCTGTGCTCTTCTCTTCCACTGCCAACTCCAGACTTCAATCTTTCCATCTTGCTGCTCCTTATCCCGGGAACAAATTACCTGAGTCAGGTTGTCAGGCTTTATTTGAGGCCCTTTTCAAATCTAGGTTAAAAACTTACCTCTGAGGCTGCTTTTAGATTCTGATCCACGTAGTCTCCTACTCTCCAATTATGCATTTCCTTACCATTCCCCTAGACATATCCTAGTTCCCATCTGTTATGTTGTCTGTTGACTAGATGCTAAGTTCTTATGAGCATGGACCATCTCTTACATAAGAACATAAGAACATAAGACATGCCATACTGGGTCAGACCGAGATCCATCAAGCCCAGTATCCTGTTTCCAACAGTGGCCAATCTAGGTCCTACGTACCTAGCAATATCCCCAAAAGACACAGGTTCCATAATGCTTGTACTGGGTCAAGCATTGATATCCTGGGTCCCTTTTTAATAGTGGTTTATGGACCTTTCCTCCAGGAACTTGTCCAAACCTTTTTTAAACCCAGCTATACTAACAGCCCTTACTATATCCTCCGGTAACAGATTCCAGAGTTTGATTACACGTTGAGTGAAAAAATATTTTCTCTTATTTGTCTTAAATAGTTTACCCTGAAGCTTCATTACATGTCCCCTAGTCTTTCTATATTCTGAGAGCGTAAACAATTGATCCACGTTTATCCGTTCCACTCCATTCATTAATTTATAGACCTCTATCATATCTCCCCTCAGCCGTCTCTTTTCCAGGTTAAAGAGCCCTAACCTTTTTAGCCTCTCTTCATAGGAGTAGCCTTCCATCCCCTTCACCAATTTGGTGGCTCTTCTCTGTACTTTTTCTAATAACGCTATGTCCTTTTTAAGATACGGCGACCAGAATTGCACACAATATTCAAGGTGCGGTCGTACCATGGAGCGATACAGAGGCATTATAATATCCTTTGTTTTATTCTCCATCCCTTTCTTTATGATACCTAGCATTCTATTTGCTTTCTTGGCCGCCGCTGCACACTGGGCGGAGGGTTTTAACATGTTATCCACGATGACTCCTAAGTCCTTTTCCTGGGTGGTGGTTTCTAATGTGGAGCCTTGCATCGTGTAACTATAGTGTGGGTTGTTCTTTCCTAGGTGCATAACTTTGCATTTGTCCACATTAAATTTCATCTGCCATTTGGATGCCCAGTCTTCCAATTTATCCAGATCCTCCTGCAGTTTTCCACAATCCTCTTGGGTTTTAACAACTTTAAACAGTTTTGTGTCATCTGCAAATTTGATAACCTGACTAGTTATTCCCTTTTCCAGGTCATTTATGAATATGTCAAAAAGTAGCGGACCCAGTACAGATCCCTGGGGTACTCCACTATTCACTTTTTCCATTGGGAATATTGGCCATTTAGCCCTACCCTCTGCTTTCTATCTTTTAACCAGTTCCCGATCCACAATAGTACACTGCCTCCTATCCCATGACTTTTTAGCTTCGCCAAAAGTCTCTGATGGGGGACCTTGTCAAAAGCTTTCTGGAAGTCCAGATACACTATATCAACCGACTCACCTTTGTCTACCTGTTTATGCACACCTTCAAAGAAACATATCAGATTAGTAAGACAAGATCTTCCTTGTCTAAAGCCATGTTGGCTGTCTCCCATTAGGCCATGACTATCTACATGTTGTGTAATTTTGTTCTTTATGATGGTTTCTACCATTTTCCCTGGTACTGACGTCAGGCTCACCGGTCTGTAATTTCCCGGGTCACCCCTGGAACCTTTTTTAAAAATTGGTGTTACGTTGGCGACCCTCCAATCTTCAGGTATTACAGATGATTTTAATGAAAGTTCACAGATTACCAATAGCAGGTCTGCAATCTCATATTTCAGTTCTTTCAACACTCTGGGATGTATACCATCCGGTCCAGGTGATTTGCTACTATTGAGTTTATCAAATAGTTGTAATATATCTTCCCGGTGTAGTGATATTTCTCTCAATTCCTCTGCAGTATCACCTTTAAATACCACTTCAGTCATGGGTGACATCCCTACATCTTCCTCAGTAAAGACCGAAGCAAAGAATTCATTCAGTCTCTCTGCTATAGCCTTGTCTCCTCTTACTGCCCCTTTTACCCCTCTATCATCTAACGGTCTAATTGACTCTCTCACAGGCCTTTTGCTACGAATGTACTTGAAAAAGTCTTTATTTTGTGTTTTTGCTTCCGTAGCAAGTTTCTTCTCAAATTCCCGCTTTGCCTGCCTTATCAGTGCTTTGCATTTAACTTGCCAGTGCTTGTGTTGTTTCCAGTTTTCATCATTTGGCTCTTTTTTCCATTTCCTGAAGGTTGCTTTTTTGGCAGCAACAGCCTCTCTGACCTCACCTTTAAACCATGCTGGCAGTTTTTTGGACTTTCTTCCACTCTTCTTAATGCGTGGAATACAGCTGGTCTGGGCTTCGAGGATAGTATTTTTAAATAACACCCAAGCTTGCTGTAAGTCTTTAACCTTTGGAACCGCTCCTTTTAGTTTTTTCCTAACTATATTCCTCATTCTATCATAGTCTCCCTTTTGAAAGTTAAAAGGTAATACTGTGGATTCCTTTACTATCTGTCCTCCACTAATTAAATCAAACATGATCATACTATGATCACTATTGCCAAGTGGTCCCAACACCCTTATTTCTTGCACCAGATCTGGCGATCCACTAAGGATTAGGTCCAGTATGGCTTCC
This sequence comes from Ichthyophis bannanicus, assembly GCA_033557465.1. Taxonomy (NCBI): domain Eukaryota; kingdom Metazoa; phylum Chordata; class Amphibia; order Gymnophiona; family Ichthyophiidae; genus Ichthyophis; species Ichthyophis bannanicus. The sequence goes on from CM066031.1 coordinate 1,317,263,614, forward strand.
CCTCTGGTCGGTTCATGAACCAGTTGCTCCAAGAAGCAGTCATTTATTCCATCTAGAAACTTTATCTCTTTAGCTTGTCCTGCCGTGACACTGACCCAGTCGATACTGGGGTAATTGAAATCACCCATTATTACTACTCTGTTGTGGCTTTTGTTAGCTTCCTTGATTTCTTTGAGCATTTCATCATCCATTTGTTCATTCTGGCCAGGCTGTCGATAGTATACTCCCACTGCCATCGCCTTCCCCTTCATAAATGGGATTTCAATCCATAGAGATTCTACAGCAAATTTTGTTCCCTGCAAAACTTTAATCCTTTCTGACTCAATGCCCTCTCTAACATAGAGCGCAACCCCTCCACCAATTTGATCAGCTCTATCATTATGATATAGTTTGTATCCAGGTATCACAGTGTCCCACTGGTTATCCTCCTTCCACCATGTCTCTGAGAGTGCAATCATATCTAACCTCTCTTTTAGTACTATATATTCTAACTCTCCCATCTTATTGTTTAGACTTCTAGCATTGGCATACAAGCATTTTAGAGACTGTATTTTATTCATATTAATCTGGCTATTGGTAGGCAGGGGTAATTTGGAATCTTTATGCTCTGTCTGCTCCTTACTCAAGGGCATTTGGGCTACTATACCCCCTTTTGGAACCTCACTGCTTTTGGTAGTATCCTTCAAGGATACCTTTGTCCGAACCATGGGCTCCTGGGTGACTGTCGGCTTTCCCCTATTTTCTAGTTTAAAAGCTTCTCTATATCTTTTTTAAAGGTTAATGCCAGCAGTCTGGTCCCATCCTGATTAAGGTGAAGCCCATCCCTTCGGAAGAGCCCCCCCTTTCCCCAGAATGTTCCCAAGTTCCTAACAAATCCAAAACCCTCATCCTTGCACCATTGTCTCATCCACGCATTGAGACTCCGGAGCTCTGCCTGTCTTTTGGGTCCTGCACGTGGAACAGGAAGCATTTCGGAGAACGCTATCCTGAAAGTTCTGGATTTCAACTTCCTACCTAAAAGCTTAAATTTAGCCTCCAGAACTTCCCTACCACATTTTCCTATGTCATTGGTACCAACATGTACCAAGACAGCAGACTCCTCCCCAGCACTATCTACGATCCTATCTAGGCGGTGCGTGAGGTCTGCTACCTTCGCACCAGGCAGGCATGTTACCAGGCGATCCTCACGTCCACCAGCCACCCAACTATCTACATTCCTAATGATTGAATCACCGACTATAACAGCTGTCCTGACCCTCCCCTCATGGGCACATGGCCCTGGAGAAACGCCCTCGGTGCGAGAGGGTTTTACATCACCTAGAGGACAGGTTCTAGTTACAGGATCACTTCCTGCCACACCAGGGTGATGCTCTCCTGTCAAGTGACCTCTCTCCTCCATGGCAACAGGGATGCTACCAGACTGGAGGTGGGACTTCAGGACTATATCCCTGAAGGTCACGTCCATGTACTTCTCTGTCTTTCTTATGTCTTCCAGGTCTGCTACTCTAGCCTGTAGAGAACAGACTCGTTCCCTGAGAGCAAAGAGTTCTTTGCACTTAGTGCATACGTAAGATCTCTCACCAACTGGGAGAAAATCATACATGTGACACTCAATGCAAAAGACCGGAGAACCCCCATCTTGCTGCTGGACTTCTGTCTGCATCTTAGTTTAAAGCTTGTGTTTAGATCTTTTAAATTCTGTATATAATAAGGATTGGTGTAGATGCTTATACCAATAAAAGTGTATCTAATACCCCTAATACACCTTGTGTACCTAAAGCTTAATTAATTAATCTCAGGTCCTCTGTGTGTGACTGATTTGGATAATGAGCTGCACCTGAGAGCAGCCCCTTTCCTCTAAGATGTGCAAGTACCTATAAAACTACAATTACCCCAGGGGTGGGTGGGTGCTGGGGAGGGAGGGAGGGAGATAAGTCCTATTAAAGAGGGCAGTTACAAGGTACCCTGTCCTGGACCCTCAGCAGGGGGGGAGGGGGGCAGGGGGCTACCACACAAAGCCCAGTTAGTTGAGAGAGGCAAGGTAAATTACAGCTGAAAACAGCTGAACTAGCACTAAGACAAACAATAAATAATTAAATAAACAGTTAGACAAACAATAAATAGTTAAATAAACAGCTAGAACTCACAGCAAAGTTTCTCAGGAGGCAAAATCCACCTTTCTAGCAGAGCACTGTAAAAAGCACTGCTCCTCTCTGATCAGAAGAAGCAAACTAAAAACAGACTATGCACACGTGGAGAAAACAGGAAGAAGGCTACACAGTACCTCAGCAAAGGGGGGGGGGGAGGGGAGGATTCACTCAAGCAGGCTAGGGCAGGAAAAGTTTAAACACACAGCAGGGTCTGGGGAGAGAGATTTAATTTAAAATGAACAGTTAACCTGGCTACCACACAAAGCCCAGTTAGTTGAGAGAGGCAAGGTAAATTACAGCTGAAAACATGGCTCTGTACAGCACTGTGTGTGCCTTGTAGTGCTATATAAATGATTAGTAGTAGAAGTAGTAGTAGTTGTAGACATGGTCTCTGGAATTGCAAACAGTACTCCAAATTAGGTCTGACCAAAGATTGATACAGAGGGACTATTAACTCCTTCTTCCTGCTAGCCGTTTCTCTCTATGTACCCAAGAATTCTTCCAGCTTTCACCATCATATCTTCTACCTATTTAGCCACTAAGAAGAACATTAGAAACAATCACCTCTAGGTCCCACTTTTTTTTTGTGGGCACAAGCACTTCACTTCCTATACTGTACCTTGGAGGTTTTTGGCCCAAATGCATTTTTAGTATTAAATCTCAGCTGCTAAATTTTCAACTATTCTTCAAGCTTCATTAGATCCCTCCTCTTATTATCTACTTTTCCCTGGATTTCTACTCTATTACAAATTTTACTATCATCTGCAAAGAAGCAAAGCTTATCTGACAGCCCTTCTGCAATATAGCTTGCAAAAGTGTTAAAAGAATTGGACCAAGGACGGATCCCTGTAGCACATTGCTGATAGTGTCCTTCTCCTTAGAGTGAACTCCATTTACCTTTACTCTTTGTTGTCTGCCACTCAATCAGTTTCTAACCCAGTCACTTTAGGATCTATCGCTAGGGTGCTCAATTAACTGTAAGTCACCTATGTGGAACAGTGTCAAAAGCTTTACTGAAAATTAAATATCCCATATCTAGGGATCTCCCTTGGTCCAACTCTCTGGTCACCCAGTCAAAGAAATTAATCAGATTTGTCTGACAAGAACTACCTCTAATACAAGCCTTGCTGCCTCAGATCTTTCAAGCCATTGAATTCCAGAAATCTGTTTTAGCAGAGCTTCCATTAATTTACCCACCAAAAAGGTCAGACTAACTGATATTTAATCCCTGATTTCATTCTTATGTCCTCTTTTGTGTAGAGGGATCACATGCATTTTTCTTCAGTCCTCAGTTGCCACTCCTGACTCTAAGGAATCATTGAAAAGGTGAGCCAGTAGAGCTCCACAACGTCCCTAAGTTCTTTCAATACTCTCTGATGTATCCCACCTGGCCCCATTGCTCTATTTTTAGTTTAACTAGTTACAGCAATAAGATGCAGCTGTTACCATACTTACAAGGTTCTGCCAAGAAATTTGGAATACAACAACATGGCTGACTGGAAAAGATCTGTATTTATACAAATACTGAAGAAAGGTGATCCAGCTGACTGTGGAAATTATCGTACATGCCAGCAAGATTCTACTCAAGATCATTCCATAGCTAGAATGAAAACTGCCTGAAGTACAAGGAAAAGGTGAGAAACAAGAGACATCATCGCAGATGTGAGATGGATCCTTGAAAAGACAAAAAAATGCCAAAAGGATATTTATCTATGTTTTATTGACTACAGCAAGGCTTTTGACTGTATAAATAATGAGAAGCTCTGGGCCACATTAAAAAGCATGGGTCTATCAGAACACCTGATAGTTCTCTTGCAGAACCTTTACATTGATCAAGAAGCAAAAGTTTGAATGGAACAAGGAGAAACAGAATGGTTTAAAATTAGCAAAGCTGAAAGATAAGGCTGCATACTTTCCCCCCTACCTGTTTGATAATTTGTTCTGCATATAAATTAGAGAAGCAGGATTGTATGAAGACAACCGAGATGTGAAAATTGGTGGAAGACTCATCAACAAACTTCGCTATGCTATTGACACCAAAATACCGGCTGAAAGTGAAGATGTTCTGAAACATTTGCTTCTCCAGATCAAGGAAAATAGTCTTAAAATGGGCCTGCATCTTAATGTAAAGAAGACAAAGATCCTGAGAACTGCCAAAATCAATAAGCTCATCATTGATGGAGAAGAAATTGAAATAGTGGACAACTTTAACCTTCTTGGATCAATAATCATTAAAGAAAAGACAGGCAGTCAAGAAATTCAATGACACTTTGCTCTTGGCAGAATAGCTATGAAGGACCTAGACAAGATTCTCAAGGGCAGAGAGATCTCTCTCTCTGTACAAATATTTGACTTGTCCAAGCCATGATATTTTCAATAATATCATATAGATGTGAAAGTGGGACAGTGAAAAAGATAGTAAAACCAATGCCTTTGAATTATAGTGCTGACGAAGAATATTGTGTATACTACAGACTGCCTGAAGAACAAACCAGTCAGTACTAGAGGAGGTCAAACCTAAGTTTTCTTTAGAAGCTCATATGACAAGATTTAGACTTTCATACTTTGGACACATCATGCGAAGAGAGAGATCATTAGTGAAAGACAACATGTTTGGCAAAGTTGAAGGTCAATGCAAAAGAGGAAGATAAGCAATGAGATGGATTGATGCAATAATAGCAGCTATGGGTGCCACTCTATCAACAATGAACCGCCTGACTGAATACCCAACACAGTTTAGGTCAACTATCCAGAGGGTCGTCATGAGGACACCGACCCAACAGCACTTAACAAGAACAAGAACAAATTGAACTTTTTTTTATTTAGATCTCTTCAGTTATTTGTTCTAACCACTTTGCTCTAAGGCAACTCCATAGTCTTTGACTAATTTTTGACAATGGGACCTTAAAGATGAAGAAGATTCCTTGACTAATGAACAGACCTTGCATCATAAAGGTTTAGAATGCATCATTAATATACTGTAGATAGCTGATACCCAATGAAATTCACTGGATAAGTTGTGTTTTTCCTATCATGCCACCACCTGATGCCAGCATATATCTCCTCACCAACATGTTGTCTCACTAGATGCCTCCTCAACCTAGCTCAACTCCATTTCACTGTTATATCACTTCTTGGAGCCACACAGGCCTATGGTGTCATCACTGGTGTGTCCGCTGATCTGATCTAATAGGGGGGAATAGCTGCAGGTACCACATATGAGGAGTCTCGCAGGGGTACTGACAGACATATGCTACTGAGCTCAAATGTATTATATCTATATAGATGCATATAAACAAAAAAAAAAGCATTTACTTTATATAAAAAACAATTGATTTCTGTAACAAATTTTTAAATATATTTGACTATTACTAATCTGATTTGGGAAGAACTGTATTACTAGCAAAATGAAATAATCTAGCATTTTGACTGAAATAGGGGTTTGTTTTCTTAATCTGTAAATGAAAAGTACTCAACGGAGTGATTAGTTAGAAGCCAGCTATTGTCAAAGCAAAGGGAAATCAGAAAGTAGGCAGTAACTCAATGACATTTGCAAAATTGCACCTACCCAGCAGAATAATATCTAATTTAACATAGTTACTAAGGATAAATGATTCCTCCTTATCAAATTATAACAGGATAAATGATATTATACTATATAATTTGGTGAGTTGGATAATTCAATAAGCTCATTTGCTATGGTTGAGTTCCTTCCAACAGACGGAATTCTGCAATAAGGAAGGGAGTTTTGTTAAAACAGCTGCCAAATAACAGTAGCATAACATAAAAAAGAAGTAATTAATCCATAAATTGATTAAAACATTCTGTGGATGTTAAACCTGCAGCAAACAAGAAAATGTGAATGGCCTGACAACATTTGTAATTACTGAGTTTATGAGGCTATATCTATATCTATATTCACAAACATAGAGAAAGAGAGAGAGAGAGACAGAGATCACACCTATATTATTAGTATAAAAAGCAGAAATACATGTACAGTTGTGGTCAACATTATTAGCACCCTTGCAGTTCAACCCCTTAATGTCCAACATCTCCTAAAAAAAAGTGGCCAGTGAAATGGCTTTGGACTATATATGCACACATATTTCATACATAAAAGAATCAAATAAAACAAGACCAATTAAAAAGGGAAGTAGTAGGAAATAGTATAAAAACTGTGACATTGCCAGGACATGATTATGGGAACCATTATAAACATTTCAAATCAATTGGAACAGAAAAACATTTCCCATTGCAGTAAAATTAGACACACTTGTGATCAATTGTTAGTACTCACATTATGTGAATCAACCAATGAATGATGGCTCTAATGTTTAAAATGGCCACATTTACTCCCTGTTCCATTTTCACAATGGTGAAGACAAGAGAAAAGCCATTATCCCCAAACTTCAAAGGGGTACAAGGCCATCTCCAAAGACCTTGGGATTCCTGGTGTCTACAGTTCGCAGTGTTGTTAAGAAGTTTTCTGCTCCTGGCACTGTCAAGAACCTCCCAGGATGTGGCGGAAAGAAGAAAATTAATCTAAGAACTCTTCAAAGAGCTTACAACATCCAAAGAGCTTAAGGCTGACCTGCAGCAATCTGGAATGGCGCTTTCAACCCGCACCATTCGCCGCATACTAAACAAAGGAGGACTTCATGGGCTAAGACCAAGGAAGACCCCACTGCTCAAAGACAGACATAAAAAGGCATGCCTGATATTTGCCCAAACCCATCTTGAGAAACCACCTTCTGGGAAAATGTTCTGTGGACAGATGAAACCAAACTTGAGCTCTTTGGCAATGCAGACCAGCGATACATTTACCACATTTAGCCAAATGTATCATTTTTTAGCTTGGTAGTTCTTCCACCTGTTCCAGGTGTCAGTTCAATAAGAAACTGCCTCTACTATTGCAATAGGGCCATAAGCCATTTTCCATGACTCTCTCCTTCTCTAATTCAGTCATTGCAGAAACAGCCTTTGACAAGAGGCTTGGCCATAACATTCTTCAAAACCTGATATAATGTGCACCATGAATGTGGCCGCAATAGGATTCTTTTTCAAAAGGTTAAATTGATTAGTTTTTTTGTTTATTTAGCACTGTTTAAAACATAATATTGAAACAAAGAAAATGATAACAGTTAGACTATACAGCCTATCCAGTCTGCCCATCCATAAAAACTATTAAGCTTTATGAGGCCAATTTTGCAGTGGCAACTAGCTGATGTAAAGTGGCCAGCCATTGCTGCTGAACTTTAGACTTTAGATGTGGTTACTGGTATTGAATATCCAGATCAGCTGGCTAGTGGTGAGGCTAATGAGACAGTAGCAATATTCAGCCACTGCCTGGTTAGCTTCAGAGGTGAAGGTTCGGCCACCCTTTCAGGTGTCTAATTTTTACCGCTTAACAGTAACCAGCAGTGGCTCGATATTGCTGCTGTCTGCTTATCACCAGGTACTGACCTCATTCCATCCTTGGAACATCCCAATGCTAGCTGGCTTTCTTGAATTCAGATACAGTTCGCATCTCTACTGCCTCAGCTGTGAGGCTGTTCTATGCATCCATCACTCTTTACATTAAAAATAATCCTCATATTACTCCTGAGTCTATTCCCTTTCACCTTCATCTATGACTCCTTGTTCCAGAACTCACTTCAACTGATAGAGAGCTACCTCCTGTGCTACCACTACTTATCATTTCCATAGCTCTACAAGGTATACTAAATGCTGTACACAGACACATGAGAGAGAGTTCCTGCTAAAATAGAGCTTACAGCCTATACAAGACAGACCAATACAACAAATAGGGGACTAATGGAAAACAAATGGAAAATGGTTATAACACACATGGGAGGTAAACAGGAGAATAATGGGGTTAGGATCCAAAAGCAGCTTCAAAAAATGTTTTTTTTTAGTCATGGGATATGAGGCAGTATACTATTGTGGATTTGGAACTGGTTAAAAGATACAAAACAAAGAGTAGGGCCAAATAGACAATTTTCTCAATGGAGATAGGTGAATAGTGGAGTACACCTGGGATCTGTGCTGGGCCCATGACTTGCTAGCATATTTATAAAGGACCTGGGAATGGGAATAACGAGTAAGGTGATCAAATTTGCAATGATGCAAACATATTCAAAGTTGTTAAAACACAAGAGGATTGTGAAAAATTGCAAGATAATCTTGATCATTTGGAAGAGGGTGTCCAAATGGCAGATGAAATTAGTGCAAAGTTATGTACTTAGGGAAGAATAACTCAAACTGCAGTTGCACAATGCAAAGTTCCACATTGGGAATCACCACTCAGGAAAAGGATCTGGGCTTCATCGTGGATAGTATGTTGAAAACCTCTGCCCAGTGTGCAGCTGCAGCCACAAAAGCAAATAGAATGCCAGGAATCATTAAGAAAGGAATGGAGAACAAAGCCAAGGATATTATTCCATGGTGCTACCACACCTTGAATATTGTGTGCAATTCTGGTCATCATATCTTAAAAAGGATATAGCAGAATTTGAAAAGGTCCAGAGACGAGCAACCAAAATGGTAAAGGAGATGGAAGGATATCCCTATGAGGAAAGGCTGAAAAGGTTAAGGCTCTTCAATTTGGAAAAGAGAGGGCTGAGGGAGATGATAGAGGTCTATAAAATTAATGAATGGAGTGGAATGGGAAAATGTAGATTGGTTATTTACTCCTCCAAAAAGTAGAAAGACTAGGGGACATGCAATGAAGCACAATGTGGCACATTTAAGACTAAGGGGCATGTTTACTAAAAACCGCAAAAGTGCGTGCCGCACAATAGCGCACGGAAAGCCACTTAAACGCGCAAAAACGCTTTTAAACGCCCCGCACAGGTACGAGGAACCCCCGCGCATGTGCGCGACACACTAACGGGCCCCGCACAAATACGGGCCCGCAAATGTCCGAAAGAGGCGTGGAACGGCGAACGTAGGGCGGAGGAAGGCCTCCGAGGGGCGGAGAGACGGGGTCAATGGGCGGGGAAGGGGAGGGGAGAGGCTCCCCGCACATGAACGGGGCCGAATTTCCCATGAAAAAATAGCGCCAGTGAAACACTCGCGATAGAGGGCATATAAAGGCAAGAGAAACCATTTCCGTCAGCAATGTACAGCAAAACCGGGGAAACCTGCAAAACGTAAGCAGTGTGATACATGTGCACAGCACAAAGGTGAAATTACAAATAGACAATGACCAGAAAAATAATATTAAAAATAGTAATGCAGCTTGGGAACAGGTACAGTAATGGGCAAATATAATAATCACAACCAGGACAGTCCCAGAAAAAAAGAAATGAATATTGGAAGGGCCATGGAGCTGAGAATCCCCCAAAAATAATTCCCATCCCTGTGGCTGTCCTGGGTGTCTTCCAAATGGTTGCCCATTAATATCACTGTTGTCCAGCTTGTTTAAAAGTAAAGCCCCGGTTTACGTGTCTATATCTGGGGTTTATCTGCATGTATGACACCAGACAAGGTGAATGAGGCCACAGTAAAAGACTGAAGAGCAGGGTGTGCGTCCCCATCTTGACAGGTTTCCTATCACCAGGTACTGCACTGCCTCTGTGGCCACAGTGTGGTGCAGCAGACAGAGCCAACACCGCCAAGACGGGAGGGTCACAGGTTCAAATCCCAGCTGCAGCTCATGCCAGCCCAGTCCCAATATTTTAACCACCACCAAACAGAGATAGTAAAGACACCCTATTATTGCAGAGAACATAATCATGTTGCAAACACCCATATTTTACCCTCCACTGCACATGCACCTGAACAATGGGCATCACCCAAAGCCGAGTCCCCCAAATGCAGTCCTGGAGTGGCTCAACCTAATCAGGCCATATGCGTTAGCTAAGATGAGGACATGCCAGCATGTTGGTGGAACAGTACAGAGGGTGGAGCGGGCAGTGGCTGTGAGCCACAGAAGACAGTGGCCTAGCCATGTGCAGTCTGGCACCGTCCACTGCAACAGACAGGCCCTGATGGATGTACAGACATGGACTTCCCAGGGAACACAGCCAATCCATGCTACACAGTGGTGCAGTGCACACAGACAGTGTATGCAAGAGCAGAAGGTCACAGGTTCAAAGCTTACCTGGTGCTCCTGGCAACCCAGTCCACATATTTTAACCACCACCAAACACAGATAGTGAAGACACCCCTTTATTGCAGAGAACATAAGTGTGTCTGAAACACCCATGATTTACCCTACACTGCACACACCCCTTTACAATGGGCATTACCGACAGCTGAGTTGCATAGATGCAGTCCTGGAGTGGAACAACTCCATCACTTCACATGTTTTTACAAGATAGGGACATGCCATCATGTTGGTGGAAGGGTATAGGTGGTGGTGGGGCCAGTGGCTGCGAGCCACAGCATACAGCCACCTAGCCATGTGCAGGCTGGCACCATCCACTGCAACACACAGGCCCTGTCGGATGTGCAGTTATGGACGTCCCAGGGAATCCAGCCAATCAGTGACTACATGGTGGTGCAGTGCACACAGACAGTGTATGTGAGAACATAAGGTCACAGGTTCAAAGCTCAGCTGGGGCTATGGCCAATTCCGCCCACATATTTTTCCAAAAAATAAACTGTGCTGCCAAGCACAAACCTGTAATGCAGAGGAGATAGGCATTGTCTATACGGCTATCATTTCCCATCCAAAGCACAGACACCATTAACCGTAGCATCACCCAGATCAGAGTATCCGAAATGCAGACCTGGAGGACCACACACCATTCAGCATCCATGCTGCGGGTAATACAAATGATTGTGCTGCCTATCTATGCACCACCCCCATGTTATGCAGATGTAGCACATGAATATCCATGAGGGACATCCTAAAACCAGAACAGTGTCTGACACACCATGACCTGATGTGTGTAACCCATATGAAAGGCATCAACCAACAGGCCATGACACACCCACACCCACAGGCCCCATTGGACAATGCATCCTGGAGAGGCAGGACAGTGGGCCCTGACTGTTAACACCAAAAGTAGCAGATGTGTACCTTAGCAATGCCACCCCACACCTGGGTACATGGTACACAGCTATCCAAGGTACCCTGTGAAAATATTTTCATATTGATTCAAATGCTCAGTAAATGTGGCCCATTGAGCACCACCATAACAATCATTCAGATGTGTGTGTTGTGTGCAGCAGGTCTTGTGTCTGATAGTGTGTACCTCCCTGGGGAGTGACCCCCAACAGTCTATGCCTAACATATCCATGCCTGTAGTGTTCACAGGACTGGTGTGTTGGCCAGAGCTGTTAAACCTCTCGATTGTAGCACAAAAGAGGACCAACCTGGGTAATGGTCACAGCAATGTGAAACATCATCAGACACTCCCAAGAAAGGCAGGGCAAAAATATATGAATGATGGAAGGGTCACCAGCCCCTGCGGCATAAAAGTTGAATGAACACACATTGATGTAGGATAGAGCAGGGTTCCCCACAGCAATGGACAGGTCCCCTATGGCATGCACATTTGCACAACAGCATGTGTGAGTTGGGGGGAATGTGCAGCATAGGTAGTTGCCTACATGCATACTGTATGGTCTAAAACTGTGCGCCCCCAGCACCAGTAGCAGAAGGGCCTGTAGCATGTTGGCAGAACGTTACTGTTATCTGAGGGGGCTAGTGGCAGGTGGCTAGAGAAGATGGAGGCTGAGCCCATGACATGTGGGTGCACTGGACCACAACAGAAAGGCCTGCTATGATAAACAGACATGCCATCTCCAGGGTCCACATTGACTCTGCGACTGCAGTGTGGTGCAGGGGACACAGCCAGTGTGTTGGGGAGCCAAAGATTACAGGTTCAACTCCCAGCTGGGGCCAGCAGTAACACTATGCACATATTTTACCCACCAGTAAACCGTGAGAGGAAATCAAAACACGTCTTGCAGATAACAAAAGCATGTGCAGAGGACCTCTATTTTACCATAAGGATCACTTACCCCTCAAAAATGTACAACACCTACAGCAGAGTCCACACAATGCATCACTGGAGGCCCATATGTCATTCAGCTGTGATGCTTTGCCCAATATAGGCCCATGTCAGCATGGTGGAGGATGCCAACTGCTGGCAGAGGGGGCAGAGGCTGCTGCACCACAGCAGATGCTGGCCTAGCCACCCGCATGTGGCTGCAGTACAATCCAACAGACAGGCCCTGTGTGACAAATAGCCATAGACTCCCCCGGGAATGTACTGTTGCTGTGCTAAGACGGTGGTGCAGTACATGTAGCAAGTGCCTCCAAGAGCAGAAGGCCCCAGGTTCCATTTCCGGCTGGGGCACCTTCCATCACAGTCCCAATGTTTGACTCATGCACGAAACCTGATAGTAAAGAATGGAATCTCCATGCTCAGAACATAAGTGTTGGTCACGATACCATAGTTTGCCATACATACCACACACCACATTCACATATGCCTCACCCACAGCAGAGTCCCCCATATGCAGCCATGGAGGCTCACACATCAATCAGGTTGTCTGCTGTCTGCATGAAAGATGTGTGTGATGCAGGTGAGTTGAACACCACCATGGTATGCAGCTGTATCACAGGCATATTAATCACAGACAGCATGAAAGCCCGACCAGTGTCTGATTCACATTGACTGAAGTTGTGAAAATCCTCCCTAGAGCAGTGGGCAACAGGGGCAGAAACACTTGCACCTGCAGGCACCATTATTGGAAGACCGATGAAGTGCCAGGATGTAGGGCCCTGTGTGGCGGTCCAAAAACTAGCATGTGCATACATCAACAATCACATACTACACATTTGGAGACTTCACACATATATCCAAAGCAATATATGATCACTGACCGATACAAATGTTCATGCTACGCACAAGCAGAACAGCGAGCTGTCACAAACCAACGTCTCTGATGTATGTGCAATGTGTGTCAGGTCATATCTCCACCAGAGAGTAGCACCCTGGGAAATTACTCCAAAAGTACATCCCAACGTTGCCATGCCTGCACTGTGCCCATCACTGTTATGTTGGCCAGGGCTCCCAAACAACACCACATCTGTCCTAGGTGTGGGGAGTGTGTGTCTGTCTATCCAGTGTGTGGTGGCTGTCAACACCTCCCACAGACCACACTAATAGCACCGTTGCCATTAATGGCCTGCCAATGTGCATAATGAGGAGCAAAGTACTGTGGGTACAGAACAAACAGGGTGGCTGGAGCAGGATGCAGCTACACAGGGCAAATGTGCATGCCTAGGACCATGCTGTGCCTTGCCATCACCCCCACAGACATGGTGTCCATAGCATGCCTTGTGTGGAGGTCACTCTCACCCTGAACGATCAGTGACCATGGCATGGCTAGGTCCCAACATAGTGCCATATAATGGTTCTCTCATGTGATATATATGGGTTTTGTATATATGGGGCCCAATCACTGAGGTAACTGTGCGGTGGGTGTGCTGACATCCCAGTTATGGGTGCACACAGTTTCCCTGGTAGCATGCACCATCGACTGCCCAGTGGCCTGTCTGCAGTTTGCATGTGTCTGGCTGGAACACCGTGCAGGGTCAGTAGCTGGGCACACAATGTGCCTGCTGCTGGAAAATCTCAGATGGTTTGGGTGAGTTTGGGGTCTCAGGCCATACTGTCTGTTTGTCTCATCCTGAAATACGGATGCGTTCTTAATAGCAGTGACTGACCTGTAGGTTGTCTGTACTACAGCTGGACTCAGTCTGCTGATGCTGGCAGCTACAAGCACCATAGCGGGGATCCAGAATGTGGATATGTTCTTTTTGGGGAAACTGTGTTGCACGGGGAAACTGTGTTGCACAGGGAAGGTTTGGTGGTCAGACACACCCGGCCTATAGGTCATGTAACCCCCACCCCTACCGCAAATATATCATGAAGGGCAGGGCACCCACACAGGATATGCCCCCTTCGGTGAACATTGCAGCCCACAAGGGCCAGATGGGTCTGGGAGACAGAAATGGTCAGATGTGCCAAACTATCAGACATTGGCAGACAAATTGATATTATGTATAGGTCATCTCAGCCAGGATAGGTGCTGTGTGTCTCACCTCACCCTCAGGGTGAGCAACAGCCACACACACTGGGATGGTCTGTACCCACTCTGCACCAGCAACACAGAGGTCAGTGTCCAACACGAGGCCCAGGTGCTGTGAGGTTGCACACCCTATCACTGGACCATCACTAGACAGCTGCCTTGCATGTGCAGTGCATCATGGGTGTGAGTGGATCGACCACACCCTGTTAACTGCAGCACAAAGTCTGCAGAGGTGATATTGCAGCCAGACAGACCTCTTATCACAGCCACAGAGCTGTAGTCCCCTGGTGACTGCAATGCCTCTGAAGTGAAAGGTTGGTGGTTCAAATCCAAAGTGTGTTTGTACAAGCAAAGTTATTTATATATTGTCCCTGGCCCCTATACTCCACCAGTCAGCAGCAGTGCAGGTTTGAATTTATATATATATATATGCTTTTCCTCTACACCGCTTTTTCCAAAGATCAAAGGCGTTTCACACCTAACATATAATGAACATGGTTTTACATGGAACAGGGCTTACATTGCTGAAAAGTAACATACATTGAAGATGACATTGTAACATATAGCAAACATCTTGAAGGTTCATGAGGGCTGTCAGGCCTGGAATGTGTGTAATGTGCTGTAGTACTGGCAATCCAAAAACCATCACAGTGCATTAACCTAAGTCCACCCTATACGGTTGCGTAAGGAGCACAGGATGCAGACAGCACTGTGAGGATCTCAGAGATTCCAGCACTATTTCACAGTCAGGGACCTGTCACTGGCTGCCCTCACCAATAACCACACTGTGGATGGGAACATGCAAACTCTGGCTCCACACGTATCAAGGGTAGGTGTGGGCCACAGCTCGATTGCTAAGAACAGATGCCTGTCCGGCTAAAGAGGCAGGCATGCAGACAGTGTGCTATGGTCACCAGGGGTGCGCTGTTCCATTGGTGAGAATGGTGTACTGCACATGATGTATGCAGCAGTGTGAGGGTCTTGCTACTAGCAGCACCTCTTTAACGTGGAAACTGGTCTGGGGCCGGTAACACTGTTGCAATGTATGAAGATATATGCCTGGTGCAGCACAGATGTACATGAAAACAATCATGGCTACTGTTGCACTCAAGTATGAGCATGTGTGATGCCTGAGACAGGCACTCCAGAGCTCAAGTGGATGATGTAACCCATGACGCCTGGTTAAGCAGTCCATGTATCAACCATTGTGCTATTTCTCAAAAACCAGGACTGTATGCCATCACATATACCCAAGGATAATGTGCATTGTGGTGACATGCGGACCCACATAGTCCTGTAATGTCCAACACGCAACCTACTTTGCGTTTGCAATGCTCATATATGAATCTCCCCCCCAACCCCTATGGCAACCACCACATAATGTCTGTCCAGACATGGAGAAACACCACAGAACATATCTCACTGGCACACACAACCCCCTATCACCAGGTTGAGTGACACCTGACGCTGATGGTCTGTCTGCACCCATAACTAGTAGTGTCCGAGCACCACCTGCTATGTGACACACATAGCACACCTCATCTGACAATGCACCAGCAATCAGTTGATATGTGTCCAGAGGTTCAAGACCACACTGTGTGACCAAGGGTAAACCATAATAGTTACTGTTTGTTAAAGGGACATTACAAACACCCCCGTAGCTATGTGATCAGGCACAGAACATTAAACATATTTTGAGCACAACCATGAAAAATCAATATGAATGGTGCGTGTAGGTAGTATTTGCAATTTGAAGACGCACAGCCATGCGGAGCGCACGGCCGAGCAGAGATCAGATGCGCAGCCATGCGCCACGCACGTGCGCGTTACGCCACGCGCAAATCTGGAAGTTGCGCCGGGAGCGTCCGCGCGTCACCACGCACAGAAACAAACATGGCGTCCCGCACAAGAAAAGCCGCATTTAGCCACAGGGAGCTGTGCCACCTGGGCTCCCTGATAGCCAAAAAGGACCACAAGCTGTTCCCAGGGCCCTCCAGGAGAAAGAACCTGGGGAGGGTCCTGAGGGCCTGGGAGAGGCTGACCAGGCGTTTTAACACAGGCAGACCATCCACGGGAGGTAAGTGAATGGACCGAGGTCAAAATAAACATACACACATACAGGGCTGATGTCAGCTGGCCATGCTGTTGTGTGTAAGTAGTCTGTATAAGGTAAGTGTAGCAGGTGAAACACATTCCATATACATGTGGTATCACATCTGAGTGTGTGGCCATGTAGCCAGGTGTTGACGGTTTGGGCCACAGAGGGCATGATGCCCCCCTGGCGTCATGACAGCTGCTGGTGTGGATACAGTAAAGCACAATGTAACAAAACTAGGCCATGCATCTGCATAAGGAGCGTATGCAAACATCCAGTGTTGATGGCGGTATCTGCATCAGCAGGGTAACACATAGGGGTAACCATCAGGGGTGGTGCAACATTAAGCACATGGGGCCTCAGACATCCAGGTGATCTGGGGTTGTCTGCCAATGTTTACGAATACATCCACCCTATCCTCAGGGGTCCATAGAGCCCCTCAAAGTATGCACTCAGTCACTCTGGGGATATGTGTGTGTGTCAGAACGTTCTGGGGAGCAGCATCACCACCCACACGAGTCTACATGGCCCCTCAAGGCGGTCCGTCATTCCCCCTGGGAATATGGTTGTGTGTACTAATATAGCTGGAAGCATCCCCCTACCACCAGGAGTCCAGAGAGCCCATCCAAAGTGGGCTCTGTGTCACCCTGGAGATATGGCTATGTGTCCTGATGTAGCTGGAAGCATCCCCCCTACCTCCAGGAGTGCAGAGAGGCCCTCCAAGTGGGCTCTGTGTCACCCTGGAGATATGGCTGTGTGTACTAATATAGTTGGAAGCATCCCCCTACCTCCAGGAGTGCAGAGAGCCCATCCAAAGTGGGCTCTGTGTCATCCTGGAGATATGGCTATGTGTCCTGATGTAGCTGGAAGCATCCCCCTACCTCCAGGAGTGCAGAGAGCCCATCCAAAGTGGGCTCTGTGTCACCCTGGAGATATGGCTATGTGTCCTGATGTAGCTGGAAGCATCCCCCCTACCTCCAGGAGTGCAGAGAGGCCCTCCAAGTGGGCTCTGTGTCACCCTGGAGATATGGCTGTGTGTACTAATATAGTTGGAAGCATCCCCCTACCTCCAGGAGTGCAGAGAGCCCATCCAAAGTGGGCTCTGTGTCACCCTGGAGATATGGCTATGTGTCCTGATGTAGCTGGAAGCATCCCCCTACCTCCAGGAGTGCAGAGAGCCCATCCAAAGTGGGCTCTGTGTCACCCTGGAGATATGGCTATGTGTCCTGATGTAGCTGGAAGCATCCCCCTACCTCCAGGAGTGCAGAGAGGCCCTCCAAGTGGGCTCTGTGTCACCCTGGAGATATGGCTGTGTGTACTAATATAGTTGGAAGCATCCCCCTACCTCCAGGAGTGCAGAGAGCCCATCCAAAGTGGGCTCTGTGTCACCCTGGAGATATGGCTATGTGTCCTGATGTAGCTGGAAGCATCCCCCTACCTCCAGGAGTGCAGAGAGCCCATCCAAAGTGGGCTCTGTGTCACCCTGGAGATATGGCTATGTGTCCTGATGTAGCTGGAAGCATCCCCCCTACCTCCAGGAGTGCAGAGAGGCCCTCCAAGTGGGCTCTGTGTCACCCTGGAGATATGGCTGTGTGTACTAATATAGTTGGAAGCATCCCCCTACCTCCAGGAGTGCAGAGAGCCCATCCAAAGTGGGCTCTGTGTCACCCTGGAGATATGGCTATGTGTCCTGATGTAGCTGGAAGCATCCCCCTACCTCCAGGAGTGCAGAGAGCCCATCCAAAGTGGGCTCTGTGTCACCCTGGAGATATGGCTATGTGTCCTGATGTAGCTGGAAGCATCCCCCCTACCTCCAGGAGTGCAGAGAGGCCCTCCAAGTGGGCTCTGTGTCACCCTGGAGATATGGCTGTGTGTACTAATATAGTTGGAAGCATCCCCCTACCTCCAGGAGTGCAGAGAGCCCATCCAAAGTGGGCTCTGTGTCACCCTGGAGATATGGCTATGTGTCCTGATGTAGCTGGAAGCATCCCCCTACCTCCAGGAGTGCAGAGAGCCCATCCAAAGTGGGCTCTGTGTCACCCTGGAGATATGGCTATGTGTCCTGATGTAGCTGGAAGCATCCCCCTACCTCCAGGAGTGCAGAGAGCCCATCCAAAGTGGGCTCTGTGTCACCCTGGAGATATGGCTATGTGTCCTGATGTAGCTGGAAGCATCCCCCCTACCTCCAGGAGTGCAGAGAGGCCCTCCAAGTGGGCTCTGTGTCACCCTGGAGATATGGCTGTGTGTACTAATATAGTTGGAAGCATCCCCCTACCTCCAGGAGTGCAGAGAGCCCATCCAAAGTGGGCTCTGTGTCACCCTGGAGATATGGCTATGTGTCCTGATGTAGCTGGAAGCATCCCCCTACCTCCAGGAGTGCAGAGAGCCCATCCAAAGTGGGCTCTGTGTCACCCTGGAGATATGGCTATGTGTCCTGATGTAGCTGGAAGCATCCCCCCTACCTCCAGGAGTGCAGAGAGGCCCTCCAAGTGGGCTCTGTGTCACCCTGGAGATATGGCTGTGTGTACTAATATAGTTGGAAGCATCCCCCTACCTCCAGGAGTGCAGAGAGCCCATCCAAAGTGGGCTCTGTGTCACCCTGGAGATATGGCTATGTGTCCTGATGTAGCTGGAAGCATCCCCCTACCTCCAGGAGTGCAGAGAGCCCATCCAAAGTGGGCTCTGTGTCACCCTGGAGATATGGCTATGTGTCCTGATGTAGCTGGAAGCATCCCCCTACCTCCAGGAGTGCAGAGAGCCCATCCAAAGTGGGCTCTGTGTCACCCTGGAGATATGGCTATGTGTCCTGATGTAGCTGGAAGCATCCCCCTACCTCCAGGAGTGCAGAGAGCCCATCCAAAGTGGGCTCTGTGTCACCCTGGAGATATGGCTATGTGTCCTGATGTAGCTGGAAGCATCCCCCCTACCTCCAGGAGTGCAGAGAGGCCCTCCAAGTGGGCTCTGTGTCACCCTGGAGATATGGCTGTGTGTACTAATATAGTTGGAAGCATCCCCCTACCTCCAGGAGTGCAGAGAGCCCATCCAAAGTGGGCTCTGTGTCACCCTGGAGATATGGCTATGTGTCCTGATGTAGCTGGAAGCATCCCCCTACCTCCAGGAGTGCAGAGAGCCCATCCAAAGTGGGCTCTGTGTCACCCAGGAGATATGGCTATGTGTCCTGATGTAGCTGGAAGCATCCCCCCTACCTCCAGGAGTGCAGAGAGGCCCTCCAAGTGGGCTCTGTGTCACCCTGGAGATATGGCTGTGTGTACTAATATAGTTGGAAGCATCCCCCTACCTCCAGGAGTCCAGAGAGCCCATCCAAAGTGGGCTCTGTGTCACCCTGGAGATATGGCTGTGTGGACCAGTGACTAGTGTGCGGTACTGACCCCAGACAACCATTACATATCCACAGGTGGAGGACTTGAGGAAAAAGGCCCGGGAGCTGAGGCGCTACCACCCACAGTTCCTGGAGAGCTGCAGAAGGGAGCAGCAGGAGCAGCATTATGGTCAGTATTGCCAGGGCCTGGTCGCAGGTTCAGGGGCGCCATTGGACCACCAGCCTGTGACTCACCTGTATCTGTAAATGTTGTATGTGCCAATCATGGATGTGCCCTGATGTCTGTCATTCCTCACAGAAACCGATGCCAGAGATGGGGGGCCACACACCTCCACATATGTGCTGCGCCGACCCACCACACTGTGCGCCAGGCAGGTGGAGGTGACCACAGAGGAGGAGGGAGAGGAGGAGCAGACCGCGACAGAGGAGGAGCGCGCAATGGAGGAGGAGGAGCAGACGCCTGTCACAGACATGGGGGAGGGGGAGGAGGAGGAGGAGGAGGAGGAGGAGGAGGAGGGGGAGGAGGAGGAGGAGGAGGAGGTCATCCCACACACCCATGGCCTGGGGGATGAGGATGACGATGTCATCATCGTGGGTGCAGGGGAGAGGGTAACAGGGGGTCGGGGTGGAGGCAGGGAGGGGGGAGGGGGGGCATGGATCGGGCAGGGAGGGCGGGGGATGGCGCACAGGGGGGGGGGATGGGTGGGTGGGGGATGGGGGTGAACACAGCCCAGCACATGGCCAAGGGGGACACAGTCAGACCCTGCAGGCGTCAGCACGGCATGGGCAGCAGCATGGCCGTGCACCATCCAGGGCCACTGTCACACAACATGCACATGCCAGCACACAGACCCCAGACACTGGGTGTCTGTGTGCTAGCAGATGCATGCGAGAGGTGTTAGTGGCCCTGGATGATGCACGGCGTGACTCCCATGTCGTGCTACACGCACTCCAGAGCCTGACTGTGGCTGTTCGGCAGGTGGCCACAGATTTGTTTGAGTTGGCATCCCGGTTGCCACCTGCCGAACAGCATCACCACTACCGGCGAGGGCACCAGTGATGCCCCCATGTGCTGTGTGCTGTGCTGGGTTCCCTCCCCCCCCCTATTGTGTTATGTCTGTTCGGGCATGTTGCCCATTGTTTTTGTTAAAGTTAATAAATTGGTTATGTGCAATGTCATCCCCAATGGTCACGTGTCATCCTTATAACCAACATGTATGCAAGCACGGGATATGTATTGCGACCAGGAGGACCATGAAAGGCAGACAAGGGTGTCATACGTGTCCTGGGCGCACATGCAGTCAAAGTGGCCAGATATGTGTGGGGCCGTGGGTACAGGGTGGGCCATGGGAAGCTGCGTGGTGGCGGCCCACTACAATTAGAAGTAGACATGGATGTGTGCTGTATAGCCCCTTGTGCTGCTGACTGCATGGCCTGCCTGACACATGACACCCCTGTCTGTCTAAAACACCAACATGCCATAGGGGTGTGCCATGGTGTGCAATGTGCATTGCAAGCAGTGGCTATTGTCAGGCAGCTACACACAGTGGCGAGTTTAGGTTGGGGGAAACATCACTCTGGAACACAACAGTATGCATGAGGTCTGTGAAGATCCACCCTCCCTGTCCATGGGTGCGTGTGGGCAAAACCCAGCTAATGTCCCAGGGTAGCTGACACACCCTCTGACGGTCACAGCCGTCGTGTTATGGCAGTGCGGCAGGTGTAACTGGCATGGGAAGCCACACATTGGCAAGGTGCTAGGGGTAATGGGGAGATGGTAATTGACCAACCATGCATGTTTGCAATACATAAGGGACCACAGGTGCACAAATATGCTACAGACCTGGCATACACATTTGCTAAATATTTATTTACATTGGTTTCCGTTGACGGGGTGTCCGACTGTGCCCACCCTGTCCCCGTCCCCTCCCCCTCTGCGGAGCAACACCCCCCCCCTGTGCTGATGGAGGCGCTGGTGGCTGAGGAGCTGGTGGTGGTGCTGGTACCGGTGCTGGTGCTGGTGCTGGTGCCTGTGACCACTGCTGGGCTGCCGCCAGGATCCCCTCCAGGGCCACACACATGCGCTCATAGGGTACAGCACTCATCACCTGTGTGTGGGCCTGGAGTTGCACCGTCGCCTGCTCCAACCTGTTGCTGAAGACATCCATGGACGCCCTGATGTCCCTCAGCACATGACGCAGGCCTGTGGGAGAGACAGAGCGCTGTATGAGTAAAAGACCTTGGACTGAGATATACATCAACAAAGTGACAGGTTGCACATCATCACCAGGGAAACTACTGTGCTATGTCCTACTCCAGGAGACAAAGGCGTGTGGTGATGTGCAAGTCTGTGCCACACTAGTGTGGGGAGACCCCACACACAGCACACGGTCCACCCTCAGAGATGTTCTGATGCACGTGACCCATGTGGCTGTGATGGAACACACATGCATAGCATGTCCAGCTACGGCTGTGCACTCAGGGGACTGAACACATGTGTCTCGGACATGGGAGCTGGTGGCTGACACAGGGACAGGGACAACAGAGGCACACCATCACAGGTGCTCCTGACAGGGTAGGGGTCAGGGGGACAGGGTGGGGCTACAGTTGTGAGGGAAACATACCTTGGACACGTCCCTGTTGGAGGGTGCTCTGATCACAGGGGTGCGATGTGTGCAACGGTACAGCAGGCCCTCCCTGGCGCATGTGTACGGTTCCATCATCCGTCTGCCACCGATGATAGGTGAGGGTATGGGCCATGTTGTGTGAGGGCAGGGACATGTGGTGTGTGGGGAGGGCAAGGTAGCAGTGTGTGCTAACTGTGTGATACGGGCGGTGCCCATGGTCCAATAGGGTTGGGCAACAAATGGGGCAGCAGGGGCTGACAGCCCCACAGACATACAGGCACTGTAAGTCTGGTCATGCACATGGCAGGTGCTGCCCATGGGGTGTGTTGCGCAACAACACCGAATGAGGGGGGGAGGGCCGTAGCCTGCGGATGGGTGTGCACATGCGGGGTAGGGTCCACCACAACATGCAACAGACGTCATCACATGGCCAGTCTGTCCATGTTGGTGACAGACCCATCTGTGCAATTGTGGGGCATATTGTCATATCCCCGTGAGGGGCATATGTTATTGCCAACAGTGATATGTCATTCAAAGTATCATATATGTGCGCAATTGGGAGTCCCTGTTCGAACCGTCCCTCACCCGGCCCATCCCAACATGCTCCGTGACCCGGACATCTGGTGGGTGACAGGTATCCTGGTGTCTGGACAGGCTGTGTTTGCTGTACGGCTGTCACATTCTGGGGTGCAATGACATCTATAGCATTGTGTGACAGGGGGCTGTGTGCCACAGCAGATACAGGGCTGCTCAGGGCATGGTGGGTCTGTCCCAGTTGCCCCTGGGAAATGTGGCACATGCCAGTCTGATGCGTGTGCCACAGCTGCATGGGTGCTAAGCGGCAGACTGAAGCAAGGTCAATACATGTATGCATCACCTTTCTGTTGGCGTGTGGCTGTTGTCAGACAGATGCCTGTGTGTGAGTCATCACAGGCCTGTCAGGGTTACACAACAATATGTTGTGCATGGGAATGTGGGGGATGGAGCCCATGTATGACAGACAATGCTGCACACACTGATCTGTTATGCCTCATGATGTGTGACGCAAACAGGATACTTATATGTGTTGTGGCCTCCACCAGCAAAGATATTCTTGGTAGCACACACAACAGGATACCTGCTGTCAGTGTTAGACGTGCCGTAACACGGGGCAGGGGTGTCAACAGTTGGACCTGTCCTGGACTCCGTAGAGATGTGTGCAGACCTGACTGTACGCAGAATGGTTTTGTCTGTGCATGCTGTGGCAAGGGTTATCCATACCAATCGCTGACAACACAAACATTGCAACATAGGAACATGAGATCTGCCATACTGGGGCAGACCAGGGACCATCTGCCTCAGTATCCTGACCCCAAAAGTGCCCAATCCCGGCCACACCTACCTACCAGTT
The DNA here is from genome assembly GCA_033557465.1 of Ichthyophis bannanicus. Taxonomy (NCBI): domain Eukaryota; kingdom Metazoa; phylum Chordata; class Amphibia; order Gymnophiona; family Ichthyophiidae; genus Ichthyophis; species Ichthyophis bannanicus. The sequence goes on from CM066031.1 coordinate 1,317,287,270, forward strand.
TCCCCAAGTGACAAAGGTCACACAATACTCGTCTTGGAGCAATCACTGATATCCTGGTTGCCTTCCTACTGATGGTCTACGGACCATACCCCAGGAACCTGTACAAACATGTTACAAACACAGCTACACTAACATCCTTTACTACATCCTCCATTAACACATCACAGAGCTTGGGTACACCTTGTCTGTCAGACCAACACCTGCCATGATTTGTACAGAGCTTTCCCTGTCGCTCTGGTGCATGTCCCCCAGTCCCGATATATTCCGATATGGTAATCAATTTATTTACGTCTACCCATTCCACACCATCCATGGATCTATAGACCGCAAGCATATCTCCCCTCAGCTGTCTCCATCCCTGTTTGACGGCCGCAAAGCTTAATGGCCTCTCCTCCTGGGAGTCGACTCACATCCCCCTTGCCATATTGGTGGCTCATATCTGACCCTCATCTGTACTCGCTAGATCCCATTGTAGGGTGCAGAGAACAGAGTGTCACACAATATACAGGGGGCATCATCACCATGGTACGATGTAGAGGCATGACACCATCTCTATTTGTTTCCCACATTCCTTTCCTTATCATACCTACCACTCTATCTGTTCCCTTGGCCGCTGCAGCACATTGTGCCAAGGGTATGAACATTGTATCTGCAATGACGCCTACATCATCTCCCTGTGTGGTGTTGGCTAAGGTTGACCCCTGCATCATGACACCATAGTGTGGTTATGTCCTCCCTAGGTGCATATCCGTGCACTTCCCCACATTATATTGCGCCTGTCATTCTGATGGCCATCCCTCCATTTGATCAGGGTCCTCATGCATGTGTCCGCAATCCCTGTGGGTTTCCACACCGTGGCATACTCCTGGACAATGTGCATAGCTGCCAACCTTACCCATGTCAACACCGAGCAGGTCATATCTGGGTGTCTAATAGACACCAGTGGACACAGCACAGATCCCTGTGCTGCACCACTAATCACATCTCCCCATTGTGGGACCTGCCCATGCACGCCTCCCCCCTGGCTCTTATCCGCAAAACAGCTCCTGAACCACATTAGTACACTGCTCCCCATCCCATGACTCTCCTGCCTTGCAGGGGGTCCCTCATGAGGGACCTTGTCAGAGGTTACGTGACAATCCGCTTACACAGCAGCAACCGACACACCTTTGTGCACCTGCTTAGTCATTCCCTCCAGATGACCTAACAGATGGGTGGCACAGCATCCCCATGGGCCAGGGACATGTTGGCTGTCAACCATCAGGTCGTGACTATCTACCTGCTGAGTACGGTTTTACCTTATGATGGGCTGTAACATATGTCACGGTTCTGACGTCAGTCCCCCTGGCAAGTGTACTCCGAGATAACCCCCGATCCCAGTTACGAATCCATAACCATACCCATGACCATGACCAGGTACATGACCATACACATAGCCAACACCGTATGGATGAAACCACCTCTGCATGTCAGCCTCCCAAATCCCACACATGGACTCCAGGGTCATTGCATCAGGGCACACATTCATGTAGGTATGGCCTCATAGCTGTCACCCAGCTCATCATCCACCTGTCTCGCATCCCACTGCGTGGCTCTGGGTCATACCCAGGGACACCCATGGGTGCATATGAGGACAGGTGTGTGTGTCTGTGCGCTGGTAGGTAGACTTTTCGACATTTGGTGACATATGGGGTGTGGACATGGGGTAATTCATGTATCCGCAGCTAGCACCCTGGTGCTCCTCCCCCCAGCAACAGTCATGTGTCTACATCAGGGTCTGACACTGCGGGAGTCCCCAATGGAGCAGATCATACTACATATGTAGTTCCCAGCTGTCGTCCAGTGGCGTAGGCAGGGCATAGGTCAGTGCTTCCACTTGTGCGCACATTGCTGTGAGGGATCCTCGCTAGATAGCCTGGCCATGATATTCAGCAGTTCCCATGTCCAGCTGGCCAACACGGTTCCAGGGATACGGGGACTCTCAGCACATACCATGTGGCACGTGTCCCAGGGTCCCCATGACGTGCTGATGCCGCTGTCAGTGGTGCCATCTGTGGCCCCCTAGCTCTGCAGCACAACCTCCCCGGCCCACACCACTCCACTGATGTGGACCTGCCCTCTGACTCTGTCACACTGCACGTACATCCCCTGTGTTTGTGGCACCTCACAACGCATCTGCACTTCATCCCTCGGAGAGTCACATGCCAAATCGGTCTGTGCACTGTGGACGTTGCATCTGCTGATGTAGCTGTGGATCAGGATCATCTTCCCTGAGATGATAGTCCACTCTTGATGGCACACCATGTGGCCCCAGCCTTGGTGTGTGCTCCACCCCATCACTGCACAGCTGTGGTGAATCACGCCCTGCCCTCTGTGATGTGTACCTGGGGTACATCTCATAGCCCTCTTGCATGGACACACGTTACCACACACCAGCTCCCCATCTGTCTCTGGGTACCCTGGTGCATTCGTAGAGCGGTGATGTGTCATCGCAGGTACATGCTGTCACATGCCATACAGGACTGACATATTGCCTATCCTGGGTCACTAACCCTTTCAGGGCCTACCCCAGACCTTTGCTACGCCTGCTTGTCACCGGGTCCCCACAGGGCTGCAGTTATGTACGCATATGACTGTGTCCATTGGCCCCCGCCTGCTGTGCTGTTTGTCACCTGACCATCTGCCACCCAATGCCATACCCCTGTGTGTCTCCCGCCAATATGCCACATACATAACACACAACGGTAGCAGCTGTAGGAGTACAAAGAGACAAACAACACAATGCCATCACACAGTGAGCAGTTACTTAATCCCTGTGTATGTGACCACCTTACGGCACCCACCTTCATCACTGCCGGCTCCACCTGCGCCCTGGCTGGGTAACTCTGCCATCAGGACGTCCAGCGTGTGCCTGGTAGGGGCCTGCAGCTGTTGTGGCAGGGGACCCATAGCCTGGCTGCCAACAGGCCGCTGCATCTCTCCGTCCGTCCCAGCTGCTGGTCCGCTGGTCCTGGGGGGTGAGGGATGTTGTCCAGTTGCAGCAGTGCCAGTAGATGTTTCCTGCACCTCTGTGTCCTCGCAGGCCTGAGGCACATCGTCTCTTGGCACATCTGCATCCTCCCCCTGCTCGTCCTCAGGCGCCCCCATGCTGCTGTAGTCACCTGTGATGTGAGCAGTAGAGGAGGGCTCAGATATGTATCTACGCAACACATGTATATCCGCCAGTGCTGTGTTTCCCACATACATGCAGGTATGTTGGCATGCATACTGCTCACACTCCCCTGCTTCCTTCACCAACCCATACATGACAGCCATGTCTCACCTGGGGTACATGTGGGTGCAGTATCCCTGTCTGTGTGTCCTGAGTGGCAGTACGGTGCTCATGGACACAGACCCCTACCTGGCCCATCCCATGTCTCTCGCCCTATGCGCCTCTCATGTCACCGTTTAGCCTTGTTTACCCTGTGCTACCACCCACCTCTGCCACCCCCTCTCAGAGTGTGCAGGGCCAGTATATTGGGCATGCGCCCATGGTGGAGAGCTTTTGGCGGTGTGAATGACATACAGGGCTGTGGCCTGTGATGCTGTGCAGTAGACACCTCTGCCACCGTCATGCGTCTGTCTACACACCTGCAGGACTGGGGAGCCCATATGTTACCTATACATGCCTTCATGCACGTCCACACATTGCTACAGGGTACATCAGACACTGTTGTGTGGGTGGGGGCGTGTCTGATTGGCACTACCAGATATGGGAAGGTGGGGGTAGGGGTGGTATGGGAAACATGTGCTAACCGTGTCCTGCAACCTGGGACCACAGCAGGGTTTGTGTTTGGACAGCATACATATATGCCCTATAGGGGATAGGTACAGGGTATGGCGCATGTGACACATAAGGGGTGTGTGCTCACATGGGGCTGCGTGGCGTGCATTGCTGATCACAGGTATGTTGTGCGAGCTACCTGGTAGTGTTGTGTGGTTTTGGGGCAATGACAGCAATATACATGGCAGTGTGTGCAAACGTCATCCTATGCGTCACAACATACCCAGGGCATGACATCACTCTGCTAGATTGGCACATCAGTCCCAGTCCTATAGCTGTGTGACCATCAACAGTTACGCAGTCACGGGATGGAGCAGATGCGCCATGGTACACAGCAGACCGTGGGGATACCCTCATCCCATTACAGAAACCCGGGAAACACTGGTGCCAATACCATGCATGTGTTGCCCGGACAACATACATCACCCACCCATCTGCTAGCTGCAGGGCATTCCCAGTGTCAATGACTTGGTAACACTTTGATGCCATGCGGAGAACGCACAATGGTCCACACCAACCTTTGTAGCTAGTTTGGACCCTGTCCAGGGGGCCATCATCTGTGCCCCGTGCTGAGATACACCCTCAGGACTGCGCAACTCACCTACAATTTCAATTTGGCCTTATCAACAGTCCATCTGTGACAACCACGACACCTGTGCAGGATGTTCCTGGCGCTATCTTGCCATTCTGTTTAACTACCGACAAGGGACATGAGGCCACCATAGCAACACAACACATCTCCACACCCCAGGCCGCTCCATGCCCTGCCCCCTGATTCGGGGGCGTTGCAGTCACAATGGCCCAGTGATCAGCAACATCATGTCCCTATCCTGTCCAACAGCATCATTACGTGCAGTCCTTCAACATACCTCAGCTATCCCCCTGTTGACAGACTGCAATCTGTGCCCTCCAAAGGTGGTTTCCTGCTCACCCATCTCTGGCATACCTATACATGCTGGGATTATTGTCGACGTGGAGCAACGACAGCTACAGGGACATATTGACTGTGCTGCACCACTGTACCCCGCCAACATGGCCCCAGGGAGCTCCATGGAGTCGACAACCTCCTCACCCTACTCCCCAGCTACATGATATCTGGCATAGATGATCCCTGACTGGGTTGCCCCCCCCCCCGATCTGAACATCCCCACAGCGTGTGAATCAGTGACTGGCAACCCCCTTGTGGCAGGAATTATTGTGAGGGGCAGCACTGCAACATTGCTTGGATGGTGCAGGTCCAATCTATGACGACCATGGCAGCATGTCGGATCAGGGCTCAGGGCATATGAACCCTTCCACCTGTATCACGGTATTGACCACTGCTCATCACATTCTATCCCCCTATTGCATATGTCCATGCAAACTATCTGTGGGATCATACATCCCTTTAGTGTTGTCTACATGCCCTATGCCTAATACATTGGTCTCTACACACCCATCTGCAATGCACATATCTCTCTCCCCCCTCCATGCCCTCCCCCCAGGCGTAGTTAGGGTGTGTTCACCTGACACCCCCATATGTACCCTACGAAAACACAGGTACCTTTGCTCATGCGCTATCCAAACATCTTCCCACCACATCATCTCAAGACTCGGGAAGATGTGCTGCAACCTGCTCCCTCCTCATGTTACCAGTATTTCATTCTGTACCTACGCTTCAATATCATATGACACCCATGAGACCCAGTCAGACATGTATACTACATGATCCACTGTTTGACACACCTACACTCCATGTTGGCACCAGACTGTTTGCTGGCAACACACCATGCACTGATCATCCCACACGTCAATGACGTGACCATCATTCGTCAGGTTCCTCACTATTGCACCTTATACCTGTTACAGCTGCCAATGACTGACACAGCCAGGTTACGTCTGGTGGACGCTGTGGATAACCATGTTTTCCCATGCTGAATGAGATACATTGGCTAGCTATTCAGACCTGCACTACCTTTATTAATGTAACTTACACGTTTAACAACACTAATCATCTGTATGCTGCATCCTTGTCATCCCCCACTCACCATACTACACCAGAGAGAGCGACAGCATTGGCGACTATCCCCTCCCCAGAGCTACACACAGCCATCACAGGCTGTGCGTCCCCTGCAGCCCACAGGACCCTTCACCTTTGTACCCCTAGGTGCTGGGATGCAGCACCCCCTTGCATCTGGCCTATCAGCAGCTTATCGCACCTCAGGTAGGCCCTCACATTCTATCCTTCAGGGCCCCTCGACATGGCATCATCAATACCTGTCGACCTCAGCGAGACAACCCATGTACAGGGATCCATGGTATGTCAGGGACCTGTTTGCGGGGATAATATATCGGGTGGTGGAATATGTACGTGGCACCATTTAGTGGTAACATGTACCTAATCAGTTATGGTACATCTGTGGACATTCTGTACATTGTTTGCATTGGTATCCACATTCCGTACCTTGTCATCTATGAGCTCATGCATGTTGCTTGTACATGGATTAGGGTGTCAGTTAGACACGTTGCTGCTAAATAGTGCGGTGTATGAGGGGATATAGATATGTGACATACTACATAGATATCGAAGATGTACACTCCGTGGGACATTGAGATGGTCACCTGTGGAGGGTGTAGACATGTGGTGTGGCAGACCTACTTATCTATGACTCACACATGCAACGCATCTGCAGGGGCATATGCAGATTACCTTCTCCCATCAACGACCTGTATCATTTGCTGGTCACATAATGGGTTTGGGTATGTTCCTAGCCCCCCATTGACCTCTACCATTGGTGCTGCACCTCCACAGGTCTCCTATCATTGACCGCTGTTGTGTAACATGTCATTTTCTAGGTTGGACATTGTGTATCTGCCTGCTGCTACTATGCACCTACACAGTCGCAGCAGTCAGGTTAGCATTGTCAGTGCTGATATATCACATGTCATCTGACATCGGTTAATGAGTGGTGTGATGTTCCGTGGACAGACTGTGGTGACAAGGACATCGGACAGGGAAACACTATATTGTCCTGTCAATAGAGAGGTACATGCTACAGGTCAGTGATGCATGAGGGCATTCTGCCTTATCATCATCCATGGCGTTGCATGTGTGAGTGTGGGACCTGCATCTATGCTGCACCTGGTCTGTAGTGATCAGAGGTAGAGGTGGTCTACACCTTAATCTAGTGTGTCACCCATGTATTTCCTGTCGGATGTGTCTGTATATCTCATTGCTACCTCCCTGTGCTTGGAACCCATATATTGTGACAAGCAACAGTCATACTGGTCAGAACAGGGTGATGTGTGCCACATGCATGTGCGGCCTGTGCTCAGACCTCACCCAGGCTGTGTGCTGCGACACAATGCAACGCCAACACCCGTGGGGCCAGGATACTGGGCACCGTACATCACAGACATGGGTGTCAGCCATCTTTCTGCACAGTATGTCCTTTGTGGTGACACACGATGAGTGCAAAGGGGGCCATCACAAGATAGACAGGGTGCACAGTGGCACATTGGACTGCAGGACGGGAAGGTATGTTCAGTGTCCATACAGACATGTTCACCAGAACAGGCGCTGACATCGCAGCTGGGTTTTCAAGGGCCCTGACAGAGGGTTCAGCAGCACAGATGGGAGGGTCGTGTAAGTGGGACTCTCACAGCAGTGATCACAACAGGTACTGGCTCACAGGGGTTTTCAGGTCAATATGAGGTGGGGGGCATGCTCTGGATGCATTGTGGGGACCCACACACTCAGTTATGTGTGTGCTGTGGGCTTGGGGGGGGGGGAAATGTCATGGCCAATGGGGCCGGGGAAGGCGTATGTGCATAGTTAACTGCAGTGCCCTGTGACGGTTATTGCAGGAGGGACAGAGCCCCCCGACATGCAACCTGTCTGACAGTGTGTGACTGATGGACCTCTGTGATGCTGTGATTGCGTCATGCCATACATATGTTACTGACTGGGCTGATGACATCGTCGGGCTGCCGTTGGGTGCGATGTCAGGTCTGTGGACACCCTCTCTGGGCTCTGACCTGTATGTCGTTTGCTCATGTGTTTGCCCGGCCCATGGCTTCCCAACATGTCACATCTGAGGTGATGCTTGGGGGATGGAAGGGGTGAGCTGTGCTGCACAGTGCATGTTGTGTGTATCCCTGGGGGACATTTTATGCTGGTATGCCTATCCACACACTGTGTACAGCAGAGTCCTACAGTTTGCAGCTGTGAGCTGTGTTCGTGTCAGCTCACAGGTTCGATCACACCTGGGTGTTGTTACAGTGAGCCATGTTGGTTTGTCCATTACATGGCCTGGCCAACCCTGACACCTAACCTTGGTTGACAGGCATACACTGTGGGGACTACCTATTAGCCCTAGCGTACTAAGGGGTTGTAAGGTGCACATGCCTAGCTGATAGACCTGCTTCATATTGTCAGTTACAGACGGTGCTACGCATAGACTGTTGCCTGGACATTGTTACACAACAAATTATCAGACGTACCTGCCAGCGGGTGTGCAGTGTCCAGGAGTTCAGGAAGGCCACAGGTGTAAATATCCCCCAGTCGTGCTGCGAGTTCCCGCTCAAGGGGCGATAGTGCACAGATGAGGGGGCCCCCGCCACCTGTCCCCATGGCATGCTGGTGTTCGGCCACCATCACCTGCCGTACACCTCGTTTTATGTCGTAGTAACGTTTTTTCAGACAGTCATAGTCCCTTGGTGGCCCACCCGCCCCAGCCACTGCCAGCCTCACATCCTCCCACACCGCATTCCGATTGCCCACGCTTGTTTGGCTGCTGAGGCAGCCAAACAGGACATCGTACTTTTCAAGGACCATGCTCAGGAGGATGTGGTTTTCATGGTCACTGAATTTCAGCGCCCTCTTCCGCTGAGTAGCTGGCACAGGAGGGCGCTTCCTCTTGCCAGTGTGTCTTTCCATACCCACATCAATTGCTCCCGATGGGCCTGCACGGGCCTCAGGCACCGATGGCACCGGCCCACCCGCCTCTGCAGTACCCTGCTGTTCCTCCCCAACACCAGTCTCCTCATCATGCACACCCTCTCTCTCCCTCTCGCCGTCCCCCTCTCTCTCCATCACCCTCTGTGCTCACCACCCCACACCCAGGCCAGAACACCACACACAACCCTACACACTGCAGAGCAGCCCACCCCACCACACACAGTCGACCCTACCCTGCACACTACACAACAATGCACACAGAACTGACACAGACACACTGATACACCATATACAGTACAAAGCCGTACAGACACACAGACTCCTCTCCCCCTGCAACACCCGTTACCTCTCCACCTCTGCAATAACCCGCCTCTGTCTCTGCACACTCCCTCCGTACGTATAGCACCACCCTCTTCGTTTACCTGTGATACAGTATTATTTATACCATGGTTCCGTCGCTGTTTTCCGTTGCGCATGCGCTGTTGGTCCTTTTTTTCGCGGCGCGGATGTGTGCGTGCGCGCCGCGGAAATGCGTCAGAGCTGTGCATGGCGGTGTATGGGTGCGGCGCACATAGACGCACATGCGTGCATCACGCTTACGCAGCACGGCGCGGCGGACACGCACGTCCATTGTTGGGCAGCAGAGGGCGGCGCGCTAATCTTCTACGCGGCAGAGGAACGTTGTGAGGCATAAGGAGACGCGCTGACGTGAAAGCACACGAGCAGAGCCGCAGCACAATGGCAACGACGCCTACCATCGGTGCACGGATCGGGGGTTCAATCCCCCGCAGTGCGCAATGAAGCGGCTGGCTCAACCACCATTTTAGGAGGCAAAGCAATAGTGCGCAGCAGAAGGCGGCGCGCTAATCATCTACGAGGCAGAGGAACGTTGTGAGGCATAAGGAGACGCGCTGACGTGAAAGCACACGAGCAGAGCCGCAGCACAATGGCAACGACGCCTACCATCGGAGCACGGATCGGGGGTTCAATCCCCCGCAGTGCGCAATGAAGCGGCTGGCTCAACCACCATTTTAGGAGGCAAAGCAATAGTGCGCAGCAGAAGGCGGCGCGCTAATCATCTACGAGGCAGAGGAACGTTGTGAGGCATAAGGAGACGCGCTGACATGAAAGCACACGAGCAGAGCCGCAGCACAATGGCAACGACGCCTACCATCGGAGCACGGATCGGGGGTTCAATCCCCCACAGTGCACAATGAAGCGGCTGGCTCAACCACCATTTTAGGAGGCAAAGCAATAGTGCGCAGCAGAAGGCGGCGCGCTAATCATCTACGAGGCAGAGGAACGTTGTGAGGCATAAGGAGACGCGCTGACATAAAAGCACACGAGCAGAGCCGCAGCACAATGGCAACGACGCCTACCATCGGAGCACAGATCGGGGGTTCAATCCCCCGCAGTGCGCAATGAAGCGGCTGGCTCAACCACCATTTTAGGGGGCACACACACCTCATATTTGCCTTTGCGCATGCGCTGTTGCTGTTCGTCTTCTTTTGCTGCGCCACAGATGTGCGCATGGGCTGTCTTTTTTGCGCGCCGCGGAGCTGCGTCAGAGATGTGCATGGGCGTGCTTGTGTGCGACGCATGCAGACGCATGCAGCACGCATACACGCCCCCAGCGCGGCAACCACGGATGCCAGGGAATGCTCTATGGGATGCACATGGGCGTGGCGCACATCCGCGGCGCGCACCGACGCACAAAGGCACAGGCGCACATCACCATACGTGAAATCCATCTACATATCGTCAGGCAGCGCTCGTACACATTGAGGGTTGTATTGTAGGCGAGTTATACGTTTGGAGAGGCTGACATTTGGATCTGTGCTAGATTATCTGTGTAGTTAATTGTCTATTGCGTTGTACTGTGTGTATTGAGTTGTATTGTGTGTACTGTTTTGTGTATTTCATCCGTGTGTTCCGTTAGTCAGTTGGTGTTTGTGAGTTGGTGACTGTTGTGGGTGCTTTGTGTGTGTGTGTTGTAGTGTGCTTGTGTAGGCCAGCGGCGGGAGGTGATGTCTGGGATATCTGTTCCTGCATGTGCCCTGGAAGGTGAGCAGATGCTGCGGTTGCCGGACAGGGGGGATGGTGTCCATGGGGCTGAGGCACAGGGCATGGGTGTAGTCCCGCAGCAAATCAGACCTGCAGCTGTGGAGGGGGGCCAAGCAGCTGGTGTACGTGCACGGCGCAGGAGACATGCCGAGGTGCAGGCTCGGCAGCCTCGCCTCTACAGGCCCAGGGCCCAGCTCCAGGACATGCGTGAGGACCAGGTCATCTCCCTGTACAGGCTGAGCACAAGGGCTATTAGGGAGCTCTATGAGGATCTCAGACCTGACCTCGAGCCCCTAACTAATCGGTCACATGCCATACCGGGTTTAGTTAAGCTACTTGCTGCTTTACATTTCTTTGCCTCTGGCTGTTTCCAACATTCAGTGGGCGCAGTGGGTGGCATGAGCCGCCCCTCCTTCTCACGATGTCTCCACCAGGTACTGCGTGCCATGGTCAGCCGGGTGGGGAATTACATAGCCCTTCCCCACACTAGGCAACAGTGGGGGACCCTGAACCAGGCCTTTGCGGCTGTAGCTGGGATACCACACGTGATGGGAGCTATTGATTGCACACATGTTGCCCTGGTCCCTCCTAGAGACAGGGAGGTGGTGTTCCGCAACCGCAAACACTACCATTCCCTGAATGTTCAGGTTGTATGTGATGCTAATCTTCATATTCTGAATGTGGTCCCACGGTTTCCAGGGTCCACCCATGACTCCTACATCCTGCAACACTCAGCACTCTTTCGCCAGTTTGAGGAGGGACTGTATGGGGACTGCATCTTGCTGGGTGAGTATGTCCACATATATGATGTTGTCTGTAGAATAGATCATTTTCTAAGTTAACATCTGGTATATCATGAACTATATACTCTCTGTGTGTTAGGCAGCTGAGCTAACGTTCAGCAGACATTATGAACGGGGTGGAGATGTTGACTTGCATGCATCATGATGTGACATGTGACATCTGGTTTAACACAATACCTGGGGGTGACATGCTGATGTTCTGGGGGACATATGCACCTGTTCAGATGCATGTACATGGGTGTGCATATCAACATGTGTGTGTATTTCACTGGGCCACAGGTGGGCTGCTGAGTGTGTCGCCCATCTCACCCACCTGTGCATTCGTGGCTTTTGAGGTAACTGTGTTATGTCATGTAACATTACTGTGAGGCACAATACAGACACTTATCGCATATCATGTCTGTGTGTGGGGGACAGACCCCTACACTGTACTGTGGTTCCCTGAACATTGTTTGGTGATTGACATGTGTTTGGCTGTGTTTGGTTTTTCGGCACATATGATAGCTGTTCATGACCTTGGCAACGTTGGGTACACATTACCATAGGTAGGGTGATGCATTGGGCATGGCCCATAACATGTGTGCATACACACGTGTGGTGTGCATAACTTTGGGACACTGCAGATGGGCGGGACTTCAGCACCATTGTATCTCATTAACCCGCTGTGTCTCTGCCTTTGAGGGATGTGACAGCAAGGCCAGGGGCCAACGTGTGAGCAGGCAGAGAGGTGTGGGTGCCCCATACACAGGTACCTTGCCAGTTCCATTAGTTGTGATAGTTCAGGGCTAATGTGGGCTACAGTGTGCAGATCTGTAGAGCACAGCCTAACAGGGATGTGAACAGGATGGTGACAGTGGACAGGGTGTCCACTGAGATGTTTGGTGGTCAGCATTCCACAGCATATGGCATTAGACTGCTATCTGTCGGTAGGTTGTCCTTAGTGGACACAGTGTTGTGATTTGTTATTTGTTTGTTGTTGTCAAAACCCCTGGTCAGAGGTGTTCTGGGTGTGCCCCTACATAGCGCATAAAACCTTAATGTGCTATATAGCTTGTTAACATCTACGTATCACATGTATTCTGTGTGCTGGTGGTCTAGGCTGCCATAGGTGGTTTCCGAGATGCGGACATTGACTGCAGACCAAAACTAATGTGCCACACATAGCAGATGTTTGTTTGCAAAACTGGGACATTGGTGTTATTTTACGTGTCTGTCCAGAATACAGGGGCCCTACCTGACATTTCTATCACCATAGGTCTTCCGTCAAATGTATATTTGTGCTGTCATATGGTTCTGTCAGGATGTGTCATGCATTTGTCTCTCAGGTCCGTACCTGTGTGAATATGTGGTGGTATGCGCTCATGCATTCACATGCATCATTCTCTTTTTGCAGGTGATGCAGGATATGGATGTCGACCCTGGCTGCTAACCCCTGTGCGTCAACCACGGACACGTGCAGAGCGGAGGTACAATGAGGCCCACGCCTCCAGCCGCTCTGTCATAGAGCGCACCTTTGGCGTTTTAAAAAGTCGCTTCAGGTGTCTGGATAGGACAGGTGGGGCCTTACAATATGAGCCAATGACTGTTGCAGAGATAATCGTTGCCTGTTGCATCCTGCACAACATTGCTCTCAGGCATGATATCACTGCAGAGATTAATGAGGATCTGGCAGAGGATCCACCGTGCCCCCCTGTACGTGCCAGTGGTGACACACAGGCAGGCACAGCAGTCAGGCAGAGGTTGATTGCTGAGATATTCAGTGGTATGTATTGCACATCCTCACACATATATGTGCTGTTGTGTGCATGTGGGGTTTATAACGGGTGATGTGTCTCAACAGATAGCATCCTGTTCCATGACTGCATAGTCCTTATGCTGAACATTTTACTGTTACAAATGGCCAGGGGTGTGCGATGGACAATGTGGACAGGGCACAACAGTGTTTCTGGTTTGTTTGGGGTTTATGTGTTGAGACACCTTTATGTGTTTTTGGGGGTCACAGTACTAGTTAGTGTCTGTGTATGATAGCAACTGCTGTGCAAACACCCTGATGTCATCCTATTGTGTGTGTGGGGCACGGGGTCATGCATATGATTGGTGTTTCAATGGGGTGTAGAGGGCAACATATGTGGAGAGCTCTCATGCGGAAACCTTGTTTATGTACTATAATCAGGGTCTGCTTGTGTGTGTGTGTCATGCTATTATGGGCTGGCTATGTCTGTATGTTTATTATGTGTAATGCTACATGACCAACATAGCAAAGTACACATGCGCATGACTGCATGCCCATGATGGGATTGATTACATGTCACAGGTGTTGGTAGCACACCAAAACGTAACATACAGTATACCAATTAATGTGGCACATACATGGCTAGGGTTGGGCATATGGACATGGGCATTGTGCAGCCCGGGGTCCATTTAATTGTTGTACACCTATCTAATGAGCTGTCATTCATTGCAGTATTTGCAATGTACACACATACAGATGCGCAGCGGGTCAGATCATCCACGGGTGCATTACAGGGCACTACTGTGGAGCGGCATGTGTTGTATTATTTTTGTATTTTAGCGTTTTGGCATATGATGGGTGGCATATGTGGGTGATACTATCTCAACATCTGCCTCATGGCTCTCGTCCATGGTGTATGTCTGTTTTGTTAGCGGAGTACACAGCCACATATGCCTTGTGTACACTGGGAAGGGATGTTATGTCCATATACACACACTGACCTATGTGGGGGATATGTGGTGCAGGTGCACATGTCGCCTAACCATGGATTAACATTCTCCCTGATAACCAGTGGGATGACCTGGCCCCATCATGGTTTGATGAGAGACAGACATGGGTGTGTTGTCTAGCACACATGGTGCTGCAATAGCCATGTATTTAGGCACATGATCTGCACACAGATCTAGGTAATCCTTGCTGTACGGGATTTACAATGCATAATATTCCTTCACACAATGGTTACAGGGGGTGGTACAGCATATTAACAGGTATCTCAGGTATTTACTGTTGCATAACAAACAACATTTGGCCAGTCATGTACACAGAGAGGGGGTTATGTTGTCAACCTGGCCAACACAGACTGATGGTGTGACCTTGTGATGTGTTTCACACATGGTGGTTGCAGACACCTCCTTAGACAGGTGTGTGGAACAACCGAGGGTGGTGGGGGCAAATGTGTTGTGGAGGGACTGTTCATTGTTTTCATATGTCTACATGCTGCCTCTCCCATGTGGTATATCAGTACAGTGTGAGGGTGAACAGTCAGTCAGTGGGTCAGGTTGTGGGGTCTGCCAGCTGGTGACATTGCGTTGTACTGTGGTTTTCACAGATGGAAATTAACATATATGTTGTGGTTGTTGGTTTCCCTCTCCACAGGTCCCGCTTCATGAGGATGATGTTCCAAGGTACCATTCGCACATGAGGGCCCATCGTCCAGGAGGCTGTGGTCCAGGGTAGGTGGATCTACAGCTACATTGTGTGTATATGGGTTCATGGGGACAATATGTCGCCTGTTATGTGTCATTTAGGCAGCTGATGTTGTACACCTCTCTCCTGACAGCCTCCCTCACCCATGTGTTGGTGTTGTGACCCATCTCCCCATGTGTTTGTGTACAGTATGTTTGCAGGTGCACCTTTTCAGTCAGCTGTGCAGCAGAGTTATATATGTATTTGTTTGTCGTGTTGTGCGGATACTGACTTAGCTATCCTCACCATCATAGTTTGAGCAGACATTAACAAGATATCTGTGCATGTGACTCGGCCCTGATGTTCACAGGTTTGCACTTTTGCACTTACATGCCATGTATTTCAGATGTGCCACTGACGAACCTATACTGTGTATGTGTGTGTGCACTTATGTTTTGAATATGTCTTCCGGCATTGGCCAGGCATGGTACATTATCATGTGCTTTCATGGGTGTAGGCACCTGGGGGGCATCGTGGTGTGTGCTACCTCTACTGTTGTGCTGCTTATCTTGTCATAATGGTCCACATGTGTTGTGAGCTGTGTGCAGCAATGTGTCTTGTATTTTGGGTGACAGCTGTTGAGCAACATTTCTTTATCTCATATGTAGGCATGATGTGGACATGCATGAACAGTTGATGTACATGGTAAATCGACATGTGATGCTGACATTGTCTCCCTTCGGTGTGACCTGATGTGGCTATGCAGTACTTTGGGGAATTGATGATGGATGCACGATGCACACATTGGGTTTGTTTTAACATTGCTAATTGTGTCTTACATCTGGCTGTTCCTGTCCTGGGGTTTGTGATCTTCACATGGACATGTTATGTAGCATCTCTGTAGACACACACAGCTGCATATGATGTGTAGCTGTGAGATGCCGGTGTGACATGGGATTTTACATAAACATGTCCATGGGACAGCCGTGCCTGCATTTACATGTACTGTTGGCTGTCATCTACATTTTATTGAATTTACATCTCATGTAATTTGTGACCTTTCATCACTTTAGTCTGTATATTGTGCATTGTTAATGTTGGCAATCAGTTCTGTTTTTGCGAGGTATCTAACACTACCATACTTATCCTCTCGTGACACAGGGCAGACGACATGACAGAACCATTTCCTACAGGGCATCTGACCTCAACATCCAACGCCTGTTGTGGGACTGACCTTCATCTTCATTTTTCGGGGGAGATGTGACATTGGATGTTTGACCTATGTTGGTGGGACACAGGCCTGTGATGGACATTGTTGCTTTTGGACCTCTGGTTTACCCATGGGAGACCTGTACAACACACAGTGTGTGGCATGCTGTGGCTGTGTGTCCTGCAGATTACTGGGACACAGATGGACTTTCATGGACTGTGTCATATTGGATAGTGGCACTTTACTGTGCATGGCCAGGGTTTCATGTTTGGTTTTTCAATGATCTTTTGTATGTCAGGGACACCTTGGTTTTGGGACACTGTGCGCATCAAGGACTGACATGAGCTATGTATATCTGACATGCCTACACAGTTGGTTAGTGTATAGGTGTGTCCCATGTGTGTGACATGGCACACATGTTAGGTTAATTGGTGGGTTTCAACATCAGCATACAGCCATGTTTGTGGCATGGGGTCACACATGGAGGGATCCAATTGTCTATGTCCACCTGCCCCACACCTATACAGGGTGCAGGTTCTGCCACATACACCATTTCATGCCCAACAACATCCTTGGTAGATGTGTGGAGAGGGCAGGGGTGATTAGATTCATGTGGGGCATCACTATAACATGTTTGTCTGCAGCTGGTGCCTGTGCTTCTCACTGACTATGTTTGTGAGACACTGCATGCGGACCTATGGGCTCGTTGTGTTTCACTGTAGGCTGTCTGCCCATCATTTTCATGTGGACATGCTAGTTATTGTATATGTTTACTGTACTGACGTGACACTCTGCATGTATGGCCCCGCCTTGCATTGCACATTTCCAGGGTCGAGTTTTACACCCTGCATTGACAACAGTCTCATTAGCCCATTAAATTTTGTGTGTGCCAGTGTGGGTATCCATCGGCCTCCTACACCTCAGCATGTCATGGACCATGCTATAGGTAGGCAAACACTGTCCACCAAACAAAAATATGCAAGGGGACATACTGCACGGTGTTTTGTCTGCATCTTTTGGAGAGTTGTGTGTTTTGTATTCTCTGTGTGTTAATATGTCTCTGCTACCTGTTAGCATACAGTCATTCAGCTCTAGATGATATGTGTGATGTACACTGTGATGCAGCGGACCCTCTGGACAATGTGAAACACATTTTTAGATATTGAGAAAAACAAGTTTCAGATGCTATATCCTGAGGGCCCACATAGAGGAAGCAGGAGAGCCAGCCTGGATGCAGGGGTACCACACCTCTATGGGCAGGACTTGGCACCAGTCAGTCACAATTTCAGTAGTGACAGAGCAGACTCATTGAGGGAAATGAGCAGGCCGCAGTGCAGACCAAGGAGCCACTTGGTGAGCAGGCCAGGGAGCAACTTGGGGAGCAGGCCAGAGGGGGCCAAGAGGCAACTTGGACAGTGGGCCAAGGGGTGGGCCAAGGTGTAGGCCAGAGACCAAGCCAGAGACAACTACATGGAGCAGCACTTCAGGGAGCCATCAAGGAAGGAGGTGCTCTCCCATCCAGCTGGGGAGACGGCCCTATCCAGGGAGAGGGGCTAAACCACAATCTGATGGAAAGATATGCAGCTGTGAGGGATACTCGAGACAGCAACAGTACTTTTAACACTTTTTATAGTTATATCCAGAGAGAGGGGTGGAAAGTTCAGAGGCCTGGTGAACAGGGTACAGCTGAGAAGGCGCCATCACCAGCTAACTGCCACGGGAGTGGAGGCAGGGGCCGGGGACATCAGCTGCAGCCCTGCCTCAAATAGGTTTCTGGCACACTCTGGAGGAAGAGAGACACAGTGGGATTAGTTGAGCCAGCAGGTATTAGGCCTCACGCCTTCCCTGGAAGAGACTACAGATAGCTCAAGGGTGACACAGTTCTTGCCTGTGATTGTTTGCATAAACCTAGCACAGGAGAGGAGCAGAGGTGAGGATGTCATCTGTATAATAATGACACCTTGAAGCTGCAAGTAACGGATGATTTGCCCACGACGGATACTGTTGGTGCTAAAGGTTGGGACAGGGGAGCTTTTAAAACCAGGGCAGCTGGACAGCCAGGGTTCTATCCTATAGCCATGAGCCACTGCCCCAAGCTGACAAGCAAGCATTGGAACACAGTTTGGCACACCTTCAGAAAGCCGCAACTCAGGCCCATTGATGCTTCTAATTCTGAGCTCTCACACATGGAATGGCTGCCAGTGGAATCTGGGGGTGAGATGGCAGGAGAACCCATGTCATGCATGTATTGTACAGTGGGGTACTAGAATCTGTTTGATGTTCATGAATGTATGACGTGATAACATGATGCCTTATGATTTAAGTTACGGTGATGATTGACAGTTGTTACATTGACCATTTTGTATGAGTGGATCCTTATGCAAGGATTACTACAGGCCTGTAACTTTCAGAGCCGCATATTTGTAACATATTGCGCAAAGTTGAAATAAATACCTCTTATTTTTTCCCTACACTTGGCTGTGGCGTTACTTTATTCGGAGGTTTGCAACATGGGTGGGCCAAAGGTCCGCTACCTTATGACCCTCACAACTGGCCAACCCTGATCCCCCTAATCGTATGCGACGGCCAGCCTCCGGTGGACACACTATGCCACCACCAGACGGGGCTGCGGGGGACAACACTGAGTCCTTTCTGATGTGCCAGTCAGCCATTATGTGGGAGGATAGACCTATCTTTATGAGGGTGTTTGTCACATGACAACATTGTGCCAGCATATGTTGTTCTCATTTGGGGGTCACCTGTGTTGCATGAGGGCTATGTTGAGGGGGGGACAGGTGATTTGTTTGGGGTCCATGGCTTACAACGCCTAGCTTATACATGCCCTCATATGTTGCTCACACATTGTGGCCAGGCAGCAGATGCTCGGGTATGTGGCCCTGGTACCCAGTGCATATCATGCACCTGGTACACATTAGATTCCATGACACTCAAGTGTGCTCAGGCAAGGACCTTTATGTGGCATGTGTGTTTGTACCTTGCTGATTGTGTTCCCATCGTTGAACAGGGAGGTGCTTACTTTGCAATTCTGATTACACTGTGTACAGTAACTGTGAGGGGTGATCCAAGTAGGGATATGTATTTTACAAACATGGGTTTATTTTGGTACTTGGTCATGCTTACACACATGCACTACAATGTGTACCTTTTAGTAAGTCCTGACTCCTTCTGACTTTGGGACTCCGTGGTTACCTTGACAATGTTCCTCGGGTTAGTTTTCAAGGGCCACATGATCTGGTTTTTTGAAATGAGGCGTGGTTGCCTTGTGTGCAAGACATTTTTGTGAAAACTAGGCTGCTCCTCCTCTCATCGTGCACATTTACACTTGTGTGTACTGAGTTGCTTGCAAGGTCCATGTCCACCTGTGCTCACAACAGTGTACAATGGCAGCTGGGCATGTGTCTGTCCTTTTGCACATCAATGGTTCTTACTGGTTCAACATACAGACCCTGTATTTTGAATATTAGGTCGTCCTTGGGCTCTGTGTGTTCTTTGTGGGTGTGTTTATTGGGACATGTTTCCAATTAGGTTATCCGGTTAGGCCACAACATCAGTGTTATTACATTGTGATTTAGGTTATGATGACTTGACCATTACTTCACAGCAGGTTCATCACCTCTACACACACCCTTGTCTCTGGTCAGGGTGCAGCAGGGTGTGCACTGTGTGCTGCCTAGCCAGCACATATCATCTGTTACATAGCTTTCTCTCATTATGTTGTTTACACTGCTGTGCACCTGGGGGTGTGATGTGATGATTTTCAACAGGTGTGTGTTCACCCTTTTTCATGTGGTTTTCTCTGCTGTCCTGTCCATGATCACTACATTGCTTCACCACGCATCCTCCACTGCCCTTGGTGATTAGTTGCTTTCCTCTTGTTATGTCTGTATATATTTATGGAATTGTTTTGGTCTCACACGTTTTACAGGGTCAGGGGAGCGTTTCATACAAGGGAGTGGGGGGGAATGTTACATGTTGGTCACGGCCATCACCAGGGGGCGCTACAGTGACAGTTTAAACACGGGACATGGGACATACTATGGACATTGACAGATTGTGCACATTGTCATATTTGTATGGGGTGGTTTACGGGGTTGCATTAAGGGTTTCCTGGGACAGTATGTTTGTCATCTATTTTGGATTGCATTTGTGGTCTGTGTTGTTACCAGGACATCTTGGGTGGCTGTGCATGATACATGGGGCATACAGTTTGGGGTGTCGATTGCAGGTCCCTTGCGGGCATTTGGTTCATTTGTTGCTTACAGTACCAGAGGTGGTGGGGGATTGTCTGGTAGTTGTGCCGTGGCCTTGGCAACACAGTCTGTTGTTAGTTTGGGCGTTCTGTGCTTCATGTATGACTTTGTTGGTGAGTGGGAGGGCTTTGTATTGTCTCCTTGCTTCAGGTGCCTGTATGTGTGTTTCTTTCATTATTGGGGTGATGTGGACTGTATATTTTGCATGCTGTATCTACAGCCTGACAAATCATTGCGTGTTTGTGCATGCATCCCTGGTCCCAAATACAGACTGTGATGTGATATGTACCCAGGGGTTCTGCAGGGACATTTGTGCATGGTTTCACTTGGGGGTTTGCCTGTCCTTACAACCGGCATTCGTGTGGTGTGAGGGCCTGTACTATTTCTGACTGCATCTGTTGCTAAAACACACACATTGGTGCTGTTTCCTACCTGTTGCTGCATTAACATTTCTGGTGTTGTTCGTAGGTGTGATTCCTCTGTGTTCTCTTGGATGTGTATGCGTGTCCTGCATGTGTGTTTTCCATTTGTCGGACACTCATATGTTGTCAGGTTTGTGCTGTGGACACATTGTACACCCATCTGGGTTGTGAGCCATGCATCTGTCCATCTTCGGTCTGCCAACTCTTGTGTCATCCTGCCCTGATGTGCATGCAGCTACAACCCTTCCTGCACTCCTACACCTTCCTGCATCTCATCTCTCCATGTTTGCCGCTCCTGTGTTTGCTCTACATATCACCACTAGTCCAGTGTGATCATGATAATTCACAGATCCTGCCATTTCAACCTCCTCTGCTGGACACATCTTCCCATCCACTGTTGCACACCAGCATTATAACATGGTACATTATCCATCAATCTGTACATAGGTACAGCTGCCGCCATTCTGTTTCTCCATCTCTATTGCTGCCTCATAGCCTTGTGGAGATCTTTGTGTTACAGCACCTGTTGTGTCAGTGGTTCTTGTACTTATGGTTTACCTTTACTTTCGGCTCTGTGCATTATTTGGGATACATGTGCACTCACATTTGATGATGTGGTTGTTTATGATGTGCATTGTGTTGGAGCCTAGAGGAACGATACTCTGGCTAGGCTTGTGTCTACATGCCAGCACAACTTGTTGTACAGTTGCATTCTGACAAAAGATGTCACTCAGCCAACCTTAGTGAATGCTCATTTGGGACCATGACCCCTGCACCATCAGGCAATGCCATGACCATTCTGCTACACTGCTGTTCCCTCCTGCATGTCTGCTCACCTACCTAGGATTCCCCAGTATTAGACTGCAGAGTGATCCAGCACTGACTGTGTTTGGACCATGCCCAGCCTCATACTACAGACTGTAGAGCACCCTCCCCGGTGATTTAATTGGTGGACATAGCATTTTAAAATTTGACAGGTGCGTTACCTTATAGTGCACCATATGCATTACCTGGTATTACAATGCTTTCATAGTGCATTTGCAGGGTGGAGTGCTAACAATAACATATAAAATGCCTCCTAGATCAATTTTGCTCATGACAGGTGATGCCTCATCCATCCATCTTCATGGGGCACTGCGGGGGATTGAACCCCCAATCTGTGCTCCGATGGTAGGCGTCGTTACCATTGTGCTGCGGCTCTGCTCGTGTGCTTTCACATCAGCGCGCCGCCTTATGCCTCACAACGTTCCTCTGCCTCGTAGATGATTAGCGCGCCGCCTTCTGCTGCGCACTATTTCTGTGCCTCCTAAAATGGTGGTTGAGCCAGCCGCTTCATTGCGCACTGCGGGGGATTGAACCCCCGATCCGTGCTCCGATGGTAGGCGTCATCGCCGATCCGTGCTCCGATGGTAGGCGTCGTCGCCATTGTGCTGCGGCTCTGCTCGTGTGCTTTCACGTCAGCGCGTCTCCTTATGCCTCACAACGTTCCTCTGCCTCGTAGATGATTAGCGCGCCGCCTTCTGCTGCGCACTATTTCTGTGCCTCCTAAAATGGTGGTTGAGCTAGCCGCTTCATTGCGCACTGCGGGGGTTTGAACCCCCCGATCTCTGCTCCATCGGTAGGCATCGTTGCCAGTGTTCTGCGGCTCTGCTCGTGTGCTTTCACGTCAGCGCGTCGCCTTATGCCTCACAACGTTCCTCTGCCTCGTAGATGATTAGCGCGCCGCCTTCTGCTGCGCACTATTGCTTTGCCTCCTAAAATGGTGGTTGAGCCAGCCGCTTCATTGCGCACTGCGGGGGATTGAACCCCCGATCCGTGCTCCGATGGTAGGCGTCGTCGCCATTGTGCTGCGGCTCTGCTCGTGTGCTTTCACGTCAGTGCGTCTCCTTATGCCTCACAACGTTCCTCTGCCTCGTAGATGATTAGCGCGCCGCCTTCTGCTGCGCACTATTTCTGTGCCTCCTAAAATGGTGGTTGAGCCAGCCGCTTCATTGCGCACTGCGGGGGATTGAACCCCCGATCTGTGCTCCGATGGTAGGCGTCGTCACCATTGTGCTGCGGCTCTGCTCGTGTGCATTCACGTCAGCGCGCCGCCTTATAACTCCCGCGCAGCTTTTCATGGCGATAATGTGCGGGGCGCACATGGGTGCCGCGCACATTGGCGCATATGTAAATCGCGGGTTTTTCTTTTTCGGGCCGGAACGCCCACTCCTTATATGGCACCCGCACACTACCGCGGACCCGCACGTTAGGAATGTTTAGTAAACATACCCCTATGTTTCATAACAGTACACATTAAAAACATTAAAATCAAATCAGCAAAATATATTCTCTGGGAACAAGCAGGAAGTCAGTCCTCACATGTGGGTGACGTTGGCGCCGACGGAGCCCTTGTGTGGAGCAAATCCCCAGCTTTCAGAGAAAGCCTTTGGGAGTTGCCATCATGCATGCACGGTCCCCTTCCCGCCCAAGGGTGCCATCTTGCTCAGTCTCCTATTTTCCGTGGAGCCCTTCGGATGTAGTCCTTGTGTCCCCGTAAAAAAGTTGATTTTTCTCTTCTTTTCTTGACCCGTCAACACTAATACCTCTTCCCGCCTTCGGCTCAGTACGCCGGTATCAAGTCCATCTTTATTTTCGATTTTTATCCTTCGTGACTGGCGTTCGCTCCCTTTTTTCTTTTTCACTGGCAGCCCAGGTCTTCAACCTTGCAAGGGTCCTTTTTCCCCTGATGGCTGCCAGCGGGTTTCAAAAGTGCGATCGGTGTGTAAAACTTATGTTTCTCACCGATACGCATGACTGCTGTCTCCAGTGCCTCGGGCCCGACTATGACTCGTCGGTCTGTGGCCCATGTACGAAAATGTCCTATAAGGCCATGAAGAGCCGCCAGCAGCAGCATGGTAGGATTTTTTCCGTGTCCCTGTCTCCGAGAGCCCGGACCTTGTCGGAGGCCTCCATATCTTGGGAGGAGCATTCCGAGCCCGAGCAATGTCGAGATTCCTCGGAAAGGGGGTCCCCTTCGAGGAAGCACAAGAGGAACAAAAAATCCTCAAAGGCGGCGTCTCTGGATGGCTCTGAGCGACTCGGCTCCTCCCGGGGCCTGTCGCGAGCCCCGAGCACCGGCCGGGATCTTCGGAGGAGCACCCGACAAAGATGCCTTGTCAGGAGACAGATCGGCCGAGGCAAGAACCGGCGTCGGGCCCGACCATGTTGTGACCTGAGCCGGCGGCTGTGGAGCCTTCTGGACTCGAGTTCAGAATGGCGGAGTGCAGTTTCACTGCCTTCATGGAGCAGCAGCGGGCACTGATAGCCGGCCTATCCAGTTCCTCTGCTCCAACCACCGGGCCCTCGACGTCAAAGTCAACCCCGGAGGCCAAGCCGATCCCCAAAATCTTTCGGGCTCGAGTTGATTCTCGGACAAGGTCTCTCTCAGCCTCCCGTTTGGGACTGAGGTCGTCACCACCGAGACTGCCAGCATTGGGGCGGTCGGTGCCGGGGCCCTCGATGCCTGACAAGCCCCCCGATTCCTCCTCGGAGGCATCGGCGTGGGAAATTGAAGACGAGGAGTCCCCGGATACCCACCGGCACAGGGATGTCCCTTCTGATTCCCCAATATCCGAGCTTCAGAGAATGTCCCCTCCAGAGGACATGAGGTTCTTGGACTTCGTGCGGGATATGTCCAAGGCTTTGGCGTGCCCCACGGAGTCCAAGGAGGATACTCAAGCCAATGAGCTCGAGATCCTCCAGTATGAGGCTCCCCCTTGGGAGGCCCTTACTGTACCTGTGCCTCCGATCCTGTAACGACTGATGCTCCTCACGTGGGAGACACCGGCATCAGTGCCGGTTGTCAGCAAACAGCTCGAGTCAATGTATCGAGTCCGCCGGAGCCCTGGGCTTCAAAAGTCACAGCTGCCACACAACTCCATGGTTGTGGAATCATCCGTGCACAGGCTGAAGACCCAGAAGATGTACTCCTCGGGGCATCCTGGCAGGGAGGACCACAACTTGGATGCCTTCGGCAGGAAGTGCTTCCAGGGTTCTATGCTGACTTGTCAAATCCAGGCATACCAGCTGTACATGGGCATGTACCTGAGGGCCTGGCGAAGGAACTTGCCGGGTTCTTGGCTGGTCTCTCCGAGGTACCTTTTCAGCGCTTCAAGAGCCTATCCAAAGCCATCCGTGAGTGCTCGAAGTTTATGTCTCGGGCGTCCTATGACAGGTTTCAGTCGGCAGCCTGGGTAGCCGTGGCTGGCATTGGTGCATGCCGCCAAGCATGGCTACAGTCGTCGGACCTCGAGCAATGGGTTCAGGACAAGTTGGTCGATGTCCCATGCCAAGGGAAGAATCTCTTTGGCAAACCCATGACCAACAAGGTCACAGAGCTGGAGACTGAGTACATGACGAGGACACGGCTCTCCACGAAGACCTCTGCCCCTTCTCGCAAGAAGAAGAGCTGGGGTAAAAAGCCCTTTTACCCAAGGAAGGGTGCTGCTTACCGAAGCTACCCCCATTTTAAGGCCTCCCCGGCTCCCCAGCAGGGGCAGCAGGCCAAGGGTCAGGGGCATGGCCCGCGTAAGCAGAAAGCCCCCAAACTCCAAGCTCTGGCTCCGGCCCAGCCTGGCAGTGGCTTTTGACTCCTGCAGCATGGCCCCTCTTCCCACAGGAGCCAGGCAGATCACAGGAGGCTGGCTTGCTCTGTATGCCCACAGGTGGAAAGCCATTACCACCGATGCCTGGGCCTTACAGGTGGTCCGGGAGGGCTACCCTCTTCACCTAGCCCAGGTGCCTTCTCATTATTTCCCGTGAGAGCCCCTCAGGTCTCCCCTTCACCAGGACCTTCTTCTGAAGGATTTGGCGGGTCTTCTTGAGGATCAGGTGGTAGAACCAGTGCCCCACCACCTGCAGGGCAGGGCTTTTACTCCAGGTACTTCCTGGTACCAAAGAGGACAGGAGGCCTCAGACTCATCCTCGACCTGTGCAACCTCAACAAATTCCTGGTGAGGGAGAAGTTCATAATGCTCTCCCTTGGAATATTGCTGCCTTACCTCCACCATGGAGACTGGCTATGCTCCTTAGACCTAAAGAATGCGTATACACACATCCTCATACACCCATGCCACAGACAGTATTTGCGCTTTGTGGTGGGAGGCAATCACTACCAGTACAGGGTATTCCCCTTTGGCCTGGCCTCGGCACCCAGGGTGTTCACAAAGTGCTTGGCAGTGGTTGCCGCCTTTCTCAGACTCCAAGGGGTCTTTGTCTTCCCCTATCTCAATGACTGGCTCATCAGAGGGACTTCAGCCACCGAGGTACATCAGGTGCTGCAACACCTAGGGTTTGTGATCAACTACCCTAAGTCCAGCCTAACCCCAACTCAACAGCTGGAGTTCATTGGGGCCAGAATCGACACCCTTTAAGCAAAGGCCTATCTGCCTGCAGACAGAGCAGGCATCCCTACTGGGCTGGGGGGCCCATTGTCAGGGTTTCCGTACCCAGGAGGGTATGGTCTCCAAACGACCCAACAAATCAATTTCTTGGAACTCCGTGCCATCCACCTAGCCCTGGAGGTTTTCAGGCACCTCCTGGCCAACGAACCTGTCTTAGTGCAGACAGACAACCAGGTGGCCATGTTCTATGTGAACAAACAGGGCGGTACGGGGACCCGTCTCCTATGTCAGGAAACCCTGGACCTATGCTCCTTTGCAACCCGGCATGGCATTCGTCTCCGAGCAGTCTACCTGCCGGGCCAGGACAACTGGCTAGCCAACAAGCTCAGCAGGATTCTCCAACCCCACGAATGGCAGCTGGACCGTGGGGTAGCCAACTGGCTCTTCAAGACCTGGGAGCGGCCGGTGATGGACCTGTTTGCAAGTCCGGACAACATCAGTTTCCCCTTTTCTGCTCCAGGCGACCCCACCCGCACAGGGTGGCCGCCGATACGTTTCTGATATCATGGTCCGGGACCTTCTGTATGCATTTCCACCGACACCTGTGGTAGCCAAGACGCTGTTCAAGATTCTCCAGGACAGAGCCTCTGTCATCCTTATCGCCCCACAGTAGCCCAGGCAACCCTAGTTCCCGCTTCTTCTACAGCTAGCGGTGGAGGCCCCAGTCTCCTTGGGGTCCTCCCCACATCTCCTGTCTCAGGAAGGGGACTCTCTTCTGCACCCCAATCTCAGCTCCCTCAACTTGATGGCATAGCTGCTGAAAGGGTAATTCTCCTCCTAAGGAATATTTAAGAGGTCTTGCTAGATGGATGTATGCCTTGAAGTGGTGCAGGTTTGCGTCATGGTGCAAGGAGTGGGAGTTAGATCCTTTCTCTTGCCTGGTAAGGGTGCTTCTGCAATACCTTCTCTACCTCTCTGATTTGCGCCTCAAGTCCAACTCTGTCAGGGTGCACCTCAGTGCCCTTGCGGCGCACCACTTTTCAGTGGATGAGAAGCCTCTCTCCACCCATCCCTTGGTCTCTTGGTTCCTGAGAGGCTTACTTCTCTTGAAACCCGCGGTACGCCCCCCCGGCGACCAAGTGGGATTTGAATGTGGTATTAGGGCAGCTTACTAGGCTGCCCTTTGCATCGATGGCTACCTGCCATCTACGCTATCTTTCTTGGAAGGTGGTTTTCCTGGTGGCACTCACATCCGCTCGGCTGGTGAGTGAGCTCCAGGCCCTAGTGTCAGAAAGACCCTACACCAGGTTCTATAGGAACCGGGTGGTGTTTCACAAGCACCCCAAGTTCCTTCCGAAAGTGGTCTCCTCGTTCCACCTCAACCAGGAGGTGGTTCTGCCTATCTTTTTTTCCAGGCCACATGCCAGTCGAGCAGAGTCGGTTCTGCATGCCCTGGACTGTAAGAGGGCTTTGGCCTTCTATCTCCAGCGTATGCAACCGCATTGGAAGGCTTCACAGCTTTTCATGTCTTATGACCCCAGTAAGCTGGAGGTGTCAGTATCAAAGTGTACGCTGTCCACCTGGGTGGCAGACTGCATTACCTGGGCATACAGGGCAGCCGAGCTTCCGATGGAAGGTCGGATTACGGCCCATAGGGTCAGGGCCATGGCAGCATCAGTGGCTCATTTGCGCTCTGTTCCTTTAGCAGACATCTGCTGGGCTGCCACCTGGTCTTCGAGTCAAATTTTCGCAACCCACTATTGCCTGGATAGGGAGTCCTGACGGGATAGTGTCTTCGGCCAGGCTGTACTCCGTAACCTTTTCGAGGTCTAGGCAACTCCTGCCCTCCGACCCTTCTGTGTTCAGGCTACCGGAGCGCTGTTCCCTTAGTTTGGATTTCTATTGTGGCTGCTTGCGGCTCTCATAGAGGGAGCCTTTTTTAGCTATGTGTTCTCGGTAGCCTATAGTTGGGGAGTCCCATATGTGAGGACTGACTTCCTGCTTGTTCCCGGAGAAAGCGTAGTTACTCACCTGTAACAGGTGTTCTCCGGGGACAGCAGAAATCAGTCCTCACGACCCTCCCTTCTCCCCTTGGAGTTGCAGTCCTATTATTATTGATATATTTTGTTCTTTTGCCATATTTTTAGCTATGTCATTTGACTGAGCAAGATGGCACCCTTGGGCGGGAAGGGGAACCCGCATGCGTGATGGCAACTCCCAAAGTCTTTCTCTGAAAGCTGGGGATTTGCTCTACATGAGGGCTCCGTTGACACCGACGTCACGCATATGTGAGGACTGATTCCAGCTGTCCCCGGAGAACACCTGTTACAGGTGAGTAACTACGCTTTACAGCAAGTCACAAACTAGCGATTAAAAATCGGGGGATTAAAGATGATACCAATTCAAATATTTTCTGGATGCCAGTAGATGTCTTTGAACATTGACTTCCTAGTAGTTTTTAATGTTCTGACAGTCTGTCACAAAAACCCAGAAACATAGTAACATAGTATATGATGGCAGATAAAGATCAGTATAGTCCATCTAGTCTGCCCAGCAAGGCGACAAGAGTAGGTGCACCTGCTGTTCCATGCAGGTCACCCCTCTCCATGCCTTTGTTTAGGGGTGAACCCACCGCTCCGGGTAGGTCACCCCTATTTGTTCAGATCTAAGAGATAGTTATGTTTATTTTGATTTTCTCCTATTGCTATAAAGGGACCCACTGCATCTGTCCCATGCCATTTTGAATTCTGTCATTATATTTGCCCCCACCAGTTCCATCGGGAGGGCATTCCAAGCATCCACCACCCTTTGAGTGAAAAAATATTTCCTGATATTGCCTTTCAATTTACCCCCTTGCAGCTTCATGTTATGCCCTCTAGTTTTACATATTCCCTGTATTTGGAAGAGGTTTGTTTGTTCATTGATACACTCCAAGTATTTAAAGGTCTGAATCATATCTCCCCTATCCCTCCTCTCCTCCAGAGTGTACATATTTAGGTCTTCAAGTCTCTTCTCATAAGTCTTTTGATGCAGGCTCCAAATCATTTTGGTCGCCTTCCCCTGAACTGCTTAGAGTCTTATTATATCCTTTGCAAGATATGGTCTCCAAAACTAAACACAATATTCCAAGTGAGGCCTCACCAGTGACTTGTACGGTGGCATTAGTACCTCCTTTTTTCTGCTGGTAATTCCTCTCTGTATGCAAAACAGCATCCTTCTGGCTTTTACCACCGCCTTGTCACACTGAGGTTAGAGAGGTTGAGTGAGGAGCAGGAGTGAAAGAAAAGTCTTGGAGGGGCCAGGGTTAGGGTTAATGCTACCAGATGAAAGAAGAAGGAGAAGAAGAGTATGAGGCAGAGAGGGGACGGAACAGCGGAAATGAGGATGAGGTTGTTGAAGAGAGATGGGAGAGGGATGAATGAGAGGAAGAAAAAGGTGAAAGAGCTTAGTCTGTTACTAGTTTAGCCTCCACCACTCATTTCAGGAGGATATTTCATGCATCTATTGCCTTTTCCATAAAAAAATATGTCCCAATATTGCTCCTGCATCTGACTCCCCAAAGCAGGTACAGCAAATGCAGCCACTTCTTACACATATAACTCGTAGATATTCTTCAAAGGGAAACTAGGAAAAAAAAATTCTCTTTGAAAATTAGCTGTGAGCTCTGTGCATAGGAAAGTGCCATGATGGCCTATTGAAAGCTGCTTCTCGACTTATATTGTGTGCAGTTCTGGAGACCACACCTTCAAAAGGATATAAACAGGATGGAGTCTGCAGAGGGTGGTCAGTGAGCTTCATCCTAAGGCATATGGGGACAGACTTAAAGATCTCAATATGTATACTTTGGAGGTAAGGCGGGAAAGTCGAGATACGATAGAGATGTTTAAATACCTCCATGGCATAAATGCACAGGAGAAGAGCCTCTTTCAATTGAAAGAAAGCTATGCAATGAGGGATCATAGGATGCAGGTAAAAGGGGATCAGTAATCGTGGGCTTGATTCTCCTTTGGAAATTTGAGCCACTACTAGGCGAATAATAGCCAAATATGTTTTCCTGAATATTAGAATATCATCTATGTGCTGATGCAGATCTGAAAGTTTACATGTGTAATAATAGGCAGGTATTTTATAAGAACATAAGATATGCCATACTGAGTCAGATCAAAGGTCCATCAGTATCCTGTTTCCAACAGTGGCCAATCCAGGTCACAAGTACTTGTCAGATTCCCAAAAGTAGACCTGTTTATCCCAAGGGTAAGAAGGGATTTCCCCAGTCCTCTTTAAAAAGGTTTATGGACTTTTCAGCCAGAAACCTATCTAAACCAAAGGAGTAAACAATCGATCTACTTTTACCCGTTCCACTCCATTCATTATTTTATAGATCTCTATCATATCTCTTCTTAGCCGTCTCTTTTCCAAGCTGAAGAATCCTAACTTTTTAAGCCTTTCCTCATAGGGGTATCCTTCCATCCCCTTTTCATTTTAGTAGTTCTTCTCTGTAGTTTTTCTAATTATGCTATGTCCTTTTTAAGATATGGTGATCAGAATTGTGCGCAATATTAGAGTTAGAGTTACATTTACACCGTAGAGCAATAAGGAGCCATTATAATACCCTTGGTTTATTCTCCATTTCTTTCTTTAAGATTCCTACCCATTCTATTTGCTTTCTTGGCTGCCGCTGCACACTGGGCAGAGGGTTTCAATGTATTATCCACGATGACTCCAAGATCCTTTTCTGGGTGGTGATTCCTAATATGGAACCTTGCATCATGTAACTGTAGTTTGGGTTGTTCTTCCCTAAGGAGGTCATTCCATAAAACAAATAAGCCATTTGGATGTGTGCTGGAGACATTTTTCTCACAAAAACATCTATGACCGTATTCTGAAACCCTGTGCCCGTGCACGTCCACAGCACTAGCACGGGGATCTCAAATGTGCCTGGGAAGGGTGGAATGGGGACGTGGAGATATATAAAGTGGATTCAGGAAAGGTCCATATATGTTTTCTGTGTTCCCCACAGACATGCTCTTTATTCCTGCGGAAATGTGGAATAAGGCTAGTACATAGAAATATTTCTGCTTGTGTAGAGGTTGTAACAAGTATGCTTCAAACTAGTGTGACTGCAATCTGTAAAACACAGCTAGATGCATGTATAATGAATAAAAATCAGGGGTGAGAGAATCTTGTAAGCTAAAGAGCATTAATAACTACCCCTAAAGGCATTTGAAAACCAACAATAGCACATCTGGTGGCTATGCTGACAGTTGCTGTTTGTGCTACATGAGCTAATCTGGGGACTCTGACAAGTCCTGTGTTCTGTAAAATGGGACCGTTGATGTTAGAAGTGTGACTGAGTCTGGCACAGGAATTTATTTGAGTGAGAGAGGGGGATCAGATGTGTAGTCCTGCCACTCCATGCTTTTTTGGTAGACCAGCTTTTATCTATAGGTGCTGAGCATCTGTTTCCCAGAATTATATCTTTTGTGACAGCAAATAAGAGTGTGTGTGTGTATCTGTGTGTGGTTTGAGGGTTGCGCGGGAGAATCTGATGTGCTGATCTGCATATCAGGGAGGAGGGCCAGGCACTGGGAGACATGACTGATGTAGTGCCAACAGTCCCCAGATTGTGCCATGCAGCATGCCTACCCATGGCATACATTTGTGTCTCAGCAATCTTATGCATCCCTTCGGGAATTGTTATGTTAATGTTGCTTTTGGGCACATAATGAGGGTCCATCCTGAGCGTTTTAAGTGTGTATGTAAAGCTGATCAATGCAGGCCTCACCAAAGTCTTTGTACGATGCCAAGTACCATTTGATGGAAGGTATGTTCTGTCATACATTTTAAGAACATAAGAACATAAGATATGTAATACTGGGTCAGACCAAGGTCCATCAAGCCCAGTATCCTGTGTCCAACAGTGGCCAATCTAGGTCACAAGTACCTAGCAGTTTCCATAAAGGACACAGGTTTCACAATGCTTGTACTGTGACAAGCAATGGATTTCCCGTGTCCCTTTAATAATGGTTTATGGACCTTTCCTCCAGGAATTGTCCAAACCTCTTTTAAACCCAGCTATCCCTGGGATACTCCACTATTCACCTTTCTCCACTGGGAAAATTGACCATTTATCCATTTAGCCATATTTCATATTTACCTTCTCTTATACTATCTTAGAGTTTGCAGGGATTGCCTAGCACTGTTCTGGGCATGAAGGGAACTAGGATATGGTCTAGTCTGCATCACCATGCATTTATCATCAGTTTCTTTGTCTTGTATGCATCAGCAAACTGCTGTCAGTAAGCACAGCAGCTTTGGAGATGCACGTTTTTACAGTGGAGGCGTGGCCAACTCGAAGACGTGCGCGATCGGAGACGGCTAACCTTACAGAATACGGTGAGGATGGACATGTCTAAAACCTGATCACAGTTTACCTGTATCTCCCACTATTGCTGGAGATGTGTTTATCTGCTTTACTCTATGGCCTGTGCCTGTATCCATGTGCGGGCCCCATACTGGATATGTCCACAGGCCTGCTGAACAGCATGTTGGACATGCTGCACCGGACACATTTATGATACTGGTGCCATAAACACAAGCACATCTAAACCCATATTTTCAGAATCAGTTGGGAATTCCACCCATTTCCGAGTTAAACGTTTCTGCGTTTGCTAGCCGACCTATATGGAATTGCATAATTTGCACTTGTCCACAGTCAGTAGGATCACCTTTCTTCAGTATTGGTATAAACACAGATCTTTTCCGGTCAGTTTGCCATGTTGTTGTCTTCCAAATTTCCTGGCAGGAGTGGCTCATTGGTTTGGACAGGCTACCTCAGGCTAGAGAGCCTGGGGTTCAGGCTGGAGGGATTGGGGTCTCTAGTCCCATGGCTATGCCTTGGGCAAGCCACTTAACCCTCCATTGCCTCAGGTAACTTAGATTGTGAGCTTTTTGGGGACGAGGGAATAAAAAGTGTCTGTTAGTGTATATTGTAACACGGAAGATCTGCCCTCTGCCTCAGAAGCACAGAAATCTGCTGTTTGCAGTTTAGATTCTGACAGGCAGGCAAGTCACAAGGTTCCCAGTTACCATAGGCAACATAAACAAACTCAGACACGAGGTCTGCAGTCACGCCTAGCTAGTAAGCATTCCCCAGCTGCTGATGAGAACGGCTTTCACCTGTGCAAGGGAATGCCCAAGAAGCCGTATAAAAAATACTCAGTGCAGTCAGAGTTAGACTGGCAAGACACGAGAGACTGGCAGGACAAGAGAAACTTGCAAGACACGAGAGACTTGAAAGACTCAGAAGAAAGCTCAGAATATTCAGGAAATACAGACACAGAGTCAGAACTGCCTGGAACTTCTAGCAGGAAGCCACAGAGAAATTCACAGAAAGAAACACGGAGTTTCCCACAGAGAGGTCAGCTGTAAGAAGCACTTACCTCTGACGCAGCTTGAATTTCCTAAGCACCGGGCTGTGCTGAATGAATGGGAGGCAGTGGAAGGCAAACCGTATGTATCTGAAAAGCATGGCAGCTTAAAACAGTTACAAACCCTACAGAGGGAAAGAAATGCTATTGAAGATGTGTGTATGTCTGACCCTGAACAGTGTGTGCCAGTGAAACCCTGCAAAAGATTTCCAAGAGAGAAATCCTCACATAATAGAAGAGAACAGTGTTATGCTTTACAGCCAAATGTAAAAGGCAGGAAGTTTAAAAGTTTTTTAAGGATAAAGCTTACTCAGAGAAAGGTGTTTCTCCTTCCTGCTATTACAAGTTATATGACAGCTATCTGCCCTGCTGTGAAGAAGGCTGTTCAGAGAGCACTGATAGAGATAGGGGACTAAGAAGGGTGCAAACTTTCTGTTCTAATGAAAATACTGTAAATGATAAAGCAAAGTGTGAGCCTATGATTACAGAGGCTGGTATGGAAAGCCCATGTGATGACGCCATGGATTGTACGCTGTTGTTATCTGATATGGTTTCCTCCTTATGCTGAAGCCAGGATAAGAGTGCCTCGTGAGTGCTGGGAAAGCTAAGAAGAGACAGCTAGCATATCGGATAAGCTTTATACTGTGATTTATGAGTTCTGTTGAAGCAAGATGCTATGTTTAAGTTTTCTTCAGTTTACCAGAAGTATGGTTGTATCCTGAGTTTTTTGTATTATAACCTTTTTGAAAATCCAACCCCGGGAGGGGAATAAAAATCCTTTTGAAAAACCTAACCACTTGACTCACAACTACAACTTTCTATAAGAAAGGTCAGGCCCAGCAGTCTGGCTGTTAGCTTAGGCCACAGTCCAGCTCCTGCTGGTGGCAATATATATGTGTAAACCACTCTGATACACATAGTAAAGGGTGGTATATCAAGTGCCTAAACCATATAACAGCTGCAATCAATTGCTGTAATACTTCAGTGGGAATACCATCAATGCCTGGTGCTTTGTTCTTTGATAAGACTTTCAATGCTGCTTCGACTTCTTTCATCACCAATGGTTCCAGATCATAAGATACTGGTTGAAACGGCTGTTCGTCCACTTGATGTTTATCGTATAATGACTCTTGTATATTCTTTCCACCTTTTCTTGATCTTCTTAGCATCATTCAACATGGATCCTTGAGCATGTTGTAACATTCCAATTTGAGGCTGGAATTTTTTTTTTAACTCTCGTAGTTTAGGAAAGCTGATCTTGTTCTTCATCTAATAGTTTCTGCATCTTGCATACATCATTGTAGTACTTCTCCTTGTCGTACTGCACATTGGAAATTTCTGTTTAGTTCTGCAATTGCCTCTCTTTCTCCTCTGGCTTTAGCTTCCCCGTATTTCTGCGCAATTTTCAGAGTTTCTTCAGTCATCCATTTTGGCCGTTTTTGCTTTTTCATCTTTTGTAGAGACTTCTCACAACCTTCTTGATGTCATCCTATAGCTCTTCTGGAGTCTGTCATTTGTACCTAAAGCAGCAAATCAATTTTGCAGGCCATCTTTAAATTCCAGTGGTATATTCTCAAGGTCATATTTTGCTACATTTATAAGTGGCTTCCTCTTTTTCAACATTAGCTTGAGTTTGCCTGTACCACTGTCAGCTCCATGTTTTGTATTCATTTATGTTATAGAGCTTTTCCATCATTGACTTCCACAAATGTAGTAAATTTGATTTTTATACAATCCATTGAGTGAAATCCGTGTGTACAGTCACCACTTGTGTTGCTGGAAGAAGGTGTTTGAGATGAATAGATCATTGGTCTTGCAGAATTCTATTAGTCATTTTATTTATTTTATTTATTTATTTATTAACAATTCTTATATACCGCACTATTAGACATCAGCGCGGTTCACATTGAACAGAAAATATCCGACAATTTACATATGTCTGGTCATTACATTTAACAGGGAGTATAAACTTGGCAAATAGGGGAAACTATATACAAAGGTGTGTTATCTGACAAGAGATATCATGGTTAACTATATACAAAGGTGGTACAACAGTACATGGAACTGTTTGTATTTACATTGTGCATTGTGCATTGTGTCATAAGAACATAAGAACATAAGATATGCCATACTGGTTCAGACCAAGGTCCATCAAGCCCAGTATCCTGTTTCCAACAGTGGCCAATCTAGGTCATATGTACTGTGGTGATATGCAGGTAGCTGAGCCTTTTAAAACTAGGAAAAAATAGTTTTTTTCTCATGAGCGGGGGAAGGGCTCACTACAGCATAGCTCTCAGGCAGAGAAAGAGGCTAGAATACACACCAATAGGGATAGCTTGAAGCCACACCCAGCCTCTAGGGCTCGTGCAGGCAGAGAGGGGGTGGGGCCAGGAAAGGAAACAAGCTGCAGGATATTTAAGCTGCGTCACTCAGGAAGTGGGCAGGCAAGAGATACAGAGGCAAGAGATACAGAGACAAGAGATACAGAGGCAACAGAGAGAGGACGTGCTCAAGGAAAACTGCAGGCTAAAAGCCAGGAGGAGAGGCCAAGAGTCCAGAGGAGCCAAGGGAAGGAACAGCAGCTTAAAGCTGTAAGACCTGGAGGTTCAAAGGGGACCCGCCATAACTCCCAAGGCAAGTGCAAAGGTTGTGGGCATGAGTGGAGCTGGGAAAAACGTCAAGAGTATATGACTGATTCTGAGAGTGACAGCTCAAGTCCTGAGTCAGTGATTAGGCAGTACAGAAAACCAGTTGGGAAGAGGGTTTCTGCCAGTAAAGCGATTTGTGTGTGTCCTGAACAGGAGTGTCTAAGAGGAAGAAGGGCAAGAGCTTTTGACCCGGTAAAAAGGGGAGGCCAGAAGTTAAAATGGGGGAAGCTTCTTAGGCTTTTAAAGGAGGTGAAGCATAGCGTTCCAGAACGTGCCCCAAGCCCTGAGTGTTATAGTACCCCAGAAGAAATGGAAGTAGACTCATACTCAGACTCTCCAATATCCTCTGCTGAATCCATGGAGTGTGGGATTTGTATAAGCCGTGTTTAATACTTTTATAAGAAGCTGTGAGTAACAGGTTAAGAAGATATCTGTGCTGGTGTTGTTATGTGCCAAGCTGAAAAGCAGACAAGAAGTCATATGAACCTCATTGTTTAAAGCAGCCAATTGTATCTCTGAAGAAGCCAGGCTTAACAGGGCTAGCGTTTTAAACCAGGAGGCAGCACAGGAGAGATATCCTAATCTGCAGCAGCTGAGAGTAAAGGTCAAAAACTGTCTTACAGAAGTTTTTGGAAAACTGTGCATTTAAAAAGTGTTACACTGCTTTGTAAAATGAAAGAAGCTGAAAAGAGTAATCAAGAGTGAAGTAACTACTTGAAGAAATATTGCTGAGAAGTCTAAAGGGAGAAAATATCCTATATTTCAGTTTTCAATATTGTTTGCCTTATCAAGGTCATTTGCCTCAGCAAGGTCACTTGCCAAAAGTTGGTTCCAGAAAGAAATAAATAAAAGCAATTTAAGTAACAAATTGTCCTGTGTTCCTCTTCCATTCGGATTGCTGACAAAGCAAAACCACAACTACACAAAGAAGAGTGATGTCCAGCGCCCCCACTAGGCAACCGCATAGTCGCCTCGCCGCGGACTTGCCACAGGTGGCGTAGCAAGTTGGATTTTTCGCTGGAAGCAAGTTTTCGCTGGAAGCAAGTTGGCATGCTATAAAGGCAAGCCGGATTAAGGCAAAGGAGAGACAGCCCCAGGAGCAGCCGAGTCAACCCCAGGTCTGTAGAGCAGAAAGGAAAATCCGGAGTGGCGGTGGAGCTGGATTCCGGATCAACGGAGTTGACAAAGTGAGACTCTACACCAGAACCAGGTAACCCGTAGGCTGGAGGGTTGATCTGGATGGCACTGGTGTAAGAGGGTGGCTGTGGGGAAAGTAATCACCAAGGCAGGGGAAAAGGAAAAGAAAAAAAGTCCGCACTTGGTGTTTTTGTCTTTTTGTTCTCTCCACAGGAAAACATGGAATCGCGAGACATCCTGGACTGGGCGGCTGGCCAGATTGCCAAACAACAGGAGTTGTCTAGGCAGAGCCTGGAGCAGGCGAAGGCGCTGTTCCAGTCGCAGCAAGCACCACTCATAGAAGCCATGTCCAACTGGTTGAAGGCCCAGGGAAAGAAGGAAGATGCTGCCAGGACTGTGCCAGGTGCAGGGGCAGGTTTTCAGGGCTGGGACTGGCCAGGGACTGGGACTTTCTCAGGTGGGCGCCTCACGAAGGAAGACGATGTAGAGGACTACATTGAGGCTTTCGAGAGGATAGCTCTCTTAGCCGGATGGCCAAAAGAGCAGTGGGCGCTAAGGTTCGCCGCTTCTCTCACGGGCGAAGCCTTAGCGGCCTACAGGGCTATGCCTGCTGGCTTAGTTAAAAATTATAAGGATGTTAAACAAGCTGTGAAAGATCGCTTGGGGTTAAATCCGGCGGTCTATCGC
This sequence comes from Ichthyophis bannanicus, assembly GCA_033557465.1. Taxonomy (NCBI): domain Eukaryota; kingdom Metazoa; phylum Chordata; class Amphibia; order Gymnophiona; family Ichthyophiidae; genus Ichthyophis; species Ichthyophis bannanicus. Next base: position 1,317,325,506 of record CM066031.1, read on the forward strand.
AGGCAGTTACGCACATTCAAGCTGAGGCCAGGGGAGACGCCTCAGGCCTTGTATCACCACGTGAAAGGCCTGGTGTACAAGTGGCTGATGCCAGAAGTGAAGGATATGGAGTCTATATTAGATGCAATTATCCTAGAGCAATACATGGAGTCTGTACCAAGCAGTGTGCAAACCTTCCTAGTACTCCAAGATTGCAAGAACACTCGGGAGGCCATTGCTTTGACCGACCGCTTTCTGGAGGCTAACAAGTTAAGCCCAGAGAGAGGGGGTGTTTTCAAAAATAACAAAATGGAGTCACTAGAAAGGAAGGCCAAGCTTGAGGAATGTGCAGAAGAAAATGTAAAACTGTATAAAGGATATAAAATGCAGAGAAAGTGTTTCTCGTGCGGAGAAGCGGGTCATTTAAAGAGGGACTGTAGAGCCAAGAAGGCCTTAATAACAACCCAGCACAGAGAGGCAGGAGAAGGGTTCCTGTTGAGAGTGGAGGTAGAGGGAATATCAACGGAGGCATTATTGGACTCAGGCGCAGACCAATCTATGATTTCCCAGAGGCTCTGGCATAAAATAGAGGCGAAAGACAAACCCTCGCCACTGACCTCTGGGAATCATATTAGGATACGCTGTGTCCATGGCGCCGCTTCTACCTACCCTGTACAGTCTGTGATAATAGAGGGAGTAGGCCTGAGAAAACAAATGGAGGTGGCCATAGTACCCAAGCTTCCACACGAGGTAGTGCTGGGCCGTGACTGGCCACAGTTCAGGAAGGGTTTAGCGGAAGAGTTGCAGGGAGAAGCCAACCAACCAGCTACCTTTCCGCAAGTAGGTAATCTAGCCAGGGAGAAAACCTTACCCGAGATAGGAAAGGTTGCTGACCCCAGGCTAGGAGAAAAGAGGGCTACTGAAAATACCACAGCTAGGAAGAAAACCTTACCCCAGTTAGGAAAGGTGGCTGACCCCAAGCTAAAGGATAGTAAAAAAGGTATGATTACTACCCGTACAGGTTATAAGCCCATAGAAAGAGGAAATAGCCCTCAGGAAGACCCAGTGCCAGGGACATTCTTCCAGGGGGACTTAATCACTCCTGCCAAAAATATTCCTAGGAAAGGGAAACCTGAAAGGAGGCGGGAGAGGAAGACCAGAGCGCAGAACAGGGCTGATTTGATAGCCGGACAGGAATTGCCCTGGATTCCTGCTGAGTTAAAAGAGAAATTTCCCTCCTTTCCCGGGGAACAAAGGGCAGATCCTGCCTTAAGCCGAGCATTTGAGAATGCCAGAGAAGGATCTGAGACCCTACCAAGATTTCTCTTGGAAGACAATGTGTTATATAGGGAAAGTATAGATACACGGTCAGGTGACACTAGGAGGCAGTTAGTGGTACCTCATGCTTTTAAGGGCATGGTTTTAAGATTAGCTCACGTTTACCCGATGGGAGGGCATGAAGGGGCACAAGGGACCTTAGAGAGAGTATTGGCTAGGTTTTATTGGCCCGGTGTTTATAGGGAGACGGCAAGATTTGATTTGGAGTGGAGGAGTGGCCTAGTGGTTGGGGCAAGGTACTTCAGGCCGGAAGGTCAGGGGTTCAAATCCCACTAGAGGACAGCAACCTTGGGCCGGAAGAATTGGGGTTTCTAGTCCCACAGGTGCTCCTTGTGGTCTTGGGCAAGCCACTTAACCCTCCATAGCCCATGTTCCCTGTAAAATAGTTATCTCCAAGTCAATTGTACATAGTTTGAAAGAAAAAACACTGTTCTATGTAAAACCCTGTTCATTAAATGTTAACTGTAAACCGCATTTGATCTTGGGAAAAAGCGGTATAGAAGAAAAGCATAAATAAAATAAAATAAATAAATAAAAATAATGCCCTGTTCAATGTAATTTCAGTTTGTTCAATGTAAACCGCACTGGTGCAGAATAGCGCGGTATATAAGAGAATGTAAATAAATAAATAAATAAGATTTTGCGCGTCTTGCCCATCCTGTCAGAAGGTCGTGGCGAATCTTCCCCCGAGGGTACCAAAAATTCTAACTGTTTTGAATGGCCGCTTGCAGCGTATGGCAGAAGCGGTGGAAGAGAATTTAAAAGCGAGTCAGACCCGTCAGAAGGCTTATTATGCCCGACGAGCACGACCGCGTGTCCTGAGAGTAGGGGATAAGGTACTGGTAATGGTTGCCGCTGCCAGTTCCAAATTTGAAAATGCATGGAAAGGGCCTTACAAGGTTTTAAAACGGGTGGGTCCTGAGACATATATTTTGGAAACCGGTAAGGGGAGGCAGCAAGTGTACCATATCAGTATACTTCGCCCATGGCAGGAGCGGGCTGTGGACGTAGCTACAGTGCAGAACAATGTCCCACCAGCTTTAGTTGGGATTACCAGCTGTGCGCGGGTTGTGGTGCCAGCCGGTAATAGCTTAAGGGGGGGGGATATGTGGTGATGTGCAGGTAGCTGAGCCTTTTAAAACTAGGAAAAAAGAGTTTTTTTCTCATGAGCGGGGGAAGGGCTCACTACAGCATAGCTCTCAGGCAGAGAAAGAGGCTAGAATACACACCAATAGGGATAGCTTGAAGCCACACCCAGCCTCTAGGGCTCATGCAGGCAGAGAGGGGGTGGGGCCAGGAAAGGAAACAAGCTGCAGGATATTTAAGCTGCGTCACTCAGGAAGTGGGCAGGCAAGAGATACAGAGGCAAGAGATACAGAGACAAGAGATACAGAGGCAACAGAGAGAGGACGTGCTCAAGGAAAACTGCATGCTAAAAGCCAGGAGGAGAGGCCAAGAGTCCAGAGGAGCCAAGGGAAGGAACAGCAGCTTAAAGCTGTAAGACCTGGAGGTTCAAAGGGGACCCGCCATAACTCCCAAGGCAAGTGCAAAGGTTGTGGGCATGAGTGGAGCTGGGAAAAACGTCAAGAGTATATGACTGATTCTGAGAGTGACAGCTCAAGTCCTGAGTCAGTGATTAGGCAGTACAGAAAACCAGTTGGGAAGAGGGTTTCTGCCAGTAAAGCGATTTGTGTGTGTCCTGAACAGGAGTGTCTAAGAGGAAGAAGGGCAAGAGCTTTTGACCCGGTAAAAAGGGGAGGCCAGAAGTTAAAATGGGGGAAGCTTCTTAGGCTTTTAAAGGAGGTGAAGCATAGCGTTCCAGAACGTGCCCCAAGCCCTGAGTGTTATAGTACCCCAGAAGAAATGGAAGTAGACTCATACTCAGACTCTCCAATATCCTCTGCTGAATCCATGGAGTGTGGGATTTGTATAAGCCGTGTTTAATACTTTTATAAGAAGCTGTGAGTAACAGGTTAAGAAGATATCTGTGCTGGTGTTGTTATGTGCCAAGCTGAAAAGCAGACAAGAAGTCATATGAACCTCATTGTTTAAAGCAGCCAATTGTATCTCTGAAGAAGCCAGGCTTAACAGGGCTAGCGTTTTAAACCAGGAGGCAGCACAGGAGAGATATCCTAATCTGCAGCAGCTGAGAGTAAAGGTCAAAAACTGTCTTACAGAAGTTTTTGGAAAACTGTGCATTTAAAAAGTGTTACACTGCTTTGTAAAATGAAAGAAGCTGAAAAGAGTAATCAAGAGTGAAGTAACTACTTGAAGAAATATTGCTGAGAAGTCTAAAGGGAGAAAATATCCTATATTTCAGTTTTCAATATTGTTTGCTTTGTCAAGGTCATTTGCCTCAGCAAGGTCACTTGCCAAAAGTTGGTTCCAGAAAGAAATAAATAAAAGCAATTTAAGTAACAAATTGTCCTGTGTTCCTCTTCCATTCGGATGGCTGACAAAGCAAAACCACAACTACACAAAGAAGAGTGATATCCAGCGCCCCCACTAGGCAACCGCATAGTTGCCTCGCCACGGGCGTCTGTCACAGTACCTAGCAGTTTCCCCAAAAGACACAGGTTCCACAATGCTTGTACTGGGTCAAGCATTGATATCCTGGGTCCCTTCTTAATAATGGTTTATGGATCTTTCCTCCAGGAACTTCTCCAAACCCTTTTTAAACCCAGCTACACTAACAGCCTTTACTACATCCTCCGGTAACAAATTCCAGAGTTTGATTACACGTTGAGTGAAAAAATATTTTCTTTTATTAGTCTTAAATAGTTTACCCTGTAGCTTCATTGCATGTCCCCTAGTCTTTCTGTATTCTGATAATGTAAACAGTCAATCTACGTTTGCCCATTCCATTCTGTTCATTAATTTATAGACTACTATCATATCTCCCCTCAGCCGTCTCTTTTCTAGGTTAAAGAGCCCTAACCTTTTTAGCCTTTCTTCATAGGAGTATCCTTCCATCCCCTTTACTATTTTGGTGGCTCTTCTCTGAACCTTTTCTAATAACGCTATATCCTTTTTAAGATACGGCGACAAGGATTGCACACAATATTCAAGGTGCGGTCTTACCATGGAACGATATAGAGGCATTATAATATCTTTTGTTTTATTTTCCATTCCTTTCCTTATGATACCTAGCGTTCTATTTGCTCTCTTGGCCGCCGCAGTACACTGGGCCGAGGGTTTTAACATGTTATCCGCAATGACGCCTAAATTGGTGGTTCCTAATGTGGAACCTTGCATCGTGTAACCATAGTTTGGGTTGTTCTTCCTTAGGTGCATAACTTTGCACTTGTCCACATTAAATTTCATCTGCCATTTTGATGCCCAGTCTTCCAATTTATCAAGATCCTCTTGCAATTTTCCACAATCCTCTTGGGTTTTAACAACTTTAAGTAGTTTTCTGTCATCTGCAAATTTGATAACCTCACTCTTTATTCCCTTTTCCAGGTCATTTATGAATATGTCAAAAAGCAGCGGACCCAGCACAGATCCCTGGGGTACACCACTATTCACCTTTCTCCATTGGGAAAATTGGCCATTTAGCCCTACCCTCTGCTTTCTAGCTTTTAACCAGCTCATGATCCACAATAGTACACTACCTCCTATCCCATGACTCTTTAGTTTTGCCAAAAGTCTCTGATGAGGGACCTTGTCAAAGGCTTTCTGAAAGTCCAGATACACTATATCAACCGACTCACCTTTGTCCACCTGTTTATTTACACCTTCAAAAAAACATAACAGATTAGTAAGACAAGATCTTCCTTGTCTAAAGCCATGTTGGCTGTCTCCCATTAGGCCATGACTATCTACATGCTGAGTAATTTTGTTCTTTATGATGGTTTCTACCATTTTTCCCGGTACTGACGTCAGGCTCACCGTTCTGAAGTTTCCCGGATCACCCATGGAACCCTTTTTAAAAATTGGCGTTACATTGGCGATCCTCCAATTTTCAGGTATTACAGAAGATTTTAATGAAAATTCACAGATTACTAATAGCAGGTCTGCAATCTTATATTTCAGTTCTTTCAACACCCTTGGATGTATACCATCCGGCCCAGGTGATTTGCTACTCTTCAGTTTATCTAATAGTTGTAATACATTTTCCCGATGTATCAATATTTCCTTCAATTCTTCCGCACCTTTAAATACCACTTCAGTCATGGGTAACATCTTCCTCAGTAAAGACCGAAGCAAAGAATTCATTCAGTCTCTCTGCTATTGCCTTGTCGCCTCTTAGTGCCCCTTTAACTCCTCTATCATCTAATGGACCAACTGACTCTCTCACAGGTTTTTTGTCACGAATGTACTTGAAAAAGTCTTTATTTCACGTTTTTGCTTCCGCAGCAAGCTTCTTCTCAAATTCTCCCTTTGCCTGCCTTATCAATGCCTTGCATTTGACTTGCCAGTGCTTGTGCTGTTTCCAGGTTTCGTCGTTTGGCTCTTTTTTCCATTTCCTGAAAGATGCTTTTTTGGCAACAACAGCCTCTGTGACCTCAGCTTTAAACCATGCTGGCAGATTTTTGGACTTCCTTCCACTTTTCTTAAAGCATAGAATACAGCTGATCTGGGCTTCCAAGATAGTAGTTTTCAACAACACCCAAGCTTGATGTAAGTCTTTAACCTTTGCAACTGCTCCTTTTAGTTTTTTCTTAACTATTTTCCTCATTTTATCATAGTCTCCCTTTTGAAAGTTAAAAGGTAGGACTGTGGATTTCTTTACTATGACAAGGCTTCAATTTTCATACTTTGGATACATCATGCGAAGAGAGAGATCATTAGAGAAAGATATCATGCTTGGCAAGGTAGAAGGTCAATGCAAAAGAGAAGCCCAGCAATGAGATGGATCAATACAATAACAGCAGTTTAGGATGACTATCCAGAGGGTCGCCATGAATTGACACTGACTTGACAGCACTTAATAACACCACCACCACATTAAATTTCATCTGCCATTGAATATCCAGTCTCCCAATTTCTCAAGGTCCTTTTGCGTTTTTTCACAATCCTCTTGTGCTTTAATAACTTTGAATAATTTCGTGTCATTGCAAATTTGATCACCTCATTCTTTGTCCCCATGTCCAGATCATTTACGACTGTTAAAAAGCAGCAGGCCCAGCACAGATCCCTGGGGTACTCTACTGTTCACCTTTCTCCATTGAGGAAACTGGCCATTTAGCCCTGTTCTCTGTTTTATATCTTTAAATAGTTCCCATTCCACAATAGTACACTGCCTACTATATCATGACTTTTTAATTTCTTCAAGAGTCTCTCATGAATGATCTTGTCAAAGGCTTTTTGAAAATCCAGATATACTATATCAACTGGCTCACCTTTATTTACCTGTTTATTCACACCTTCCCAAAAAATATAGCAGATAAGTGAGAAAACTTTCCTTGGCTAAATCCATATTGATTTTATCTCACTAAACCATGACTATCTAAATGTTCAGTAATTTTGTCCTTTATAATGGTTTCTACTATATTTTCCGGAACTGATATCAGGCTAACCTATTTGTAGTTTCCCAGATCACCCGTAGAAATGCCATACTGAGTCAGACCAAGGTCCATCAAGCCCAGTATCCTGTTTCCAACAGTGGCCAATGCAGGTCACACATTGCTGACAGGTTCCCAAAAAAGGCACACAGGTTCCACAATGCTTATCCCAGGGCACACAGTAGATTTCCTGGGTCCTCTTTAATAATGGTTTATGGACCTTTCCTCCAGGAACTTATCCAAACCTTTTTTAAACCCAGTTGCACTAACAGCCTTCACTACATCCTCCAGTAGCGAATTACAGAGTTTGATTACACATTGAGTGAGAAAATATTTTCTCTTATTAGTCTTAGATGGGTTACATTGTAGCTTCATCGTGTGTCCTCTAGTCTTTCTACTTTTTGATGGCGTAAACAATTGAACTATGTTTATCTGTTCCACTCCATTCATTAATTCATAGACCTCTATCATATCTCCCCTCGGTCATCTTTTTTCCAAGTTTAAGGCTTTCCTCCTAGAGGTATCCTTCCATCCCTCTTACCATTTTGGTGGCTCTTCTCTGTACCTTTTCTAATTCCGCTATATCATTTTTAAGATATGGTGACCAGAATTCCACACAATATTCAAGGTGCATTAAAATATCCTTGGTTTTATTCTCCATTCCTTTCCTTATGATTCCTAGCATTCTATTTGCTTTCTGGGCCACTGCTGCACACTGGGTGGAGTGTTTCAATGTATTATCCATGATAACATCTAAATCCTTTTCCTGGGTGGTGGTTCCTAATGTGGAACCTTGCATCGCGTAACCATAGTTTGGGTTTTTCTTTCCTAGGTGCATAACTTTGCACTTGTCCACATTAAATTTCATCATCCATTTGGACGTCCAATCTTCCAGATCCTCTTGCAATTTTTCACAATCCTCTTGTGTTTTAACAACTTTGACTAATTTTTTGACATCTGCAAATTTGATCATCTCACTCGTTATTCCCATTTCCAGGTCATTTATGAATATTTTAAACAGCAGTGTGTCCAGCACAGATCCCTTGGGTATTCCACTATTCATCTTTCTCCATTGAGGATACCCCTATGAGAAAAGGCTTAAAAGGTTAGGGCTAAAGTGCGTGTTGATAGCACATGATTAGACCATGAAACTAGTATGGAAACACTAACATCAGGGTGTGTGTGATCCATCCTCTTGCTGGTGGTTTATTCCTAAGATGTGACACTGCACAATCTGGCATGCGAGTGCACATAATGACACCCATTTAGATAGCATTAACCAAAGCAACATTTGTGGTTAGTGTGTGCCCACAACAGTTATGTTAACCATAATGTGCTGTTACTGCCCACATTCTGTCTCTAACTTGGCCAGTCCCTGCTAATTGGTTAGTGGTGAATCCTTATCACAGAACTCTATGCTAACTTTTAGTGTGGTGTGCTTAGCACACAGCAAACCTCATGCTAACAGCTAGATTTAATAAATATACCACAAAATTTAGATGAACAGGAGTATCTGATCCTGGTCAAAGAAACTGTCCTTTTCCCTCAGAGAGGTTGGAGAGTGGTTGGTGGGGGAGAGGGGCAGCAACCCTACTACTTTTAGGCGTATTGGGCCTGACAAAACTTCAGGTCTGCCTAGAACTAGTAAGGATAAAAAGTAGGAATTCACTGCCGTTGAAGAAGAACTCCAATAGTCTTTGGATGTATGATTCTCAGTATCTCCCCTCATCTGCATGCTTCTGCTGCCTTTACATATATAGCTGGAATGGGACTGAAGCTCTATCACCTCCTGACAGTGTTGACTAGGTCACACACTGCATTCTGACTCACACTCTATGTAGCTGACCCATCCATGGAACTGCTGCTTTGAATAATATCCCTGAGCCAAGGCCGCTTAGTAAAGTGAGATGGTGGGGTGGAGGGGGGCTAGGGTTAAGATTACAATGACACCTGTGTCTTTTTCTAGAAACAAGGTGCTGGCACTCACATTTAGGAATCTTTCATTAATACATGAAGACCTTGGGTCAGTTTTAGCAGCCAATGAAAAAGGTGCCAGTACTCCATATCATCGCTTACCCCTGCAAAAAAAGCCCAGCTTTCAACAAGTCCCCCGATCAGTCCTTCACAACTGCTGCTCATCTTGGGGACTATGGAAATTGTTGAAACTCATATTGTCTGGGGAAAGTTTTAAGATGGGAAGACATGGGAAAGATGGCCGTTCCGCGGCATCAGATACAAAGGATCAGCTATGGGAAAGAGGCTCAACGAATGGTTGAAGGGTTGGGATTTCATAGGGGCATCTTATAAGTCCCTATTACCTGACACATCTTCCCTTTCTTACAGGCAATTTCCCAGTTAACGCGATGTTTAGACCCTGAAGATTACGTTTTGGGCACTGTGCTGTAGCTGCTCGATGCATACAAGAGGAGTTGGCATCTGCGAATATGGAGCTCCTTTGAAAATATGAACTCCTCTCTTATGCTGGGTTCATTTAAGGGGCTGTGCAAAAGCCTAGGAGCCATGGTAATAGAATTTCATAGGCATTACAGCCCATGTTGTAAGTGTCTAGACTCCTGTGGAAGTATATGCATGAAGACAGCAGCCATGTATTTTAGAATCTCCTAGTTAGCAGGGAAAGCATATTTCTATTGCCTTTCATCTCTCTTTATCTACAGGACTAGTGGTGGCTTTACTGTTAAATATGCAGAATGTGGCTTCCCTATTGCTACCAGAATGATATATATGTCTGTGGAGATCACCTACTCAGCAGTGACACTGCATTCTTTTCTACCAAGATCCTGCTTCCTAACTCTTACCAAGTTCCTACACATACTAGGAAATATGGCTCCATAGGGGCTCTATGAGACCATTAGACTAGCCAGGGCAAAATAGCATATATGTCCTCAGAACTGCTATGTTCCCTGTATTGTGCTGACACCTATCTATCATGTCATCCACATCCAGTGGTCTATGAGTTGTGTATAATTGCCAGACATGGAATTTCTATTGTAGGCCCATCTTTGATTGGCAGACCTCATAACAGTGCTAGATTATGTGGTGTTTCCACATGGCAGGGGCTCTAAAGTTCAATGTTGGTCCATAACTGCATCCACCTTGATGTCTTACAATTGTTTTTGTTCTTCCTTCCCTACAGTTGGTGCAGCCCAGACTCCTACTACCCACCCCCATATCAGCAGGGTGAGGAGGGGGAAGGGGAAGAAGAAGAAGAAGAAGAGGCCAAGGAGGAGAAGGAGAGTGAGCAGAAGAGGAGACCCTAGAGGAGGCGCAGGAGGCCCAGGGAAGGAAGAGGAGGAAAAAAGGAGCTGGCCCTGTCACCCCTCATGCCTGCAGCCAATAGAGGGCATCCTGCAGGGCCTGAATGAATGTCTGGATACCCAAGCCATGTATGTGGAGGACCTGCAAGACATGAGGATAGAGCTACATGTCTTCACTGCAGCGGTGCTCTGCCCCCTAAGAGCCTGGGCTCCTCTTTTTAGGAAGGAGGGCTGTATGTACTTCTGTACATTGTTTTTCATGTTTCATATACAGTAAATACTTTGATTTGCCATCAAATGTCCTATTTTGCTTTTCTAATCCACAAAGGTAATGATTCTGGACATGCCTCTACTTTTGCTTGCACCTGTCTACAACAGTCTGTTGCCCTGAAGGACTCATGCATTGCCATATTCAAAGAACTGCACAAAAAATGTGTCATGGAGAAGGTGATCAGGATCTGGAGTCTCCACAGTCCAGCACCCAGGGACCCAGGAGAAGCACCAGTAAGAAGGATAAAGGAGAGCTACATGGGTTGTGTATTTTTATTAGACACTGGTATGTGATCTTCAGGCATATGAGTTTTCAAAGACACTGCGGTTGCACACCATTCTCCATGCAGACACAGCACAGAAAAGCTTTACATAAGGCAGGGTACAGCATATGGTACTCAGCACATAGTAATCAGCTTCTACATTCCTCACATATTCAACTGAAAGGCAGACAGCAAGGTCAAATAGAACAGAGCTTCCTATTCCTGCCCTTGCAACACATATTAAAATAAATTGCTTACATCCATATACCAATCTTTCTGAAACCATCTGGAAATGCCTCCATTAAAGCTTCCATTAATATCTTCTTCCTTCCCCCTAAAAATACCACTTTCCAGGAAAAGGTCCAAAGAATTAGCTTCAACCTACACAACTCCTTCAGTGATTCTTTCTTGAAAAGTGGGATGCAGAAAATCCTCTTAGATTATTAGGGAAAGTCAATCAGGGGCCAATGGAAGACCTGTAACCTGCTGAGGCAATTAGGAGTACCAGATCAACATCCACTTGAAAATGAAATAAGCTGCAATCCAAAAATTAGGACAATTCCACAACTTCTGACAGCCAAAAAAAAAGCTGTATCCAATGAGTTGCCACTTCCACTTATAAATACCGATACTTCCGTTTGTAAGAGCATATGTGCATGATGTAGACCAGGGAAAGTGAACTCCAGTCCAGGAGTGCCACAATCCAGCCTTGTTTTCAGGATGTCTGTAATGAATATTCATGAGATATATTTGCATACAGTGGGAGGCAGTGGATGCAAATATATCTCATTAGAGACTTCCTGAAAAACAGGTTAGATTGTGGCACTCCAGGACTGGAGTTTGCCATCCCTGCTGTAGACGCTGCTTCCATGTGTATGGCTGGCAAAAAGAATCCTCTGCTTAGAAATGTGAACTTTAATTTTGACGAAGTGGACCTGATGCTAAGAGAAGTCATGAATCATGAAAAAAACACTTTTTGGGAGTTTAGGGACTAAAGTCACTGCCTACAGCAAAGAAAAGTAAGTACATGTCAAATCCGTGCACTTCAGTGTCTTGGCTTGCTGTAACCTCTGATGCTTCAGCACTTCTAACTGCTGCAAGTTTCACTGCATCCTGGGAGACTATAGAAAAGCTCCTTGTGCATGCATGAAAGACCTAGGACATGTGCATCTGGCTGTGCTGTAGTGATACTGCTATTATAGTATATCTAAGCAGCTAGCTGTTCCTCCAGAGCAGGGTCTGAATTCCCTGCTCTGCTATGGTTTATGGTTGAGGTTATTTTCTATACCGCCTTGCTGGTTAAGCAAAGCGGTTTATAAAAATTGATAAAAGGTTAATAAGAAAACGTGAAAAGAACTCCATTACACTGGTCAACAAGTTTTACAAAAGTCATGTTACTGAAATAAAAAGTCATTTCTTATCCATTTTTATATGCTGAACACGAATATGACATGAAATTGCAAAGTTGGCTCTAGTTTTTTTGTAATCTACAAGAATTAATGTTTACATCACGAAATGCATGTCAGTAGTAAATATATAATAGGCCTTCGGTTAATACCTGTAAAAAAACAAGTCATAGACTACTTAGATTTTTTCGCCTGTCTCTTGTACAGCTGTTCGGGAGCTTCTCTGGAGAGTGTCCAGCAGTAGTCAACCAGCATTGTAGTGGACCATTTTCCCTGGTATCTTTGATCCATCGTTGCGATATCCTGGTGAAAATGTTTGTCCTGTTCATCACTAACCATACCACAGTTGTCAGGAAAGAAATCGAGATGGGAATCAAGGAAATGGATCTTTAGAGACATATTGCAGCCACGTTTCTGATACTGCATCAGCATGTCTTCTACTGGTTCCTTGTAGTTTTCTTCCCTAACATTCCCAAGAAAGTTTGTTTGTTTTTAATTATTTATTTCTTTTATATACCGTGCTCTTTAGAATCAGTGTGGTTTACATGTATACTAACTGGTACTTTTTATTCCCTTGTCCCCAAAGGGCTCACAATCTAAGTGTACCTGAGGCAATGGAGGGTTAAGTGGCTTGCCCAAGGCCATAAGGAGTGGCCATGGGACTAGAGACCCCAGTCCCTCTGGCCTGAGGTTGCTTGTCCCAATGTGGGAATTGAACCTCCAGCCTGAAGTAACCTGTCCTGACCACTGAGCCACTCCTCCCTTGTTAGCACTAGGTGAAAAGCATTCCATGCTTGTTTCACATCACCCTGCAACAAGTTGTTGAACCGGTCATCTTTGAAGAGCTCTCGAATCTGAGGACCCACAAAAACTCCCTCTTTAATCTTTGCTTCGCTGAGTCGAGGGAATTTTTCATGCAGGTATCGGAAAGCTGGCAAAATGCGGTCCATGGCTTTCACAAAGTTTTTCATCAAACCTAGTTTGATGTGAAGGGGTGGTAGCAGGATTTTGTGCGCCTCAACCAGAGCTGGATGCTGGATATTCTTCTCTCCAACTGTTACATTTTGTCTGCGATTCCATTCCTTCTGCAAGTAGTGCCGATCCCTTGCTCGGCTATCCCACTCACATAAGAAACACATGTATTTTATATATCCGTGCTGCAGTCCCATTAAAAGGGCAACTACCTTCAAGTCACCACAGAGGTGCCAGCTGTACTTGTTATAGTTAATGGAAGTCAGTAGATGTTTTAAGTTATCGTATGTCTCTTTCATGTTGACGGCATGTGCTACTGGAATAGATGGAAGACGGTTTCCATTGTTCAAAAGCACAGCCTTCAGACTCAGTTTCGAAGAGTCTATAAATAGTCTCCAGTCTTGTGGGTCATGAGTGATTTTTAAGGCATTCATGAGGCTTTCATTATCGGAACAGAATACCAGATTACTTTCCTTTTCGACTGCATATAATACACTGCTGACGTCAGATGGCTTCAGCAGCTGTTTGGCAGTAGTATTGCATTGCATCAGAAAATGATGCAATCAACTCTAGATGATGTGTGCATGCTGGTATTATGCAATGTGATGCAATATTACATCATTCAAGGCTTATTTGGGATGTTGTTGATGTCCTACTGGATAAATTTACACGGTGAAACGTCAAAAATGAACTACATGCAATATCTTCAAAACGAGAACCAATAAAAATTTTTAAATGTTATATTCGTGTTCAGCTCACCAAGATACTACAGATTAGGGCCTTTTAAAGTCAGTAATGATTTCAGTGTTGACCAGTGTTTATCATCGATAGGACAGAGGAAAATAGGATGCAGACAGGCACACAAACAGGCACAAGCAGTAGAGTACAATCAGAAAGCAGATATGCAATGGCTGTCTCCCAGGCATGGATCACTGCTTTGAGCGTTAATCAGGCAGTTCAAAGGCTAGTCAAACAAGGTGTGTCTTCAGCTCAGACTTAAAGGAGGAGAGGGTTGGTTGGAACCAAAGTGAGTTAGGAAGGCTGTTCCACAGGAGCAGGGCTAAGAAGAAGGAGCATTGTCTTGAGGTCTCGTTGTGCACTTTGAAACATAGAAATATGATGACAGAAAAAAACCACATGGTCTGTCTAGTCTGTCCTTCCATATCAACAACTACAACAGTCCCCTTTTTTCCATTAGAGATCCTCTGTGTTTGTCCCATGGTTTTTTGAATTCAGTTACTGTCCTCATCTCTACCACCTCCACTGGGAGACTATTCCACGGATCCACTACTCTTTCCGTAAAGAAATATTTCCGCATATCACTCCTGAATCTATCTCCCTTCACCCTCATCGCATGTCCCCCTCGTAGCACAACTTGCTTTCAATTGAAAGAGGCTCTCTCCCTGAACATTTATGCTATGAAGGTATTTAAACATCTCAATCATATCACCTCTATACCGCCTTTCCTCTAAGGTGTACATATTAAGATCCTTCAGTCTGTCCTCATATGCTTTATAATGAAGACCACTAATCATTTTAGTAGCCACCCTCTGCACCGACTCCATCCTGTTCACATCCTTTTGAAGGTGCGGTCTCTAGAATTGCACACTATACTCCAAATGAGGTTGCACCAAAGACTTATACAGAGGCATTATCACCTCCTTTTTTCTGCTAGCCATTCCTCTCTGTATGCACCCAAACATCCTTTTAGCTTTTGCCGTCACCTTTTCTACCTGTTTAGCTACTTTAAGATCATCAGACACAACCACGCCTAGGTCCCGCTCTTCTTTAGTGGACAAAAGTACTTCACCCCCTATACTATATTGCTCCCTTGGATTGCTGCAGCCCAAATGCATGACCTTACATTTTTTAACATTAAATCCCAGCTGCCAAATTCTAGACCATTCTTCAAGCTTAGCTAGATCTCTCCTCATGTTATCTACACCTTCCTGGGTGTCTATTGCAGATTTTAGTATCATCCGCAAAGAGGCAAACCTTACCCGACAGCCCTTCCGCTATATCACTAACAAAGATGTTAAAAAGAATTGGACGAAGGACAGATCCCTGGGGCACACCACTGGTAACATCCTTCTCCTCAGAGTGAGCTCCATTTACTTGTACTCTTTGTCGCCTCCCACCCAACCAATTTCTAACCCAAGCAGTAACTTTAGGTGTAGTGTGGTGAAGGAAGGCACAGCCTATTGCCATGAACTGAGCGCAGGGGACAGGCAGGACAGTACGGAAAAATGAGGTTAGACAGATAATCAGGGGCCACCTGATATATAGCCTTAAATGTGAGGATAAGAATTTTGTATTGAATGCGTGCCCTGACTGGCAACCAGAAATATTGGATAAGTAGGGGAGTCACGTGGTCAAATAGGTTTGCGTGAGCAAGGATGCGAACGGTGGTATTCTGTATTGTCTGAAGACGTTTGAGTTCAAAGTTTGGCAGACCAGTGTAAACAGTGTTATGCTGAGGATAACAGTAGTTTGGGCAGATTCCTCCAGAAAGGGACGGATGGAGCAAAAATGTTGTAGCGAGTTAAATGATCTCTTAACAATCTGGCTGACATGCTGAGAAAAAGTCAGAGCAGAATCAAAGAGGACACCCAAATACCGAAAGGAATAAGTCAAGGTAATGGTATGGCTCTGGATATTAGGTGCAGAACAATGGGGCGGGGTGGGGGGGGGAAGGAAGGGAGTGCTACTGCCGGAAAGCCAGGTGGCTGTGGATTTGGTGGGATTCAGGTGCAGACAGTTCTGGTGGAGTCAGTCTGTAACCACAGAGAGACAGTGGTTCATGGGATCAAGATCCAGATCAATACTGTTGGTGGAAGAGAGGAGAAGAATGTCAACAGCGTAAATGAAGACTAAGGGGTATGTTTACTAAAACCCCGGTAATGTGCGGGTGCCATATAAGGAGTGGGCGTTTCTTTCTGAAAAAGCAAAACCGGGATTTAAATATGCGCTAAGGTGTGCGGTGCCCGTGTGTGCCCCGCACATTAGCGCATGAGAAAGCTGCGCGGGAGGCATAAGTGGCGCGCTGATGTGCAAGCAGAAGAGCAGAGCCGCAGCACAATGGTTAAGACACTTACGAATGGTGCAGGGTTCAGGGGTTCAATCCCCCACAGTGCCCAATGAAGACGGCTGGCTGAGGCATTACTTTAGGAGCCAGTTTAAGATTGGGCGGCATAAGGCATCACGCTGATGGGCATAAGGCGGTGTGCTATTGCTTTAGGAGGCATTTTAATATTGGGCGGCATAAGGCGGTGCGCTGATGTGCAAGCATTGGAACAGAACCACAGCACAATGGTTAAGACACAATGGTGCAGGGATCAGCGGTTCAATCCCCCACAGTGCCCAATGAACAAGGCTGGCTGAGGCATTATGTATTATGGGGAAGATTGCTTTAGGAGGCATTTTATTTTTATTTTAATTATCACTACTAGCAAACGCACTCTCAAAGCGTGTTAACATAAGGCGCCCCATAAGGCACATTTTAAAGTGCACTGTCCACCAAGGCACCCTAGAATGTTGCTTATAGGGCGCTTTATAGGGTGCCGTATGAGGTACCGCAAGGTCAGAGTACTGTTTTTGATGGCAGCACTATGCAGTGTAAGGAATGAAAAGCAGAAGTAGGTGCGCTGACATGCAAGGAGGAGCAGCAGTGGAGCACAATGGTTAAGGCACTGACTGCTGATACAGGGGTCATGAGTTTGCTCCCCAGTGTGCCTAATACGTAAGGCTGGCTGAGGCATCAGCTTTGGAATGTATGTTTTGTTTCTTGCAGCGCTTTATTTTTATTTTATTAATTGCTGCCAGCAAACACGCCCTCACGTGCCGTAATTGAAGGTGCCGTATAAAGCACCCTATAAGGCACTCCATAGGGCACATTATAAAGTGCACTGTCCGCCACGGCACCCTAAAATGTCCCCTACAGGGCACCCTGTAAATTGCGTCACAGGATAATGTATAGTGCACCTTACATGGACGGGAACCATAAGGTGCCCTATAGGGCACCCTATAAAGCGGCCTCAGAGGCACCTTATGGGTACAGTACGCTGAGGGTGTTTTTGCTGGCAGCAAAAATGTACATTAAAAAGAGATAATGCTTTGGACAGCCCTATCAAATAACCCCACTGTGGGTTTGAACCCATGACTTCTGGCTTCACAGGCAGTGAAGTAACCATTGGGCTACAGCTCTATAGCTGCTAGCAAGCCCCTGGCTGGCTGCAGAGAGCCTGCACATCACCACACAGACAGTCTGTTGTGGTCACCAGGATAGGGTTAGCCCACCCGTACCCATGATGCACTGCACATGCAAATCAGCTGTCCACAGATGAACACAAGATGGGGTATGCACCCCCACAACACCTCGGCCTGGTAGCGGGAACTGATCATGTGCACCCCCACAGCACCTCGGCCTTGTAGGGGGTACAGACCGTGTGTTTTACTGGCACAGAGTAGCTACACACCGTCACATTGTGTGGGTACTGTGCTCACCCTGATGGTGCGGTGAGGCGCCCAGCACCAGGTCCACAGCACTTTCCATAGCAGAAATAGGCCATGATGCAGGTTCAAAGCAGTGTTAATGTGTGAGATAGGTAGTTTCTGCAGAAAACATCTTGGATATATCTGTCTGTCTCAGTCAGGTGTAGCCCCCATGGACCCCCCAGGAGGATCATGTACCATCACCCTCCTCCTCCAGGGCTGAGGGTGGTAAACAGGGTCTCCCATCAACAGATCCACATTCTACCTCCCTGCAATGGTGGCAGTAGAGGGGACCATCAACCCCAGTCCTGCTGTGGAAAAGACACCCTTCAGGGAAGTCAATGCAGCCCTGTACATATCCATAACACAATAGCAGACAGAAGCCTGTATATGCTAAGCTGCACCCCACCACTATCTGATATTCTCCTGCAGAAAGTCTTCAGCCACTGCACAGCACTCCATCAAGACACATACCAGCTGCAGTCTGCTAGTTAGCCCATAGTGTATGTTCCTGGTGGAAATGCATGCACCCAGAACTGTGATGGCAGCACACACAACAAGCAGATAAGTCAGTGACTGGCCCCCAAAAGGAAACCCATAAATATCACATGACAAAAATACTATATAGCACTATGGGGGTGCCTAGCCATGCTGTCGTCACTGCACAGTCAGGGTGAGAGTGATCTCCCAGCAGGACATACTGAGGTCACCCTATCTGTGTATGTGGTGGCCAAGCACTAAAATGTCCCAGTCAGTGCCCTTTGCCCTGTGCAGATGCACCCTGGCCAGGCCACCCTGTCTGGACTATACCCATGGTACCTTGCTCCTCATTATGCACATTGGCAGGCCAATACTGGCAACAGTGCTGGCAGTGTGGGCTGTGGAAGGTGTTTGCAGCCACCACACACTGTATAGACCAGGGGTGGGGAACCCTGGTCCTGGAGAGCCGCAGACCAGTCAGGATTTCGGGATAGCCCTAATGAATATGCATGAGATATATATGCATTAGAGATATCCTGCCAACCTGACTGGTTTGTGGCCCTCCAGGGCTGGATTTGGAGACCCCTGCCTTACACCTCTGTCATTTAAGATTGTGAGTGGGCAAGGTGCAGATGTCCAAGACATCAAAAAGGTTAGATAGAATGTGTCACATTCCTCCTCACTTCTCACCACCACCAAAATATTGTCTATTAGACAACTTTTTGGTGGTGGTGAGAATCGAGGAGGAATGTGACACATTCTATATACCCTTTCGATGTCTAGGACATCTGCACCTTGCCCACTCACAATCTTAAATGACAGAGGTGTAAGGCAGGGGTCTCCAAATCCAGCCCTGGAGGGCCACAAACCTGTCAGGTTGGCAGGATATCTCTAATGCATATATATTTCATGCACATTCATTAGGGCTATCCCGAAAACCTGACTGGTCTGCGGCTCTCCAGGACCAGGGTTCCCCACCCCTGGTATAGACAGACACACACTCCGACACCTATGCCAGCATTGTGCTACTATAGAAGAGTCTATCAGCCCTGGCCACCACACTAGTCCTGGGCACAGTACAGGCATGGATATGGTACGCAATACTGTTGGGGGGCACTCCCCAGGGTGGTAAACACTGTCAGAGACCAGACCTGAAGCACACACCACAGACATCCGAAAGATTGTTATGATGGAGCTCAAACAGCAAACTGTGCTTAACGTAGAAATCGCTATCTGGCAGTAATCATAAAAAACATTTGATAGCTGTGTACCGTATACCCAGGTGTAGGGTGGCATTGCTAAGGTATGCAAGTGCTAGTATTGGGGGATGCACGCAGGGCCCAATGTCCTGCCTCTCCAGGACTAAAATGTGATACCGTAAAGACCCTCAATAGTATTTTAACATTTTTTGTCGGACATAAATCGTGCAGGGAAGGCACTGCAAACCTTACCCCTTTCACAATACATATCCCTTTTATTCAACCAAACAGGTTTAAAAATAGCTCAAAAAACAAGAATTATCAGTAATAATGGGAAAAAAACCGCACTTATCTGAAAACACGCGCGACGTGCACGTTTCGGGGGGAAACCCCTGTATCAAGCGCTCTCAGCTCCGCTTGCACAAAACTCCAATCCACCATGTAACTGGCAAAAAACGCCGAACAGTTGGCTGGTGAAAACGAGGATACTAATTCAAGATTGGCTACCTTGAATCTGCCCATCATCCCAAACCACCAATCATAAGAAGGGAATCCCCACAAATTAGGGAATCCCCTGCCATGAAAGGCTGATGTCAGACAACCCCCAGCCAATCGATTTCACAGTTCAATCCAGTAGGAGAAACAGATTGTAAAACGAATATCCACCGCTGTTCAAGCTTATGCAATTTAAGGATTCGATCTCCCCTCCGAGGATCCTCTGGGACATGGTCAATCACCGTCCATTTCAAATTTTGAAAATCATGATTATATTGTAAACAATGTTGGACCATCGGTGCCGTCAATACCTTTTGTCTGAGACGACTAGCATCTGGAACTCCCTACCTAATGATCTGAGAGCAGCTCAGGACATCAAAGACTTTAGAAAACAACTGAAAACAGTTTTGTTTACGGAGCACTACGGTCATGCAATCAACTAATTAATTTTTAAGAAAGCAATTATTTATATATACATTGTACAATAGCTCACTTTATAGTATAGCTCACAATATATATAGTGCACCTTTTCCCAAGACATTTAATCATATATTTACAAACTATGTATATATTATCACAGATTTTTTCACTATTACTAATTTTCTCTTTTGTTAAACCGCTTTGATTGTATGATAAGGCGGTATAAAAATCCAATTAAATAAATAAAATAAATAAATAAAATAAATGTTCAGTGAGACGAACCTTGATCTTTCGTGTAGTACTACCCACATATCTCAAAGGGCAAGTACATTCTATGAAATAAACAACAAATGTGGAAATACATGAAGTTTGCCATCGACGATGAAATATGCGATCAGTATGTAAATCAGTCCAATTGGAACCCGATACAGTGGTGTCACAAAACTGACATTTGGTACAAGACACGTGTGTCCCAGTTTGTTGTTGAGGTTGCTCTGGGCGGTCCAATGGTGCTGCAGAAGAAACCAACTTATCCCTGAGGTTCGATCCCCTAGAATAGGCTATCCGTAAAGGTTTATTAAAGCTAGAATGTAACGATAAGAGCGGCCAATATCTCTTTAATATGCCCACAACCTGAGAGGAATTGGACATATATGGTAAAACCCCCGTCACCATATCTACATCTACAGTTGTAACCGGTTGCCAATCCAAAAACCACTCTCTGTGAGAAAATAAAGCCCTACGATAGGCCCGGGAAATCACCGTCTTAGGATATCCTTTATTCAAAAGTCGGGCATGTAAATCCGAAGCATGATGTTTACATTGATCAACTGAGGTACACAATCTTCGAAGCCTTAAGAATTGACCATAAGGCAAGCCTTTACGCAAAGGTTCCGGATGGAAACTATGATAATCTAATAGACTATTTCGTTGAACCGGTTTGTGGTAAAGTGTAGTAACCAGAGAGGTCCCCTCACGAAAGACAACCATGTCCAAAAATTCAACCCGTTGGGGGTCAATATGAGCAGTGTATTTTATATGGGCTTTTAACCCATTCAGCCAAGTGATAAAATCATTTAAGGAAGGTAAATCTGCGGTCCAAATAAAAAAGATATCATCAAGGAACCTCTTCCATAACAGTATATGTGAAAATTGTGAAGATCCATATATAAATCGTTCCTCCACCTCCGCCATATATAATGTAGCAACTGAAGGGGCCACCGTGGCCCCCATGGCAATACCAAAAATTTGTTGGAAAAAAGCCCCTTCAAACAAAAAGTAATTGCGAGTGAGGACCAAGGTAATCAATGTAAGTAGAAAGGTCTTAGGAAGACGGGGAGGAGCATGTATGAATGAAGAATGTAACAATTGAAGAGATTCTTCTTGATCCACATTTGTATATAACGGTACGACATCCAACGTGACCAAAAAAATTGGAGTGGAGGGTAGTACCACCTGTTGCAATGCTTGTAGAAAATGTGTGGAATCTCTAATAAAGGACCGAACAGTCGCCGCCTCCTTGCTAAGAAAAACGTCACAGAACTTGGACAAAGGTTCTAGGATTGATCCTCGGCAAGAGACTGGGTGTACCCGGGGGGTCCGTCAAGGATTTATGCACCTTAGGCACCAGATAAATTACTGGTATTTTAGGATTTAAAATTGAGAGAAACCTCAATTCTCTTGATGTTATCCAACCTTTTGAATAAGCTTCCATAGTTAATATTCGGATTTCTTCCTGTAAAGACAACGTGGGATCCGAGTCCAATTTCACATAAACCTGCGGATCAAGCACATGGGATCGCAATTTAGTCAAATAATCTTCCATATCCCATAACACTACAGCACCACCCTTATCGGCATTTCGAATCATTAAAGTAGGATCTTGGGATAACTGATGTAAACTCAACCAATCAGAACGCGCTAAATTAGATTTCCATTTTACAAAAAGCCGTTCTTGTGACTGCAGGTCCCTTAATACTAGAGATTGAAAAGTAGCTATCACCGAATCCGGTGGACCTGGTGGCAACCATCGAGATTGTGGTTTGACTACAGATATATCAGGAGTAGTAATAGGATGATTTTCAAAATAATGCGAAACCTGCAGCTTTCTAAAGAATTTATGTAGAGCCACCCTCATGACAAAAGGGTAAGCTTGAACAGCGGTGGATATTCATTTTACAATCTGTTTCTCCTACTGGATTGAACTGTGAAATCGATTGGCTGGGGGTTGTCTGACATCAGCCTTTCATGGCAGGGGATTCCCTAAATTGTGGGGATTCCCTTCTTATGATTGGTGGTTTGGGATGATGGGCAGATTCAAGGTAGCCTATCTTGAATTAGTATCCTCGTTTTCACCAGCCAACATTCCGGCGTTTTTTGCCAGTTACATGGTGGATTGGAGTTTTGTGCAAGCGGAGCTGAGAGCGCTTGATACAGGGGTTTCCCCCTGAAACGTACACGTTGCGCGTGTTTTCAGATAAGTGCGGTTTTTTCCCATTATTACTAATAATTCTTGTTTTTTGAGCTATTTTTAAACCTGTTTGGTTGAATAAAAGGGATATGTATTGTGAAAGGGGTAAGGTTTGCAGTGCCTTCCCTGCACGATTTATGTCCGACAAAAAATGTTAAAATACTATTGAGGGTCTTTACGGTATCACATTTTAGTGCTATAATTTTGATCACCGTTAGGGGGCTGCCTCTCCAGGAGGCATTGGCTAATGGAGCCTGTGGGTGTGGGTGTGTCTGCCCTTGTTGGCTGCTGCTTTACGGCAGAGGTTCCCAACTCCAGTCCTGGTGTGTCAAACACTGTTTGGGTTTTCATGCTGTCCCTCATGAATATGCATGAGCTACATCTGCATACCATGGGGGTGGTGCATAGATATGCAGCACAGGCATCTTTATTAGAGGCAGCATGGAACCTGAATGGTGTTTGGCCCTCCAGGACTGCATTTGGGAGACACTGCTCTAGGTAATGCACATTTCTATGATGTTTGTGCTGTGTGGGGTAAAATATAGGTGTTTGACCCATGCTTATGTTTTCAGCAATAAAGGTTCAGTCTTTACTACCATGTTTTCTGCATAGGTAAAATAAAGGGACTGGGTTGGCAGGAGCCCCAGCTGGGATTTGAACCTGTGACCTTCTGGTCCTAAAGGCACTGGCTGTGTTCGCTGCACCACCATCTTAGCAAGACAACAGTGCATTCCCTGGGGAGTCCATGGCTGTTTGTCAGACAGGGCCTGTCTGTTGGAGTGCACTGCACCCACGTGAAGGGGGCTAGGCCACCGTCTGCTGTGGGCAGCAGCCACTGCCCCCTCAACCAACGGTACCCCTCCACCACCATGCTGACATGGCCTTATATTGGAGACAGCATTACAGCTGAATGATATGTGGCACTCCAGGACTGCATTTAGGGGACTGTGGTCTAGGTAATGCGTATGTTTCTGGTGTCTGTGCTCTGTAGGGTAAAATACAGGTGTTTGGACCATGCTTATGTTCTCTGCAAAAAAGGTTGGTCGTTACTATCACGGTTTAGTGGTGGGTAAAATATGGGGATTGGGTTTGCAGGGGCCCCAGCTTGGACTTGAGCTGCTGATCTTTGGCTCCTGAACACACTGTCTGTGTTCACTGCACCACACTGTGGCCACAGAGACAGTGCAGTCCTTGGAGATAGGAAACCTGGCCAAAGAAATCAGAAACCCTGCTCTGCACAATTTCACTGTGGGCTCATTCACCTTGTATGGAGACAAAAGGGCAAATAAACATTAGAAATGGCCTCGAAAAAAAGAGAAATAAAACATAACCAAGCTAGGCAAAAGTGATATCAATGAGCAACAGTAAAAAACACTCCCAGGAAAGCTCCATAAAAAAGAGCTTTTTGAAAGGGTCTACGGAGCGTAGACCCTTCCAAAAATCATTTCCTTTTTTTGGAGCTTTCCTGGGAGTGTTTTTTATTGTTGCCCATTGAGATCACTGTTGCCCAGCTGGATTATCATTTTTTAGAATTTTGGTGTGGTCATTTTCTATTTTTATTTGCTATTTTGTTCTGTGCACATGTATCACACTGCTCACGTTTAGTAGGTTTCCCTGGTTTTGCTGTACATTGCTGACAGAAATGGTTTCTCTTCCCTTTAAATTGGCTCTACCGCGAGGTTTTCACTCGCGGTATTTTTTTAGTTGAATTTCAGCCCTGCTCCTGTGCAGGGAGCCTCTCCCCTCCCACTCTCCACCCATTGACCCCGTCCCTCCGCCCCTCGGGAGCCTTCCTCCGCCCTCAGAATGCCTTTCCATGCCTCTATCGCACATCAGCGCGCCGCGCACTTGTGCGGGCCCGTTAGTGCAGCGCGCACGTGTGCGGGGCACAAAAAAGCACTATTAGCGTGTGCTAAGGTACCTTAGCGCACGCTCAAGTGCGCCCCGCACAATTGCGCGGTTTAGTAAACATACCCCTAAGACGCCTGTTCTTTGGATGAGGGTGAGTAGTGGGCTGTGCCTTCCTATGCAGTCCACAGCACTGGCTTCCTCTTCTGAAGGCCTCTGTATTCCCCTATTTCAGAGCATTTCCCAGAGCTAAAAGTAAAAAGAAGAAAACAGATTGTAGCAAAATTCAAATAAAAAATGTCCAATATAAATGGTCTAAAACGTTATTAATAAATAGATGGATAAATAATTTCAAATATGCATAACCCAAGATAATCAAAAGAAAACACTTGAGTCGACCTGGCCATATTTTGGCTTTGCCTGCATCAGAGGTCAGAATTCTAAAATACAACCAATAAAATGTAGTATGAAAAATAATAAACTAAAAACAATCTCCAAGAATATAATGAAAGAAATATAATACCTAAGAGTGGTCAGACTTGAAAAAAGGAGATTTTCAGACTAAAAAATGTGGCATCATATACATACTATAAAATGCTTCTTAATTTGTATAGACTTCAAATTAGTTACATACCAAATAAAGGAGGGTAATTGCTATAGTAAATTTCAAACTGGATCACTTCAGATATGCAAACATCAATAAAACTGGAATCAAAATATCAAAAAAGCTTCTTCAAAAAATAATGTTTACTAAGGTGCAATAAGTGTTCGCACCTAACGCTCAGCATGTGTGGTAAACACAGCAGACACGCCCAGCATCAACCCTGCATTTAACACACAGGACAGACACTTCAGGAACCATGTTTCCTGTCTTGGGGCACCCATGCTACCTGTCAAGGCAGGAACGCAGTCCTGACTACCACAACTGAGGGCTGGCACAAGTGGCTGCAGCTGCAATGTGAACCCCAATCCCCATATCCCAAGCGCCCCTCGTAATGCAACCCCCCCAGATCTGATGCTCTGCAAAGATCACCCCCCCCGATTGACTCCCCTCCCCACTCTCCCTTTCAATACTATCCCCTAGACAGCAACCCAACAGATAAGGCCCCAATAAGGCCCTGAATACCAGATCGCCCTTCCAACAGGCACCCAACTTGGACCCTCCCCCCTATCCCTCAGCCACACCCAAGTCATGCCCGGGGACTTCATGGTGGTCCTAGTGCGGATTTGGGCAGAAATGGACCCCTTCTGCTCCTGACAGGTTCCAGCATATCTCAAAATGATGGAAGCCTCTAGTGGTAGTCTCATGATACTACTGTTAGGGTTAGTATTGCAAGACTACTGCTAACTGTCAGCAGCTGACATGCGACCCTGCCCATGTCCGTCCCCGTGAAGTGCGGGAATGAAGTCTGTGCAGTTGTTAGCATGAGCGTTGTTCCTTGCTCAAGACCGCACTGACAGCTAGTGCCATTTTGTAACCCTGCCCCATAATTCTAAAGCTATCTATATGCCTACATTTTAAATATAGAAAACTATGAAATTACCACAGTAGAAATTCTGTACCGTCAAATAAAGTTTATTAAAAGTAAGGATATCAAGCCTATACATGCAATGCAATGTGTGCCTTTGAGTCAGTCCTGACTCCTGGTGACCCAGAAGCTTCTGGGTTTTCTTGGTAGTGTCACTGGAAGTAGATTGTAAATAATAGTGTTTCTCTGTAATTCATCTGCAGAAGCATTTTATACATCAGATTGAACTCCTGGCTATTGAGGTCTCAGATACCATAGGCTGCCACTGTGTCATGAAATCTCCAGTGGACTAATGCCTAAATATTCATCAATGACCTCTTGCTTAAACCATTAGCCATATAGGTGTTCTCCTGAAAAATTTTTTTTGATGTGAATTATTCTTCAATATTTGCAATCGAACATACTACTTAATGTCAAATAATAAACCAGTGCTTAGCTGTGCGATGGATTCCCGACGCTTATTCATGCGCTATGAGATGCGTTTCTCCAACTGGTTTCATCAGGGGAAATTGTTCACATCGCCACTAAAAGGAGAAATAAGTTCTTTAGATATATACTTCTCTTGTTACATTTACTTTTGATCTTAAACTAATTTACTGCCGTGTATCCCGATCCTCCTACCTGATATTGCACCGGCCTGGTTCAAATGATCTTTGTCAATGGTATGCGTTACTACAAAAACGCCGCGCATGCGGGGAAGTAAAATAGGCAACCTTAATTGATTCTACTTAAACATGTGTTATCACTTAGGTGTGGAGAATAGATTGAACTAGATTTATCTTTCATATGCACAATTCCCATTCAATTCGGGAATTCAGTCCCTGAGGTACTGTAGAAGCCAGAGTGTGAATCCATCGTTGTTCCCGATACAACAAGGTCTGATCTATTGATTTTCCCCGAATTGGAAAGAGAACTTGTTCAATGACGAAACAACGTAATTCAGAAAAGGAATGCTGTAAGTGCAAACAATGATCAACAATCGGAGCTTCTCGTCTTTGACATTTTAGCTTACTTTTGTGTTCATTAATTCTCACCTGTAGGGAACGAATTGTTTTCCCGACATATAGAAGGTCACAAGGGCAGCGGATTGCATAAATAACTTGTGTTGACTTACAAGTGGTTCTATTTCGTAACCGATAGCATGTGTTATGATAATAAAAGTCATGAAGTTCCAAAGTAATCAAGCAAATATTACAATTACCGCAGCGTGTGTGGCCTCCAATTGTTGAAGAGGTGAGAGCTCGAGGAGAGCGTAAGACTGCAGGACTAAGCAGCTCTTTAAAAATTTTTTGCCTTTGCCAGACACATCGCACTGTATAGTCTGCTAGTTCTGGGATGCCTTGTAGAACATTAGCATGGCGTTTTATGCTCTGTTGTAAAGAGTAGCTAAACGGTGAAAATGACGTAATTAAATTAATGTGCATTTGAGGAGTAGCACTTCTTGTGTTTGGAGGATTAATAAGCAAATCCCGATTAAGAAACTTCGCTCTCTTATACGCTTGATGTATTACTCTGGAGGGATATCCTCTTTGCAAAAAATTGTCCCGTAAAGTAGAGGACTGTTTCTTAAACTCCCGTATATCGGTACAATTTCTACGGTATCTAATGAATTGGGATACTGGTAAGCTATTTTTTAACTGTAAAGGGTGGGCACTTTCATAATACAATAAAGTTTTTCGATCTGTTGATTTCTGATATGTGGAAGTGCTCCAACCTGATGGAGTCTTGCTCACCAAAACATCCAAAAAAGTTATGTACTCTAGATGATTCAGAGAAAATTTTATCTGGTCATCCCGTGAATTCAACCATTGAAAAAACTCTAATAGAGCTCCCGTTGTTCCTTGCCAGATAACAAACACGTCATCCACATATCTTCTCCATATTTTAAGAGATTCAGCGTACGGGGAAGTTCTGATCCAATCCTGCTCAAATTTTGACATATATAGATTGGCGATGGAGGGGGCACACGTTGCCCCCATCGCTAAGCCAGATATCTGATGATAGATAACATTATCATATATAAAATGATTCTGAAAAAGTGTTAACCTGGTGATTGCTGATAAGAATGTCAATTGAGATTCCGAAAGATCTCCACGATCCTGGAGCGCCTGTACTACAACATCATAAGCTTTATCCTGTGGAATGACAGTATACAATGACGTAACATCCAAGGTTACTAATATGATGTTATGCTGTTGTGCCAAGCTCCCATGCTCAGACAACATTTGTAAAAAATGTGTAGTGTCTTTTAAATATGCCGGAATCAATGACATTAAAGGTCTCAAAAAGGAGTCTAAAAAAATCGATAGTGGCTCTAACAGTGATCCTCTGGTGGAGACGATAGGGCGGCCCGGTGGGTTATTCAAGTTTTTATGAATTTTTGGGACCAGATAAAATTTAGCCAATGTATATGTTGTAGAATTAAGGAATCGCCATTCTTTCTTAGTGATAAGTTAGGTGGTTATTGCCCCTGTAGTAAGTTCACGAATCTGCATCTGTAAAACCTTTGAAGGGTCTTGCTGTAAAACAGTATATGTTGATTGATCAGACAATTGTCTATTTGCCTCAGCTTGATATTGAATCCTATTTAAAACGACAATACCCCCTCCTTTATCCGCTCGCCGAATAACGACGTCTGTTCTAGTTTGCAAGTCTTTCAACGCCCGTCGCTCATTAGCTGTTAATTTAGACTGAAACCGATGTTTCGTCTCTATGAAATGTTGAGCGTCCTGAATTATTAAATCACGGTACACTGATAATGCTGGAGGGAGAGGCTCAGGTGGAGACCAAGTCGATTTAAAAGGCAGCAAAATCCGGTTGGAATTGGGGTGCTCCTTTACACTCTCTGGCTGTAGGCCGAAATAAATCTTTAGGTGTAATTTCCTAATCAGGTGTTCTAGATCTATACGAAATTGAATATCATCAAAATAGAGATCAGGAACGAAGGACAGCCCTTTATTTAAAAGCACCAATTGCTCCTGTGGTAAGGTAATCCCTGAGATGTTAATTACTAATGGGACTGATTCCGTCATTTGGACTGTTCCCTGGATTGAATTTTTTCTCGTGGGGGGGGGGTTTCTTTTTCTTTTTGTCCTCCCTTTCTGTTTCGTCTAAAAAAGCACCTTTACGTGGGCGTCCCCCAGAATCTGTTTAATCTGTTTCTTCCGATGTGGTATCAAAACTGACTTGTTTTCTCCTAGGTCTCTCTTTACGTTTGAGGTTCATCCAGGGGTAAACATACCCCTTGGTATAATCATCGTAATCACGACGCAATTTCTTAAGCTTGACTTTCATGACTTCATCCTTAACTATCTGAACTTGTGAATTAATACTCTCCAGCTTGGTGGTGACTGCTTCTGCAGAAATCGTGGTTTTCAATTGTGTGATTAATCCTTCAATCTCGGTTGTGAGAGCATCCATTTCTTTTTTCGTTGCTCAATAATTAGAACCATTAAATCGATAGAACATTTATTGAGGATCTGATTCCACTTATCCACAAATGATGTATCAATTGTAAACATTCTAGGCTCTTTATATACGCGTAAACCTCTTGGGATATGACGACGTTGTATGTAATTCTATCCGCACCCTCCGTTTTTGCAATCTTAGTAAATCATCCCAATCCAGATGGTCAGCAGCATTTTCTTGACCTTCCGAAAGGGCAAAAGGGGTCAGTTCCTTGCACGCTGAGGATATGAATTCCTCAGTAAAACTAAATGTTTCCATTGACATTAAGTAGTATGTTTGATTCACATTAAAAAAAAATTTTCAGGAGAACACCTATATGGCTAATGGTTTAAGCAAGAGGTCATTGATGTAGATTTAGGCATTAGTCCACTGGAGATTTCATGACACAGTGGCAGCCTATGGTATCTGAGACCTCAATAGCCAGGAGTTCAATCTGATGTATAAAATGCTTCTGCAGATGAATTACAGAGAAACACTATTATTTACATTTTAGACTCTGTGACAAATAACCATACCAACAGTTGTTAAACACACCGCTAATTGGTTAGAGCCACTATCGATTTTTTTAGACTCCTTTTTGAGACCTTTAATGTCATTGATTCCGGCGTATTTAAAAGACACTACACATTTTTTACAAATGTTGTCTGAGCATGGGAGCTTGGCGCAACAGCATAACATCATATTAGTAACCTTGGATGTTACGTCATTGTATACTGTCATTCCACAGGATAAAGCTTATGATTTTGTAGTACAGGCGCTCCAGGATCGTGGAGATCTTTCGGAATCTCAATTGACATTCTTATCAGCAATCACCAGGTTAACGCTTTTTCAGAATCATTTTATATATGATAATGTTATCTATCATCACATATCTGGCGTAGCGATGGGGGCAACGTGTGCCCCCTCCATCGCCAATCTATATATGTCAAAATTTGAGCAGGATTGGATCACAACTTCCCCGTACGCTGAATCTCTTAAAATATGGAGAAGATATGTGGATGACGTGTTTGTTATCTGGCAAGGAACAACGGGAGCTCTATTAGAGTTTTTTCAATGGTTGAATTCACGGGATGACCAGATAAAAATTTCTCTGAATCATCATCTAGAGTACATAACTTTTTTGGATGTTTTGGTGAGCAAGACTCCATCAGGTTGGAGCACTTCCACATATCGGAAATCAACAGATCGAAATACTTTATTGCATTATGAAAGTGCCCACCCTTTACAGTTAAAAAATAGCTTACCAGTATCCCAATTCATTAGATACCGTAGAAATTGTACCGATATACGGGAGTTTAAGAAACAGTCCTCTACTTTACGGGACAATTTTTTGCAAAGAGGATATCCCTCCAGAGTAATACATCAAGCGTATAAGAGAGCGAAGTTTCTTATTCGGGATTTACTTATTAATCCTCCAAACACAAGAAGTGCTACTCCTCAAATGCACATTAATTTAATTACGTCATTTTCACCGTTTAGCTACTCTTTACAATGGAGCATAAAACGCCATGCTAATGTTCTACAAGGCATCCCAGAACTAGCAGACTATACAGTGCGATGTGTCTGGCAAAGGCAAAAAAATTTTAAAGAGCTGCTTAGTCCTGCAGTCTTACGCTCTCCTCGAGCTCTCACCTCTTCAACAATTGGAGGCCACACACGCTGCGGTAATTGTAGTATTTGCTTGATTACTTTGGAACTTCATGACTTTTATTATCATAACACATGCTATCGGTTACAAAATAGAACCACTTGTAAGTCAACACGTTATTTATGCAATCCGCTGCCCTTGTGACCTTCTATATGTCGGGAAAACAATTCGTTCCCTACAGGTGAGAATTAATGAACACAAAAGTAAGCTAAAATGTCAAAGACGAGAAGCTCCGATTGTTGATCATTGTTTGCACTTACAGCATTCCTTTTCTGAATTACGTTGTTTCGTCATTGAACAAGTTCTCTTTCCAATTCGGGGAAAATCAATAGATCAGACCTTGTTGTATCGGGAACAACGATAGATTCACACTCTGGCTTCTACAGTACCTCAGGGACTGAATTCCTGAATTGAATGGGAATTGTGCATATGAAAGATAAATCTAGTTCAATCTATTCTCCACACCTAAGTGATAACACATGTTTAAGTAGAATCAATTAAGGTTGCCTATTTTACTTCCCCGCATGCGCGGCGTTTTTGTAGTAACGCATACCATTGACAAAGATCAATTGAACCAGGCCGGTGCGATATCAGGTAGGAGGATCGGGATACACGGCAGTAAATTAGTTTAAGATCAAAAGTAAATGTAACAAGAGAAGCATATATCTAAAGAACTTATTTCTCCTTTTAGTGGCGATGTGAACAATTTCCCCTGATGAAACCAGTTGGAGAAACGCATCTCATAGCGCATGAATAAGTGTCGGGAATCCATTGCACAGCTAAGCACTGGTTTATTATTTGACATTAAGTAGTATGTTCGATTACAAATATTGAAGAATAATTCACATCAAAAAAATTTTTTCAGGAGAACACCTATATGGCTAATGGTTTAAGCAAGAGGTCATTGATGTATATTTAGGCATTAGTCCACTGGAGATTTCATGACACAGTGGCAGCCTATGGTATCTGAGACCTCAATAGCCAGGAGTTCAATCTGATGTATAAAATGCTTCTGCAGATGAATTACAGAGAAACACTATTATTTACATTTTAGACTCTGTGACAAATAACCATACCAACAGTTGTTAAACACACTGGAAGTAGATTGCCAGGCCTTTCTTCCTAGGCAATGGAGGGTTAAGGGACTTGCCCAAGGCCACAAGGAGTGCTAGTGGGACTTGAACCCTGGTTGTTTGGTTACCAAGCCAGTGTTCTAACCACTAGGCTACTCCTCCACTCCAATCCTATGCATAGGCTTCCTTTTACTAACAGCTGAAGCTATCTGCTGCATGGCCCATTTTATTCCTATGTGCTGTGTGGCAGCTCCAGCTAAGTGTTACTAAAAGGAGCCCATAGGGTCTGTTCCCTTATTGCATAAAGTAATTAAGATAGTACATCAGTTCCCATTAAAGTGAAGATATGATTAGCTAAACCATATTAAATATGCCATCTTATTTAAATTATTAAAATTGCTAAGGCATTGCTTGCTACAACGAAATCCTGTTTCTATCGCAACACAATAACTAGTTTGAATACCTCACTGAGTTCAACAAATACTCTACTCATATATGTATCTCTCAGCTAAACACCCGATTGTCAAATCCATGAGAATAATATACATAAGTTGTTTAATAGGGCACTTACCCACAAAACAGAATGTTATATATATATTTTTACAAAACTGCCAGAATTACAATACTATAACGCTCAGTAGATAGAGAAGATGCAACGGACGATGTTACCATCCTTTTTAAAGGGCCATGTTCCTACAATGAAAAGACTAACAGCAAAAAAATTAGCATATTATTCACAAACCTTTTCGTTAACCTTTTCGTTATCTGTTTCGTGAAGAAACAGATCTTTGTGCTCAATTATTTTAATCAAAGTGCAAACAAAATCCAGATTATACAAAATGAATTAATTCAACATTTTGGCAACACAGAGACTCCCAGAAAAAGAGCCAAGAAACACAGAGCAGGAGTGAAGGGGAGAGAAGAAACGGATTGTAAGGACTGAAGAGCGTAAAAGGAGAGGTGGTTATTTCCTTTGAGTCTGACATGTTGCCTGGTTAGCTTCGGCGGCAAAATTTAGGGCAGCCTTTTCTGTGCCTAACATCCGTCACCGATGGATAACCGGTCAGTGGCTGAATATCACTGCTGACCGGTTAACTGTGGGTACTGCCCCCAGAACACCCCCTGAACTCCCCAGTGCTAACCAGTTAGCATTGGGGTGTGTAGTGGCGGTATCTGTAAATATTCAGCAGCACTAAACCGTGTTAGTGCTGCTGAATATCACACTTAGGGGCATTTACACGGTTTGCAGGTCTTTATTACCTAATTACGGTTTGCGCTATATGCCAAAGTGCTTTGCTGAGACTCATATACAGCTTCTGTGCCGCAACCATGATTAGATCTAACAGGTCTCCTGGCACTATGCTCTTAACCGAGAGACCATTTCTGCTCTCTTTTTATATATCTAACCACAATCACACTCCCAGCAATTAGTGTGATGGATGCTGCTGGGTACTGGGAAATCATTCCTCAAGCAGAATATAATTTCAAAAAGCAGTACTATGTTAAATGGATGTTTCGAAGAGAAAGAATGGCCCTGTAACAGCACCAGGATATTTGCAAGTTAGGATGCCAAAGTGAAGTGAAATGATATAACCTATGATGTTGAGGCACAGTTATACGAGGTGATTCCACAACTTTCGATTGCTTAAGCTAAGTGAAAATTAATTTAAAAAAATAGCACTGGTATTGTGAATTTGAGCACCACATTTTTCAAATATCTTGGACCCATGATTAAAATAGCAGAGGAAGGAACTGGCAATGCTGATCCTCTATTATATATTGTCACACCCCCGTAGCCCTATCGGTAGGAACCGGTATTGCCTGGCTCTCTGAGGGTGATAGTTGTGCCTTCTTTCGTATAAATCACATAACAAGTTTCATTCCAAGTTTAGGGCTTTATTCCCCGTCCCCGAGGTTTCTTTCCTTTTTGGCAACACAAATAAGAGCCAACTTTGGCATATAACAAAAGTCAAATGGATAACACAAATAGCTTACTTCAGCTTCCAAACATCAAACAAAAGAAAAGAATAAACAGCCTTACTGTCACATACAGGCTTCTCCTTTTGTTGCTGATAGCACAGCTCACGTCTGCTGTTTGTTGGAGAGTAAGTGTAATTAGCACACAGGTTACAGCACTGGAACTCTGGTCACAATCAAGCATTTATCTTAGAGAGAACTCCGATTCAGTCACAGTTAAAGAACAATCCATCGGTTCAGGAACTATAGATATCTCTGAATTCTCACATTCCATTAATTCAGGCTCACATGCATTTATATTCTTAGTATCAGCTGTTGGATAAGAGTACGGCTGGCTTGCTCCGTCACACAGGAAGTTTCTTTCTCCCTCTGAACTAATGCCTTTCTGGGAAATACCGTATGGCTTTGAGTTGAGCTTGCCAAAACTCTGCCCCTGCTGGTATCCCAGTAGATAACTCAAATCCTTACTTGCTCTGTTAGTAGGATAATTATGGTAGGCTCTGAGCCTGCTCAGGTCTAGCTCTCGTAACTCAGCTGACCTAGATTGCAAAGGTTTAGACGGAACTTTACCAAAAGCTGGGAGTTCACAATTACTAGGAAAATCTTCAGCTTCTTCAGGTAAGGAAACCTCTCTTCTCCTAGGGTTTCTGTGACAATGGGAAAAGTTATTCTCAGCTTCTCTACAGCTTGTCTTTGTGTGGCTATTTCTATTACTCTGGGGTTTTACACACTTAGGTAGCAAATAGCCTCTACTTTCATTCCTTGCACTGGTACCTGCTATGGCAGTCTTCCCACGTTTCTCGTGCCTTCCATGCACATACACGCTATCAGGCTGCTGACTTTCCAATGTTTCATACAGGTCTCCGGATTCTTTCAGACCTTTACGTTGGCTCCCTTGCTGTTCCAATAGCTCATTCTCACTCTCTCTCTCTCTCTCTCATTCCAAGTCCATTCTCTCCATGGCTTCAGCTGTGTTCGCCGCGGTCTCTCTGGTTGTGACCCTTGTTGCTTCAACACCTCTCCCTTTCTATCTGTTTGGGAGCATAATTTATCCTAGTGTCTTTTGGCTCCACCCCTACCCAGCTGATCCCTATCAGGCAAAGCAAATTCCCTTTCTTCGCTACCTGGGTGTGTCTTCCTGGCCCTTGTGCACGTGTGCCTGGGTTGTCTGTAGCAACCATCTGACATTATTTTGTTTACCCTGTCATTTTTCCTCTGATCATTCATGCTGATCTCCATTTTCTCGGGCTGCCCTAGGTCTACCTTGTGACACATTCCCCCCCTTAAAATATTACTTGCTGCCGTACTTTCTGGCGGACAGCATGTAATCCGGGAGAGCGCATCCGCGTTCCCATGCATTCTCCCCGCTCGATGCTGAACCACAAAATTAAAAGCTTGGAGTGCTAAATGCCAGCGGGTCAATCGGGCATTGTTATTTCTCATCAAATGAAGCCATTTTAATGGAGCGTGATCAGTTACTAATAAAAACTTTCTTCCCGTAAGGTAAAAACGTAGAGCCTCAACGGCCCATTTTATAGCCAAACACTCGCGCTCTATCGTGGCATAATTTTTCTCTGCCGGCGAGAGTTTTCTACTTAGGTAAGCTACTGGATGTTCACTCCCCTCGAATACTTGGGACATCACCGCCCCCAACCCCGTGTCCGATGCATCGGTTTGTACGATGAACGGTAAGTTGAAATCTATACCCCGTAATACGGGGGCGCTGCACAACTTCTCTTTAAGAGTTTCAAAAGCTATTTCTGCTTCAGGGGTCCAACGGACCTGGTTTGGTGCGTTCTTCCTCAGCATTTCCGTGAGGAGAAGGCTTTCCTTTGCAAAACGGGGTACAAAGCGACGATAATACCCCAGTAAACCTAAGAAACTTCGCACTTGTTTTTTTGTTATGGGCCTGGGGAATTCTCGAACACTTTCCACTTTGCTAGCTAGTGGTTTTACCAGGCCCCTTCCTATCATGTGACCCAGATATTTTGCTTCCCTTGTAGCAAACAAACACTTCTCCGGGTTTAGTGTAAGGCCTGCCCTCCTCAACGCTCTAAGGACTGCTTCCACCCTCGTAAGGTGTTGTGACCAGGTTGTGCTGTATATTACTATATCGTCCATGTACGCGAGAGCGTATTCATGGTGGGGTCTCAGAACCTGGTCTACGAGACGTTGGCATGTAGCCGCCGGCCCCGTGTAGTCCAAACGGCATCCGCCTAAATTGGTATAGCCCAATTGGCGTGGGAGGAAAGAAAGCCGTTTTGGGTTTTGAATTCTTGGTTAGAGGAACCTGCCAGTATCCTTTACTGAGATCCAACGTGGTTAGATACTTCGCCTGTCCTAAACGGTCTAGCAGGTCGTCTATGCGCGGCATAGGATATGCATCGAACTGCGATATGTCATTGACCTGGCGGAAATCTATGCAGAATCTTAAGGTTCCATTTGGTTTTGGGACCAATACTATGGGGCTGGACCATGGGCTCCAAGACTCCTCTATGATGCCCATGGCCAGCATTTCCTTAACTTGGGTGATAATTTCTTGTTTTCTCGTCTTGGGCATTCTATATGGACGTTGTCGTATGATTCGTCCGGGTGTTGTAATTATCTCATGTGCCACGAGATGAGTTTCCCCGGGTAAAGTGGTTAGGACATCCGAAAATTTCGTTAATAGGTGCATTAGTTCTTTTTGTTGCTGAGGGTTCAACTCAGAACCTACCTTAGGGGAAGTTTGTTTTTCCCAATCCCCCACCTGGGGCCCTAGATCCTCCTCGGTCCTTTCCTCCCCAAGGGCTGTTAAACTTTTCACCTCTCTCGTCCCTGTAGAACCAAACCCGCTCTCTCCCCTCTCAGTGGATGGTAGTGACGATATTTCCTCCACCGCCAGGAACCCTACCCGTTCACAGATTAACTGTGCAATCCGGTCTCCCGTTTGTACTTTGAAGTCTTTATCCCCGAAATTGAACAATAAGACTTTCACGGGACCACGATAATCGGGGTCAATAACCCCTGCGCCAATATCTATGGAATATTTCGCTGCTAGACCTGACCTCGGCGCTATTCGCCCATAGCATCCCTCTGGGACTTTAATTCGGATGCCCGTATCTATCAGCGCTTTTCCTCCTCTTTCTACAACAGCATTCTCCGCACTAAAGAGGTCATATCCCGCAGCCATTACAGAAGCCCTTTTTGAACCTTTTGCTTGGGGCGTATTCTTGCAAAACTGCAGGGTAAAGTTTTGTTTCCCCGTTAATGGTAGTTCCTGAGGCGGAGATCCTCTTTTTGGTGGTTTCCCGAATAGGGGACTGGGGATAGCAGCCGCTATGGCTTCTATCTTTACTTCCTCTGCTACTACTGGGGGTTGTGTGGGCGCCGGAATCAATATCTCTTGGAGGCCTTTCTCCATCTCTTGACAGAAAGGGATCCAGTCACGTCCCAAAACAACTGCATACGGAAGTTTTGGTACCACCGCTATTAATATTTTTCGGAGAGATCCCAAACCTTGTATGGCTACTTCGTGTAATGGGTAGTGAGAAGCTTCCCCATGCACGCATCTTATGCGAACTTGGCCCTCTACTGGATTCGAGGGAGACGACCGACACTTTTCTATGGTTTCCCACAAGTCCTGAGAGACCATACTCTGATCGGCACCCGAATCCAGTAGAGCTAAGGCTTGTATCCCCTCTATCTGGATCATTTGTACAAACCCATCTGGTATTATTTCCTCTGACCCTGTTATGAGGGCTGTCTTAACTCTACATTCCCTCATGCTGTGACCGGGTCTACCACACTTATAACACTTCCTGTATTTCTACCTATCTCCTCCTTACCAGGGTCATACTCATACATTTTAACTCTTGCATACTTTTTGCATTCATCTATCCCTGTCACACCTGCTACTTTTAAGAGGCTCATGTTGGAGGTGTTCGCATGTTTGGCTTCTTTAAATACTTCAGCCATTTTAGCTGCCTCCTCTGTGTTAGAACAATTTTGTAATGTTAGGAAGGTTTTCATCTCAGGGGGTATTGCTAGCAAAAACTGTTCTAAAACAATTTCATCTAGAATAGACTCAAGTGTTCTAACTTCTGGTTCTAACACTTATATGCTAGACTTTTAAGTCTCTGGCATAAGGCTTTTGGAGTTTCATTCTCAAACATCTGTGCCCTCTGAATAACCTTTTATAATGTCTTGGTGTAAGACCAAGCCGGTCTTTCACCGCTTTCTTAATCTCCTTATAATTATTTGCAAGGCTAGCTGGCATGGCCTTAAAAGCAGACAGAGCTTCACCACTCAAGGTCATGGCGAATCGCATCGCCCACTGCTCTGCAGGCCATTTCAAGTTTCCAGCTATGCGTTCAAATGCCTCTATAAAGTCATCAGGATTGTCCTCCTGTTTTAAGTGTCTTAAGGCAAGACCCGTGTTCATTTCTACTTGCGGTACTGCTGCTCCTTCTTCTTGCGATTTTTTCAGTAGCGCAGTCATTGCCTCCAGCAATGGTCGTTGCTGTTCTTGCATAGCCGTCATGTATTGCTCTTGTAGATGTTGTAGCAACCTTGCTTGCTTCTCCTGCTGCTCATTCATCCAGGCTAGCATATCCTGTGGATCCATCTTCCTTTTTCTTTTTTCTCTGCACCTGAAAAAGATAAGAAAAGAAAGACCCACCAAGTGCGGTACTTCCTACAAAGGGTTTTTTTTTTTTCTTATCCCTGCTATAGGATTTTCTCACTGGTATCCCGTACCCGTCCACCCAGGCTACTAATACCTTAGTCTCCTGGCAGACTTCAGCATGTGAGAAAAGGTCTTTTTCCAGCCACTGGCCGCTCTGCCAGCCGAATCCTCTTCAGATAGTGCCTTGGATCCAAACTTTTCTTGCTTTTCAGCAATGTCCTTTTTACTTTTCCAGGAAAATCAGTGTTATGCCGCCAGAAAAAATTATCCTCAGTTCTACGCCATTTATGTCACACCCCCATAGCCCTATCGGTAGGAACCGGTATTGCCTGGCTCTCTGAGGGTGATAGTTGTGCCTTCTTTCGTATAAATCACATAACAAGTTTCATTCCAAGTTTAGGGCTTTATTCCCCGTCCCGAGGTGTCTTTCCTTTTTGGCAACACAAATAAGAGCCAACTTTGGCATATAACAAAAGTCAAATGGATAACACAAATAGCTTACTTCAGCTTCCAAACATCAAACAAAAGAAAAGAATAAACAGCCTTACTGTCACATACAGGCTTCTCCTTTTGTTGCTGATAGCACAGCTCACGTCTGCTGTTTGTTGGAGAGTAAGTGTAATTAGCACACAGGTTACAGCACTGGAACTCTGGTCACAATCAAGCATTTATCTTAGAGAGAACTCCAACTCAGTCACAGTTAAAGAACAATCCATCGGTTCAGGAACTATAGATATCTCTGAATTCTCACATTCCATTAATTCAGGCTCACATGCATTTATATTCTTAGTATCAGCTGTTGGATAAGAGTACGGCTGGCTTGCTCCGTCACACAGGAAGTTTCTTTCTCCCTCTGAAACTAATGCCTTTCTGGGAAATACCGTATGGCTTTGAGTGAGCTTGCCAAAACTCTGCCCCTGCTGGTATCCCAGTAGATAACTCAAATCCTTACTTGCTCTGTTAGTAGGATAATTATGGTAGGCTCTGAGCCTGCTCAGGTCTAGCTCTCGTAACTCAGCTGACCTAGATTGCAAAGGTTTAGACGGAACTTTACCAAAAGCTGGGAGCTCACAATTAATAGGAAAATCTTCAGCTTCTTCAGGTAAGGAAACCTCTCTTCTCCTAGGGTTTCTGTGACAAGGGGAAAAGTTATTCTCAGCTTCTCTACAGCTTGTCTTTGTGTGGCTATTTCTGTTACTCTGGGGTTTTACCCACTTAGGTAGCAAATAGCCTCTACTTTCATTCCTTGCACTGGTACCTGCTATGGCAGTCTTCCCACGTTTCTCGTGCCTTCCATGCACATACACGCTATCAGGCTGCTGACTTTCCAATGTTTCATACAGGTCTCCGGATTCTTTCAGACCTTTACGTTGGCTCCCTTGCTGTTCCAATAGCTCATTCTCACTCTCTCATTCCAAGTCCATTCTCTCCATGGCTTCAGCTGTGTTCGCCGCGGTCTCTCTGGTTGTGACCCTTGTTGCTTCAACACCTCTCCCTTTCTATCTGTTTGGGAGCATAATTTATCCTCGTGTCTTTTGGCTCCACCCCTACCCAGCTGATCCCTATCAGGCAAAGCAAATTCCCTTTCTTCGCTACCTGGGTGTGTCTTCCTGGCCCTTGTGCACGTGTGCCTGGGTTGTCTGTAGCAACCATCTGACATTATTTTGTTTACCCTGTCATTTTTCCTCTGATCATTCGTGCTGATCTCCATTTTCTCGGGCTGCCCTAGGTCTACCTTAATCTAAAGAAATATTTTGCAAAGTGTTGGAATTTAGCTGGGTGCGATTTTGGGTGGATGAAGTTTTTCAATGTTATTGTCTCTGGGTTTTATTGGATCTTTTTGTGGTTGATTGTCCCTTTTTATACATATTTCAAACAATTATAATCTGAAAAACGGGGCCAAAGAACAATATACAAAAGCCAATGAAAATGAGCCTTAACAGTTGCCTTACAGCCTGATTCTGATGGGCTTCTCAGACTCTTCTTCAAAGTCAGAGATGAACCCTTTATGGGATCTAGGATTAGGATATTTCCTGATGTCTCAAAAACTATGCAGAAATATAGGAGGCAGTTCTTGTTGCTTAGGCCTCAGATTATCCAGATAGGAGATTTCCTTTTTCTGCATTACCCATGCAAAGGTTTAAAAAAATATCAAGGTACCAACTATGCCTTATTTGAATCTAGCCAGCTTACATTATTTCTTGCTAATATGATATTCTATACTTGTGTTTCAGCAGAGCTGGTATATGTATCTCGATATTGATAATCTACTGGGGGATTCTTTTTGTGTATTTCCTTGATTTTCTATGTTTCCATTGATTTGTGTCTTATCTCCTCCCTTTTTTGTGGTCTTTTGGAAGATTCTTAAATTTATTTCCTGTAAGATGGTTTTTAATGAGTTTATTTTCAATAGAATTATTTCCTTTTCTGCAACAAGTTTTTCAATACTTGTGATTGTTATCTAGAAATGGTTATAAATATAAAATAAAAAAAATGAGCCCAAAATATTTTTAAAAAATATAAAAAGAAAAAAATTTTAAAAGAAAATTTTCATTTATTTATTTTATATATATATCTTCAATAATTTTATTCCTTCATATAAACTATAGTAATTTTGCATGGAAATATTTATTTTTGTAGGACCAATATTGTCAGCATAGGGAACATTCCATAAGCCTCCTTTATTATTGTCCACTTTACTGATAAAATTAATAATTCCAAAAATGTTTTGGTTTCAATTTAACATCAGTCAAAAAGCACTTGATATATCTTAAAATGTATATTTTCTATGATGTGAATATGTCCAAAATCATTTTTAGAATCTAATTTCTTCACACACATACATATCCTCAATGAATGGTCATTATGCAATAGATGTCAACAGCATTCATAAACGTCACAGGGCTATATTTTGGAGTCAATGAATCCCACTTCAGGGGATATTTATAGCAC
This sequence comes from Ichthyophis bannanicus, assembly GCA_033557465.1. Taxonomy (NCBI): domain Eukaryota; kingdom Metazoa; phylum Chordata; class Amphibia; order Gymnophiona; family Ichthyophiidae; genus Ichthyophis; species Ichthyophis bannanicus. The sequence goes on from CM066031.1 coordinate 1,317,367,232, forward strand.
CTTGCTCCACCAGAAGCCATGAATGGTGCTGACATCAACTCTATACTGACTGTTCATGGAGGATATGTGTGTGTGTGAAGAAATATTGATCTATGGAAACAAAGAGCCCTTTTACTGAAGTGTGCTAAGCAATTAATGCATGTTGTCATTCATAGTAACTGCCTGCTCGGGCCCATGGTAACTCTTACAACAGAGGCATAAACATTACTGCATGCTGATTCAAACACTAACTGCCACTCACATGTTGGGGTGCTGAATAGGCAAGGTAGGGGTGGAGATTGGGCCTGGCAAGCATAGTGCACTTAGCATGGGGGACATATCATAAGCTAATTTTCAATGTTGCCAATAGTGTGGTTTCACCTAACACCACCTCAATAAGTGGTGTTAAGTGCACTCATGATAATAACACCATGCGTTAGGGTATTCATTCACGTGTTAAATGTTGGGAACATGCTGATCACACCCCTGACAGTTACCACAGAGGCTTTGCACTTGATGCACATTAATTTTTGTGGTAAACACACATTAGGTGCGAAAACCTAATGAACTTTAGTAAAAGGGCCCCAAATAATTACCTAAGAAATTGCTGTACTGTAGCAGCGAAGTGCAATCAATGAATATATCCAGGAGTCAATTGCAGGGTCCAAGCCAATTTATTGTGCCCAAGGCCCAGATAGTCAAGCTTCAAAAAGGACTGAGCAAAGTTCTTACAGAAACATATTCATTTTATACATTTCTTTTCAGCTTGATACATGCAGACTTTCTATTGGTCCCAACGCCCCCTGCATTTGTCCAATCAGAGACACCTCCTGGGCCTAGCACCCAGTTCCCTTCTTCAGGATTGTTCTAACAATGGCACAGTTTTTAGGTATGGATACAATTCTACTGCAAGGTCGTTTCTAGCTCTAGGAATGCAAGCATTGAAACATTTCTATCCTCAGAACACAAAAGAATAATGAAAGTTTTATAAATTCATAAGAAAATTCTATTCAGCAGTTTAAAAAACAGTTTTCTCAGACTTTCACAGATTTTTGGTTCTTCACTAGGATGGGGGTTGGAGTCAGGGCCTAACTTACAGGCCTTTCATATTTGCAGGCTATCATAGGCCATAGCCTACCACATTCCCCCCTTTGATTATTCTCACCCGCAAGTTAAAAAGGGTGGGAATTAAATCACATATTATACTCGTGTAACAGCATCATCTTGGGGTATAGGGTAATATTGCCACATAGCTAAAACCTTCGTAGCTGCCTTCCATTCTACAGTGTTATCGATAACTGAGGTTATCATACGTAAGCAAATTGGTAATAGGCATGGTAGCAATAAGCATACAGTTAATATAAATAATACAATAAACGCAAGGGTCTTTAGACCACCTAACCATGAAAACGCTGAACCAAACCACCCATCAAGCTTTAGAGCATTGCCAGGTCTGAACAGGCAACATATGTTTGTTTTCGCATTGAGTAGCTATATCTTCAACAACTTGTCCATTATATCAGTCTGCAAACAACAGTTGGTTAGATTCAATTTTCCACATACTCCACCTTTCAGCTGCTAACAAATAATCTAGAGCCTAAACGATTCTGATAAATAGCTGTACGCATGTGAGTGCTTCTGCCTTAGCTAAAAGATGTTAGTGCTTTACTAGTTTCATTAGTTATTATTTCAACAACAGCTTGTAAACGTATAATATGATTTATCATATATACAGGAGTGCGATATCCCCATGTCCATTCTTGTGTCCAGGTAGCGGGTCCGTAGTATGAAATGATTCTCTCAGGGCGGCCACTCCTCATCATTCCATTTGTCCCACTGGCCTATTTTCAAGACCTCTTGTTTCTGTCAACTCCTGTACACGGGGAAACCCAGTTGTTCTCCATGGAAATTAGGCAGAAGAAAGAAGGAAGGTCATATAGTTCCCAATGCACATGCTCCTCCTCAGTGGTGAGGAAGCCTGGCATATGCTCGGGTTCCACAAATCCAGTATAGTCCAGGTGGAGCTTGCCAGGTACTATGAAATGCCAGATTAGTCCAGATGCTGGCAAGATTAGGAAAGAGGACTAAAGGGTTGGAGGGCTCTGGAGTGTTGACCCCCGACCACCAGGACGTCTTCCTAGTGGTACTATTGTAGAACATCTGATTAAGACAGACCAGCTGTCCAACCTGCATAGTAAACTGGGGTCCAGAGCGAGAAAAACACAAGTTACCAACAATAGGGTGGGCCAGTACCCACTCCACTAGTAGTATTATGTAAAGCAGTCTGATTATAAGGAATAGAATAGTTCTTGCGCCTCCCAGGGCCATAGGTCTCCATCTTAGTTCCACCGCAGAAAAATCGTCCGAGATGTGGAGGACTAGATGCTACTTTATCTTTATCTTTATTAGCATCATTTGATGAACCGCCCAGGCCGAAGCATCAGGGCGGTGTACAATATAACAGTAGGCTACTGGAAATAAAGTCAGAAAAGAACGCCAAAAAATCGATAGAATAGGGGGATACTGAATAAATATAGAATGGGGTAAGAGCACATGATGGGGGGGGTAACAATAGGGCGGGAGGGGGAAAGAGGAAAGGAAGGGTAAGGGGAAGCGGCCTAGAGAGGGGAAAATCGACGGGAGTGGGGGAGACGACGGGGGGGCAAGGCACCATCGTCAAGGGGGGGGGGAGAGATCCAAAGGCTTGACAAAT
>CM066031.1:1323955641-1324032348 GCA_033557465.1 Ichthyophis bannanicus
TTTCACAGGCACACACTTGAAGTCATTTTAGTGTAAATTAATTTGGTCTCTGCTGTATTATCTTACTCAGTATATGATGTCCTCTTGTCCTTTTCTATTTGTTCAATCTCTCTATGCTCTGACAACCTTCCTCCATTACTGCCCCAGCCTTTATTCCCTGTTTACCATATTGAGTCATGAGATGCTAGCACTATTTCTGTGGCCCCCCAGGTTCCTGTGAGACGCATAGACCTACTTGTGGATGTCTATGTTTTCAGAGACAGTAAAACAGAGAGGTTTTTTGGCAGTAGTGAGTAGGATGCACTTTATAGTTCCCTGAGAAGAATACATTCTGCAACAATTTCCGTGGCCACAGGACCCAGGTGCACTGGGATCCTGGTTGTAATTTATCGTCATAACAGGAGATCTAGTTTTTAGGATTATCAGATGACTTCATGTTTAGTTAGGACAGTTCTGGTTTAACAACATTGTAAGTATTGAGATGAAGTCTTGGCCTTTTTTTTTATAGAACTGAGACTGCATGTTGCTAGGCCGCAGGTCCTGCCAATGGGCATCTGTGTGTCGGCAGAGTTTGGGTGATAAGCAGCGCGACAAGTAAGTAGCCAATTAATGCTATTGTCAGCATGGTGCGGGCTCTTCAGCACAGCCCTGGGCTCAAAAGCCGTGCTCTGTCCCAACTTCCCCCTCCTAAGAAGAAGATTGCATTGGGAGGGGGGAGGAAATTGTGGCAGCCCTTGAGCACAGATGATGCTCGAAGACCCTACATCACACTGAAAGCTTTGGCAGTCTCAGCAGGCTAGCAGCAGTTAGCGGCTCAGGCAGGCACAGGGAAGGAAAGAGGGTGAAGATACTGAAAATGGGAGGGGGTGATGGTTGATAGGGAAGGAGAGATAAGATGCCTGGCAATCTGGGGAGCAAGGGGCAAGGGGATATGAGATGACCTCCTGGGGGGGTAAAGAATGGGAGGGGAGACACTGGAATTGGGGGGGATGGGGAATAAACAGTAAAGGGGAGAAGCCTGGTTTCTATGTGGTGGGGGGGGGGTAGAGAAGAGAAGAGGAGATGCGAGACTTTAGGGGGTGGGAGGTGACGGGAAGGGGAGATGATGGACTCTTTGACATTAGTTACCCCCAGCTGCTTTGCATGTTACTGTAATGGAACTGAAACAAAACCAAGAAATACCTCAGTCTGGTCCTAGATGACATAGAATCATCTGGTACCATTGCCTAGGTTTAAAATTACCTGTCACAACCCAGTTTTAAAGGAGGCCATGGAACTCTTGTTTTGTACTAAACAACACAGGATTTCTATGTACTAAAAGTGTCGAGAAGGGATTTAACTGTATTAACTGTAAACCGTAATACATGTAGCTAGGAATTACTGCCCTGGTAATTGCAATGCCTCTAATTTCGCTATCACGGAGCATTCCCAACATCTTCCCATGCAATCAATACAGAGACAATCATCTTTACTGTCTGCTAAGTGCATTGCAGATAATGTGAACGCAGAGAGCTATGCCGCTGCTTAGATGATTTTACCTTTGCTGTATCATCTGCCACGGATTACCAGTTTAACACGCAGTAATTTTTCCCATGCGTGTAACTGTAAGGCAATAGTCCACTGCTCCATCTCCTCTCATTCTAACACCCGTTCTCTTTCCTTGTTCCACACGATTGAGTTAACATGGAAAGGAACATGCCGTTTAATTGCAAAGTGTCCATGTTGGGACTAGCTGAGTGTTAACAACTAATGCAGCTAAATAAATAACCCCCTTTAATGATATTTGGCATAATTGATGTTCTCTATTCTTAAGATGCAATGAATTAAGCATACCAAGTAAAAGTTTAAAGAGGTCCGAGAGAATGTTATGAACTTTTGCAGAGCTACATTGTCTCTGTAAGGTCAAGTATTTAAACAAGTGCTGTTCTTAAATATAAAAAATCACCCAAAATACATTTTTGCTTAAAAGGAAAGGCAAGTATGAAGAGTAATGATAAAATAATGATTCATACGAGGGTTTAATGCTAATAATTTAATATTTAATGAATCAAAGTAGAGGGAAGGGAGCTGAGCCTTAGCGGGTTAAAACAATAGGCCAAGAAACAGGAAGTCGGAATTCAAATCCAGCTTCTCCAACTGATGCTCCTTGTGACCTTGAGTATGGTCAGTTCAACCTCTGTTGCTTGAGGGTAGAAGCAACATAGGGCTCCATATTACCAAGCTGCAGTATGTGTTTGCTTTTGCAAGTTTAATACACATTCAATTGGCCATAAACTTTTTTTAGGGGTAATGTTTAACTAAACTGGCAATACACATTAACCGGCGGAACGGAAAAGATGCAGTGCTAACGTGAGCAATCCAGATAAAGAAGGTGGGAGTAATCGGCGTTGACGGTCAGCAATGGCTGTGTAATGCGCGTAAAGGGCGCCTTGCCAGGTATCCACACGTTAAATGGACAATACATATATGAAGCTGACAACACATTACAAGGCTGAAGGCACAGTTATAAGGTGCCCTGTAGGGCGCCTTATAAAGCGCCTTATGAGGCGCTCAGTTAAGGCACCTTAACTGATGTAACCCTAACATTGCACAGAGCACCAAGAAAGGCAATGGACAAGTGATGCAAGGAAGTAGAGGTGGGGAGCTGATGGCCCTGCCAAATCTGCATGCAGCCGATATGTCAGCCGGCAAAATGGACAAACATATTGGAGGCAGCTGTACCGATGCACAGTGTGTTGGCAATGTAAAGTGCTACAATGACAGTGGGTGGAAGATGATGGGAATACGTGTTTTGCCAGTGGAGGTAGAGGTGATAAGACATTTGCAATGATAGGGAGGACAGAGGAGTAGTAGTATCATGCAGAGCAGACACAGGAGAGGCAAGCATGGAGAGCCGCACTGCAGAAAAGGGTACCAGTGCAGGACATGGGGTAGCAGCCAGCACATGAAGACAGGATGCTACACAAATGACAGATGCAGATAGACGGACAGAAGGATGGCTGGCAACTGTGATGAGGGTATTATGTGCTGGCCGCACAGATCTGCAGAGATATGACTGTCACAGGAATGCTAAGGACTGCCTTGGACAGGCCTACTAAAATGAGACTATGGAGGGATTGAACCCATGACCTCTGCCTAGATTGTTATTGTATTAACCAGTGGCTATACCTCTATGGTGTCTGTCCTAGCAATGGCTGGCTACAGAAAGACTGCAGGTCACTGCACAAACTGTCTGCTGTGTCCACCAGGATAGGTTAAACCCACCAGTACCCATGATGCACTGCACACGCAGAACAGCAGTCTAATCTGTTCACCAGATAGGGTATGCAGCTCTCCAGCACCTCAGCGTGGTAGGAGGAACTGACCATGCATGATACTGGTACAGAGTAGCCACACACCATGCCTTTGTGCCAGTACTGTGTTCACCCTGAGAGTGAGGTGGGGCGGCCAGCACCAGGTCCCCAGTACCGTGTTGTTTGAGATAGCATTGCTGCAGGACCCTATCATTGCTAGTATGTGGCAGGTATTCTTTGCAGTCACACCTAAGATAATCCTATGTCCATCTGTATTCCCCAGTCATATCTAGCTCTTGGAGACCAGGAGCCACCCAGGTTAAGCATATCCAGTGTGGCTACCATGGTCAATTATTATAAGAGCAGGGGAGGTGTCTGGACCCACATGCGGATTATGTAGCACCACCTACCACCCCGCCCTGTCTAAGTCAAGGTGGTGGATAGGATCTGCCCCCAACAGACCAACACTCTACATCTTTGCAATGGAAAGCAGTAGAGGGGCATGATGAAGGGCTGTAGGACCATCTACCCCAGTCCTGCCGGCAAAAGGGCACCATCCAGGGCAGTTGATGCAGATCTGTACATTCACACACACACTGGCAAACAGGCCTGGAAAAGCTCAGCTGCCCCCCACAACAATCAGACATTCACCTGCAGAGAGCACAGCCAGTCTGCACCTTGCAAGGCATTCTAGCCATGCACATGCTAACAGTCCACTAGCCAGTCTATAGTGCATGCCCCCAGAGGAACTATGTGCACACATAGGTGGGATACAAGCACAGACACCAAGCAAGTATCTCAGTAATTGGACTCCAAAACAGAAAACACACAGATACCTCCTGAAAGAAACACTGTACAGCACTCTGTGGGAACCTAGCCATGCCATGGTCACTGCTCAGTCAGAGTGAGAGTACCCTCACAGCACGACATGGTTGGGCACTACAATGTCCCAGCCATTACCTCACACCCTGCACAGATGCACCCTGCCCAGTCCGCCCTGTCTGGGCCATACCCACAATACCTTGCTCTTCATTATGCACATTGGCAGGCTAACGCTAGAAACAGTGTAAGCATTGTGGGCCCATGAGGAGTAGGCAGCCACAAAAAATGGATAGACATATACACACTCCCACTCCTATTTCAGAATTGTGCAAAGATAGGGGTGGTTGGCAGCCCTGCTGCCACACTAGTCCTGAGCACGTGCAGGCGTTGCTAGGTATGCAGGTGCTAGTAGTAGTGCTTTGGTGGTAAGTGCTGCTCCGTGCCGGGCCCAAGGAGCTTGACTCTCCATGAGGCTTTGGATGGTGGAGCCTTTATGGGTGTTTTGTGCCCCTGTTGGCCGATGCTCTAGGGCAGGGTTGGGCAATTCTGGTCCTGGAGGGCTTGCACACTAGTCAGGTTTTCATGATGTCCCTAATGACTATTCATGGACCTATTTCCATACAATGGAAGGCAGTGGATGCAAATAGATCTCATGAATATTCATTAGGGACATCATGAAACCTGACTGGTCTGTGGCCCTCCAGGACCAGAATTACCCACCCCTGCTCTAGGGAGTGCACATGTTTATGTTGTATGTGCTATGTAGGGTAAAATTTAGGGATATGGTCTGCAGGGGGCCACAGCTGGGACTTGAACATGTGACCTTCTAGCCCAGAACACACTGGCTGTGTGTACTGCACCATATTGTTGCCACAGAGGTAGGTTGGTCCCTGGGGATACCATGACTGTTCATCAGACAGACTTTGTTGCACTGCACGCCACTCATCTGAACAGGGCTTGACCTTGGTCTGCTGTGAGCAGCTGCCATTGCCCCCTCCACCACCAGCACCCATCCCCCACCATGCTGACATGCCCATATGCTGGGGGTGCACAGTCCCAGGCCATCCAGTGTTCAGGTAGGCGGCTGCCTAGGGTGTGGGTTTTGGGGTAGGGGTGCCTACATAGGCATCCACGCTTCCCCCGGCACCGCCTGCCAATGTCATGGGCCCTTTGGGGTACCTGCTGAGTAATGTTCCCTGGATGGGACACTGTGGGACACGGACTCATGGGCATGTTTGACCTGGTCAGTTGCTGTCTTGCTGATTTCCCAGTTTCCGCGTTCCCATGTGCCACCTAGGTATCTGCCTAGTCCCACCCTGTGCCCCAGCGCCCCACTGCATTGTCCCGCCTGCAGCCCACTATGCCCATTTGCAGCCTTGCCATAGTGCCCTTTCATATCTGAGCACTATGCTGTTGCTGCACATGTAGCACTACTACCAATGTTTTTGGGCTCCCTTCCTATGCTGTACATTGCTGACACTGAAATGCTATCTCTCTCCTGCAAATGTGCATCTAATGCCAGGTTTTCACTCACGGTAATTTGCTGTCCTTCAGTTCACAGCGGTAATGCCGTGTGTAGCGTCCTCCCCGCCCACTCCCCATCCATTGACCCCTTCTCTCCGCCCTCTCTCCACCCTCTGCGGGAACATAGCGCTAACGGAGATGTTATAAGTGACCTTAACCACATGCTAATGTTTGCATCTGGTTTATGTTAGCACGCGTTAAGGTCACTTATCGTGCGATAATGTAGCCTCTGCTACATTATTGCGGTTTAGTAAACATACCCCTTAGATTATTTGTCAAAATAACAGAGATTTTTTATTACAATGCAAATTAAATAATAATGAGCTACAAGGCATGCAAATACATGCAGAACAGTTCATTATTATGCAAAATGAGTAAAACAACTTGGGGGGGGGGCTGTAGAAGCAATGCATCAGATGTCTTCCTGTTTAAAATGTATCAGTGATTGAGGGATGGGTGATCTGAGAGGGGGTGCTCTTGTTCCTGAAAGGATTGGAGGGAGGAGTGGCTCAGTGATTGGGATCAGTTACCTTATGCCAGAAGGCCCGGGGTTCAATTCCCACATGGGGGCAAGCAATCTCAGCCCAGAGGGACTAGAGTCTCTAGTCCCATGGCCAGAGGGACTGGGGTCTCTAGTCCCATGGCCACTCCTTGTGGCCTTGGGCAAGCCACTCAACCCTCCATTGCCTCAGGTAGACTTAGATTGTGATCCCTTTCAGGGACAAGGGAATAGAAAGTACCTGTTAGTATACATGTAAACCACACTGATTCTAAAGAGCACTGTATAAAAAAAAATAAATTGGAGTGGCGGCAGCTGGCTATTGTTTTTTCCACATGGGGCCCACTGTGTTTGCATCCTTGTAGCTGGGAACATACAATGTTTTCAGTAGTGTAATACAAAATCAATTTAGCATGGGATCCAACTAACCAGCAGTACTGAGGTTCTGTGGGTCAGTGAATCTAGTGGTAAATTTTCCAGAAGTATAACAGCACATACACCCTCCTTTTCCTTCTAGGACAGGGAAATATCTACTGCATGTCAAATGTAGCTCTTCTTTAGTATGGGTTTGGAAAGGCGAGTAATTAAGTCTAAAATTTCAATCCAAAGTCTGCCGGCTCCCAGCAGGATTAATGGTTGCTGTGAATGAAGCCACCTGGTTCTCATACACTGATCACCGTTCATAGAGATGCTATTTATTTTGGTGCTATCCCACAAGCACATTCTGCTAATCTGATTTGGCAAATATGAAAGTAAATATATTCCTAAGCATGAAGGAGACCCCCCCCCCTCGACGCCAAGATGTCACCAGAAGTTTGCTTTTTCTATCCCCAGCATGTGCTCTAAACAACTACCAACGTTTCCCTTCCAGACAAGATTCTGGCGTTCTGCTAATTCGGTGCCTCAGTCTGTGAACTGCTCCATCTTTGCTGTGCAAGCACTGCTCTTGCTGCTACTGCATCGAATGAATGACAAATGCAGCTTGTTCTTCCACTAAGAAAATGCCTTGGGGGATAAAGAAAAGGAACAAAGACTTTATGATAAAAAAGGAAAAAGAAAAAAAAATGCAGAAGCACAAACAACTTCAGCATCATGTGCTCTGGCTCAGTTTTATGTGAGAGCAGTTTCTTATTTAGAAAAAAGTGTTCAGTATACAACCTTGGCTATCATAACGTCTCCCAAAGAAACATAAGATCGATATTTCTGACATTTCCCACTAACTTTAAAGAAAGAAAAACTGTTGCTCACATTGCTTAATGCAGGAAGAAGCATTAATGTAGCACAGAACTCAGCAAATAATAATTAAAAATATAGTACCTTTGCAACAGAATCAAATGCCCCATAATATTTTTGAGGTTCTCTGTTAAGTCAGTATTCAGAAGTATGTGTGCCTTAAGCTTTGCCATTACAGCTGATGTAGGTTTTTAGGTCAATTTTGAAACCCCATGGCCAGCATTTGTTTAAAACATTTGGCACTTTTAAATCTTTTATGGATATTCAGTGGTGCTGAATATATATGTGGAGGCACATTCTAAGTTGGCCGCCCAGGCCCCTGTGCACTGGATCGGAAGTGGGACACACAGAGGAAGTTCTGAGTCTGATTGTGTGGGGGCTAGATGTGCCCCGCGGGATCGGATTCAGGTCTGAGCATGTATATGCAGGCTGATACCCAATTCAGATTGATCTGCACATACAGGCCCCTGCCCAGCTAACTCAGTCAGGCTCCTGAATGGAGTCACGGTGCTATGGTGTCCTGTTGGCCATGGCACCATGACTCCATTCAGAAGCTGCAATCCCCAGCCGCCATCCATTTCTTCCTTTCCCCGCAGCCCAACCCTGATCTGGCCTCCCACTGCCCAGGGTCAGTCTACAGGGAACCCCCTGCACCCCTCACCCCATTTCTTGCCACCTGGGCCTGTCCATCCCCCGACATCCAGGGGGGGGCTTATTTCATCTATGAGGTGGAATAAGTTCCCCAGACATACAGGGCTGACTTCAGAATCGACCCTGTATGTCCAGGGCCTCGTACCGCCCACTGCTCACCCTCACCCTGTCTCCACAAGGCCCTCTCACATCCCCGTCTAAGCCTCCCCGTACAAATTTAGCATGGGATCCAATAACCATGGGGAGACTTTTCATCGGGGACAGCAAGGGGGCGAATAGCGGGAATGGATATTCCACAGGACGTCCATCCCCATTATCCACATGTCGGAATAGACCCAATAGCCCCTGAGCTATATAGATAGTGGTAGTATTCAGCCTCTATATGTCTGAAGGTACATTTTTAAAAAAAAAGGTCGTTTCTGTGATATCTGAGACATCTATGTCAAGAAAATCTCCAGTTCTTTGGGAAGGATAGCATTGAAGGTGGACACGTGTAAGTACTTTGTAAAACGGACACATTTTTGCTTCAATAACATAAATATGTCTGTCGCAATATAAAGAGAATGGTAACATGCAGAATAAGAGCCCAGACATGTACAGAAAATCAGCTGATTTGAGGAATGTGGACTTGTGAGATCTGGATGTGCATGCTACCCGCCACATACAGTAGATGTGCCAGCACCGGGATTTCGGAACATGTGCATGTATAGGAGACGACATGCACCTCCCAGCCTGCCCTTTTGGAAACTGAGATGCAGCAGTGTAGCAGTAGACAATGAGGCCTCAGTAATGATCTGCTAGAATTTTTGAATTGGTGAAAAATATTGAGAGAATTAGAGGGCATTCTGCCCTTTGCTGCACCTGTTATTAGATGGCCGAACAAAGCACTTTTCAATGTCTATTTGTGCCCCGTGGCAGGTGTGTGACATGGACATGTCCACCAGTGGATTTAAAAGATGTGGCAGCACTCTAAAACTGACGGCACATATGTATCTTTGTTGGAACATTCCAGAATGCTTCTGCCTTGCCCCCAGGCCACATAGACATGATCATGCCATCTCTGAATGGCCATTTTCAGATGTCAAAATCAAGGATTAGACTTCTAAAATGACCCTGGAACTAAGCAGTTTAAGTTAGGAAAGTGTTTTTCCTGTCCTGAACATCACCACCGTCCATATAGCTAGAAAGAACTCCTTCACACTACTCTTGTTGCACCCCAGCTCCATATGGATAGTCCCTGAATTATCGATACATTGCTGCTGAACAATCACACATAAGGCACTTACAGCTTTAGGCGGATGCTACTAAATGTATAGGTAACTTTTAATATCCATCCCTTTGCCTTTAGTGGTCACTGCAGGTTATGTTAGGAGACACTTTTACTCTATATCTGCTAACAGATATGTAGAGATTCAAGCTCTTATAGCTTCAGTGTTCACCATTACAGTCAGAAGTCCAGTTAGGGCCATACCGAGCCAGAATCACGCCGTGTGCAACTTGCATATCGGGCACGCGCCCCCCTCCTCCTCATACCCCCGACCAGCTGCTGCCTTCTCTAGCCCTGCGGCTGCCACCCTCTATTTCCTCCACGGCAGCACCAGCAGCAGGGCAAGCACAGGCAGTGGCTGGACAGAGGTGTAGGGAGGAGGTGGGGCACGCAACCGATATGCAAGTCACAGGTCCTGCTCTGCTCTGCTGCTACCAAACTTTAAGCAGATCTGATCCCTCCCCCTTCTCTGACATAAACGTCAGAGGAGGGAGGAACAGGCCTGCAGAAAGACCCACGCAAAGGCTTAGGGAGTGCATTTCGGCTGCCTGCTGTTGCTCGCCGCCGCTGAGAGAACAAAAAGTGGCAGCGGCAGGGCAATAGCAGGCAGCCAAAATGCGCCCCTTAAACCTTTGTATCCCTGTGTGGCTGCAGAGGAGGGAGGAACAGGCCTGCAGAAAGACCCGCGCAAAGGCTTAGGGAGTGCATTTCGGCTGCCTGCTATTGCCCTGCCGCTGCCACTTTTTGTTCTCTCAGCGGCAGCAGGGCAACAGCAGGCAGCCGAAATGCGCCTCCTTAAACCTTTGTGTCCTGTGTGGCTGCACCGCTCGCCACAGGGCTGGGTATGGTACTGAGTCAAGTTACACTGCTCTCAGCTGGACTTGCTTTCTGCCTGTAGGAGATTTATGCTGCATTTGCAGCAGTCAAAGTGTCAGTTTCAAGAGAAAGTAATATCTTTCCCATATGAGGAGTAAGAGTCTCATGCTTCATAGGTGGAATGCCCCTGGGCATAGTTTGGGGAAGGCGAGGGGGGCATTGCCCCCCAAACGAGTTGCCCCAATGGCCACAACCCTTTTTCTGTCCATAAGGATCCAATCTCCCGCAGGCAGAAGAGAAGGAGATCTCTTCTCTTCTTCCTGCAAGGGATGGGATCCCCACAGGCAGACAACCTGCCTCTGGACCATGATCACTGCCTTCCCCTTCGTTTTCTCTCTGCCTGCGGGGATCCCATTCCCCACAGACAGAAGACAAGGGAATGGCTTCAATCATGGCAAAGACCCCTTCTATCTGCCTGCGGGAAATGGGATCCCCGTATGCAGAACAGAAGGGGGAGGCCACAGTCACATTCCAGAGGCAAGGTGGCCTGCCTGCGAGGACCCAGTCCCCTGTGGGCAGAAGAGAAGACCCTCTTTCTATCTGCCCGTGGGAGATCAGATCCCGGCTGGCAGAGGAGGTTGTGGCCTGCAGCTGAAAAGGTGTTTGGGGGAGGAAGTGAAGTAAAAGCAGGGAAAATTTAAAGGGAAGTAGCCTATTTAAAAAAGGAGGGTGGGGGAGGAGATTTTAGGGCAGAGGATAGGAATGCTAGGGGGGGGGGGGTTAGTGAAGGGGGAGAGTCTAAAGGGTAACAGAGGAGGAAAGCCAGCAGGAGAGGAGTTTAGAAGGGGAGGGAAGAGTGCAAGATGTTGCCAAAAAGAGCATTCCCCTCCCCCTAGAACACCACAAGCACATCATCTTTCCCCCCACACCACACATTCACACAACCACAGGCACCCCATGTCCTCACCACAGACATGCATACATGCAGCACCCCACCTTCTCATGACAGACACGCACACATAAAAGGCACCTGACCCTCCGCACCACATAGAGAGTCTCCCCAGCTCTGGAGCACACACACATGCACGCACCGCAACTCCATACCCCACCACCACAAAGGCACACCCATCGCCACATCTCACGCCAGACAGGCACACCACCGTTGCACCACATACACATACAGACATGTAATATCTGAAAGCTATAACTGTTGTTATCTGTATTCTTGTCTAGCGATCCCATATGGTATAGGAAATCTGGCGCTGGTCTTGTGAGACAAGAACATGAGACCAGCGCGAAAGAAAATGGGGAGGGGCCAAAGGGGTCACAAAACACTGGATCCTAAGGTGCCCACTGCAATATTTATGGTGTTAGTCTTTTGGGTAGTCTCCTTATTATGTTAATTTTAGAAGCTGGTGTCATTATGGTATGGTAGATTTGCTTTATAGGTTTTTGTGTTAGTTCACAATCTGCCTGGTACTGGAGAGGTTGTTAATGAGATGACACTGGAATCCGATTTTTTTTTTTGTATGTTGGGTTCTTTGGTGAAATGTCCTAGTTCTGCTCTGTACCTACTGTTGGAGGATGGTTTCACTGGATGCAAAATAGACGTTCAAAAGAAAAGAGAACCATAGCACAGTTCCTAACACCAAATAAAATAAGTTATAATTTATTTTGATGTTAAAAACTGTGTCGTGGTTCTCTTTTCTTTTTGTCCCTTTGTGTGTGAGCTCTTTACATCTCCTCTGTTTTTTGGCGAATATACTGTATATCTATAGGTGTCAGTATTTTTATTAATCTTTCCCCCTAAAACCTCCCCTCCTCCTCCTCCTTTCTCAGTCTTTGTGGATAACTTTGTACTCCTTCCAGTTTCCTTTGGCCCTCCAGGACTGCAGTTGGGAACCTCTGCTCTAGAGACTGCACATGTCTATGATGTATGTGCTCTGTAGGGTAAAATATAGGCGTTTATGGCATGTTTATTTTATCTGCAATAAAGGTTCCTTTCTATATTACCATGGTTTTAGTACTGGGTAAAATATAGGGACATGGTCTGCAGGAGCTACAGCTGGGACTTGAACCTGCGACTGTCTGCCCCTGAACACACAGGCTGTGTGTACTGCACCAAACTGTTGCCACAGAAACAGGTCATTCCCTGGGGATACCATTACTGTTCGTCAGACAGACCTTGTCTTTTGCAGTGCATGGCACCCACCTAAACAGGGCTTGGCCTTGGTCTGCTGTGGGCAGATGCCACTGCCCCCTCCTCCACCAGCACCCCTCCGCCACCATGCTAACATGCCCTTATGCCAGTGGTGCTGGTGGTGCACAGTCCCAGACCATCCAGTGTGCCAGTAGGCGGCTGCCTATGGTGTATGATATGGGGTCGGGGTGCCTGCATAGACATCCACGCTTCCCCCCGGCACCGCCTGCCAATGTTATGTGCCCTTTGGGGTACTTGATGGGTGATGTCCATTGTGGCACTGTGGGACACACACTCGTGGACATGTTTGCCCTTGGTCAGTTGCTCTCTTGCTGGATTTCCGTTTCTACATTCCTATGTATCACCTAGGCATCTGCCTAGTCCACCCTGTGCCCCAGCTGCCCCAATGAGTGTCCTGCCTTCAGCCCCCTATACCCCATTTGCAGCCTCACCATAGTACCCTTTCATACTTGGGCACTATGCTGTTGCCGCACATGCATCACTACTATCACTTTTCTTGGTCTCCCTGCCTTTGCTGTACATTGCTGACTGAAATGGTTTCTCTCTCCTGCAAATGTGCCTCTAACGTGAGGTTTTCAGTGGCGTTAATTTTCAGACCCTGATTTCACAGCGTTAGTGTTCCTGGGGCCTCTCCCCGCCCACTCTCCGCCCATTGACCCCTTATCTCCGCCCTCTGGGAGCCTTACTGCACCCTCTGTGCGCCTTAACGCCACCGGTGACGTTATCGCACGATAAGTGATGTTATCGCCTGGTATTATTGCGTGATAATGTCGCCGCTGCGACGTTAGTGCTGTTTAGTAAACATACCCCTCGGTATCTGCAGCTCACCAGGAACCCTGGAAATCTGGGGGAAACACAAAACAATTCAAACCTCGTGCTTTCATAGGTTAATTTTATTCCTAAAACATGAAGACAACATAGAATTTCTGAGGGAAGCCAGTATGTACAGTGAGAAAATAAAGCATAAACAGAGAACCTAACTCTACTTGAGCATTGGGTATTTACATATTAATAGTTCCTTTACTGCAAGGAGCCAAGCTAAGCTTGTTAGCTGTGAAAAAGAACACTTGTGAAGTTTATGTCCTTCATCACACAACATAGCTTTAAAATGTCCTCTTACAGCTTTCTTCCTGGGCTTCATTATCTCACTTCCTCTTTCTGGTCCATCCTTTATACCTGTACCCTCTGGGTGGGAAGATTAATTTAGCAAGTCCTTTGAGATGCACTAGAAGCCTCTGATGGCCAGCTACCATGCTCCCAGGGACTATATTGTGTGGTGCATCCTGGAATGCACTGGGCGAGATCAGACTACCATATAAGGCCCCCCTATGTTGCATCCTGGCATAACTGACCTTGCGTCGTGCATCCCAAGATGAAATATGGGGGGTGGGAGGTCACTCTGCCATATAAGGCATGTTTTACCTTATATGGCAGTCTTACCCTACATGGTGGCTTCTAGGATGCAACACACAGGGTCAGGCAATGCCATTTTGCAAGGTAGTGATGCGGAGGTGGAAGCGTGTGGGCAACTCTGCCACCACAACACTTAAGGTACTGGGGGGGTTCGGGGCCACTGGACCACCAGGTCTTTTGTGTTTTGAGGGGATGGGGGGAACCAGGGCCACCAGGTCTTTTTGTTTTGGGTTGTAGAGGGACTGGGGCCACTGGGCCACCAAAGATTTTAGTTTTGTCAGTGTTCACAGTGGCCTCCTGACATTGTGCCGATGGTATCAGGGGCTTTCCCCAATGCCTGGTTTATCTGAGGTGAAGGGTCAAACTTCGCCTCAGATGATCTGTTTTCTCTCAGTTGGATCTTTATGCCTGCCTAAAGCTGGCATGAAGATCCAGTGTTAAAAATGTTAAAAACTGTGCTATGTTTTAATGCAGGTTCTTTTTTTACATTAGATGCAATTAAATATACAGTGATTTGCCTGCCCCTTGCACCTGCAATTTAGCATGGTGGTTTTCCAGGTACTAGCTTGCATTAGAAAGGAAGCCTAGCATGGGAAAAGAAGCACACTAAGGGGTATGTTTACTAAATGGCAGTAGTGGCTTCTGTGAGATATTGGGGTTGTGGTGGCTTCTGTGTGATATTGGGGTTGTGGTGGCTTCTGTGTGATATTGGAGTTGTGGCTCTGATATTGTATGGAAACTGCTACTGCCATTTAGTAAACATACCCTCAGTTTTTCTGTATCTGAGGAGGTGCAGGGTTAAGTGACTTGCCCAAAGCCTCATGGAACATCAGTGAAATATGAATCCTGGTCTTTCTTGTATCTGTCTGCTGCCCTAACCACTAGGCTATTCTTAGCCCAGCATGAGTAGTACTTTCTTTAAATGCCAGATGCCATGGACAAAATATACCAGATATTCAGAAAGCGGCTGCCATTGAATCTTCAATATGTGCAGTCAGCACTGAGGCTACCCAGATAGTAGTTATATTCAGCCACTATCTGACTAGCCAAATCTCATAGACTTAGCTTTTTACCTATCCTAAGATATGCAGATATTTACCAGATGGTGGCACTGGAAATGGCTGCTTTCAGAATAAGTACTGACTCCTCTCCAAGCCCCCTTCCTATGGACTACCCTGGCACATTTTAGAAAGTGCCGGGGCAGTCATAAAGAAGTAAGCCTAACTCTATCTAAGTGGTGGAGTAGCCTAGTGCTTAGAGCAACTGCCTAATACCCAGAAGATCAAGGATTCAGTTCCCACTAACACTCCTCATGACCTTGGGTAAATCACTTTACCCTCCATTGTCTCTGAAGGCCTAGCAATCTACTTCTGGTGATATATTGCCAAGAAAACCCAAAGGCAGCTGGGTCCCCAGGAGTCAGCACTGACTTGATGGCACTAAAAATAAGATATTTGTCTTTATAAAATACTAGCATTCAATTAAGGTGTACATGACTGTGCCTACATTTTGCAAATAAGTGCATACTTTATCATATTTTATCATCAACATGCATACTTGCTCACACTGCTAATGCTCCATCCAAACTCTGCCCCTGTGCACACCCACAGTGAAAGAATGTGTCATGCAATTAATGCACTTACTTATATACCAGTTGGTATTTTACAAGAGGCCATGTATGCACATATGTGGCCAAATGCATGCAAATAACTAAAATACTGCCATTCCTGCACTTTGTTAGTGCCTAACAATTACCCCATAGTGCTCACTCTTGCTCAGTTGCTCACACTATTGCTTAAAATTGCTCACTATTGATGACACAATGTTCAATGCAGAAAGGAAGCCATAGGCGTCAGTATGGGGTTAGCCACACGGGCCCTGGTCTCAGCAAAATTTTGCCAAGCAGCTGCAACCTGCATCAAGGCCATAATCATGGCCTTCCCCTCCTTATCTGCCTGTGGGGATCCCATCTCCTGTGAGTAGAAGAGAAGGGAATGGTGGCAAAGACTGATGTCTGCCCTTAGGGATCCCATCTCTTACAGACAGACAGAATGAGTCTTTGCCACGATGATGGCCATTTCCTTTCTCTTCTGCCCATGGAAGATGGAATCCCAGCAGGTAGAACAGGATGGGACAGTTGCAGGTATCTAGGGGTGGAGTTAAGATGCAGCTTGGGGCGGAGTCAGTGCAGAGCTTGGGCTCCTCCAATTATATAGGCGTTCCACTGCTCCTGAAGAAACTGATTCTTTACTCCAAATTTGCATTATTATATGATCTCAAGTGGCCCACCAGCTACCTACACCACATGGCCCCAGCTACCCATTCCCATTTAGAGCTATAAGCAGATAGCCTTTACGTATGTGTGTCGTATCCCCTCCTGTTAAATGAATAACTCCAATTGTGTTGTTGACCACTTTGATTGAAAGATAAGGTGGTATACACAACTGTCTAAATAAATAAATCTCAACAAGATTGTCAATGCTATTTGCATTCACAGACTACCCTCTTTAATGAAAATGACGGGGGTCCAAGGCTGATTTGGCATTGAGCTTCAAAGCAGTATTCTTTAGATTTCTTTACAGCTATGGAGAAGGGCATATAGGATGTAATTTTATAAAGTCATTAATGTGTGTGTGGCAGTTTGTGCACGTTAGTGGTATCTTACAAAATGCCAGTGGTGTATGTGTGTTACCATGCTCTGGTGTATTTTGCTGGGGATGTGATTTGGGCGGGGAGTGGGAGAGTTTGCAAAGTGTCAAGTATAAAATACCTTAATTTACACACATACTTCTGTACTTAACACACCTGCTATAGAGCAGATGTAAATGTCTATGCCTGAATTTAAGGTGCAGTCTCTGCCTCCTTTTGATTATGTGCTCATGTTACACAGCTTATGCACTTAGCGCATACTGGTAACAGAGACAGAAGAAAGAGATGAAGTTCAAGATTATGGAAACTATGTACCAGAGCAGCATTCCAAAGAGTCCACATTGTATGAAAGTATTTCACATGAGAACTTTTCGGCAGGTGTGAACATGTGTACAAAATGTCATGACAAAGCATCTGAGACACTGAGTGTGTGTTTATTCATCACTTTTCATGATTTTATTTCATTTTCTTCTTTTATTGGACTTTACCCCATGATGTGGCAAGTATGGGTAGAAACAGCATATTTCTGATGTTACTCCAACCTAGATTCAGCCTATTTGAGCTTCTGGGCTAAGGTTTCCAGAAATTTTGCAGGCAAATCTGGAATATTTATCAGTTAAAGGGGGGCGGAGGGAGAAGGGACATCTTATTTCCAGGTTTGAGCAACTAGGTGGGAAAGATAATAGTGGAGTTATTATCTTGCCCCCCTATCTATCCCATGACATCATGAATATCACTTTCAAACAGACAAAGTGACAGAGAAATAGAACAGTAAGATATCTCCTTTATACTGTGCAAAATAAAAGGATAATGGATCTCAATTCTTAAAACTGGCATATTCAAATCACTAAGTTGAAGATAGGTTTTATCTACCCCACTGTCCCCATTGCTAGAATCGGGATTAGGAGGCTGTCAAACAGGTGGGAGAGTCAGGGACACAGTTCTAATATCAGGGACAATCCCCCAAATACAGGAACATCTGGTAACTTTATGCTTTGCCATCCTAATCTTGGGGAAATGGAAAGCAGCCTCTAATAAATAAAAGAAAGTTATGCCACTGTTCTACTTTTATAAGCAAAAGACCTATCCATTCTATTGAAGAGAATGTAAAATGCTTAATGTTGGGTATCTGAATACACATTCTCGATTTAAAGTTATAGTCAGGATCATCCCATCCTTTAGGCAAGCTAGCAATCGCCTAGGGCAGCATTGTAGCACTGGGCAGCTGCATCAACTTGTTGGGTGCAGCACAGTAGTAAAGGAAGAAGAGCAGTAGGAGGAAGTCAACTCCCCCCCCCCCCACCAAACCCAACGCTTCAGGATAGAGTGCCATCTATCTCCCTTCCCTCCCTCCACCTCACCCTCTCACTCAGACTAGCCCCCCCCCCCCACCAAACCCAACGCTTCAGGATAGAGTGCCATCTATCTCCCTTCCCTCCCTCCCTCCACCTCACCCTCTCACTCAGACTAGCCCCCCCCCCCACCAAACCCAACACTTCAGGATAGAGTGCCATCTATCTCCCTTCCCTCCCTCCCCCTCACCCCCTCACTCAGACTAGCCCCCCCCCCCCCACCAAACCCAACGCTTCAGGATAGAGTGCCATCTATCTCCCTTCCCTTCCTCCCTCCACCTCACCCTCTCACTCAGACTAGCCCCCCCCCCCCACCAAACCCAACACTTCAGGATAGAGTGCCATCTATCTCCCTTCCCTCCCTCGCCTCACCCCCTCACTCAGACTAGCCCCCCCCCCACCAAACCCAACGCTTCAGGTTAGAGTTCCATCTATCTCCCCTACCTCCCTCCACCTCACCCTCTCACTCAGACTAGCCCCCCTCCACCAAACCAAACGCTTCAGGATAGAGTGCCATCTATCTCCCTTCCCTCCCTCCCTCCACCTCACCCTCTCACTCAGACTAGCCCCTCCCACCCCACCAAACCCAACGCTTCAGGATAGAGTGCCATCTATCTCCCTCCCTCCCTCCCTCCACCTCACCCTCTCACTCAGACTAGCTAGCCCCCCCCCCACCAAACCCAACGCTTCAGGATAGAGTGCCATCTATCTCCCTTCCCTCCCTCCGCCTCACCCCCTCACTCAGAATAGCCCCCCCCCCCACCAAACCCAATGCTTCAGGATAGAGTGCCATCTATCTCCCTTCCCTTCCTCCCTCCACCTCACCCTCTCACTCAGACTAGCCCCTCCCACCCCACCAAACCCAACGCTTCAGGATAGAGCACTATCTATCTCCCTTCCCTCCCTCCGCCTCACCACCTCACTCAGAATAGTCCACCCACTGAAACCTTCCTGCGCAGCTCCTTGTAGCTATGACCATATCAAAGCTAAAAAAGAAAATGAACGTGTAGCGGAGCATCATGCTGAAGCACCCTGATAGCCCCGTGCTGGTCCCTGTCCCTCTGATGTGTACTTTCTGCTACTGCGGGAGCAGGTCTGGCAGGGGTTTCCTTTAGACTTTAGTGCAGGATTCTGTGCAAGTTCATTTTCCGTTTTAGTGTTGACACAGTCACAGCTATAAGGAGCTGTGATGGAAGGTTTGAAGGGGTGGAAAATAATAGGAAGGGAGAGAAAGAGAGATGAGACACCTCAGGGAGGGGGGGGGGGTTGGGGCAGTAAATCCTTGAGTCACCCGGGGGGGGGGGGGAGGGTTGATTGCAACCCTCCTTGGATCAATAAATTATGCTTTAAAGTTTACGTGTAAGTCTTTTTAAGCATTTCAGAGGTGGGTTTTTTTTACAGCAATAATGTGGAAGCTAAATAAGACCTCCGGAGATTATATAAGTGAGGCAGTGTGGGCCAGAATGTGTTGTGAAATGATTTTGACTTCCTGACTTTGTTTTCAATTGATGTCGTTCATTGTGCATGCTGAGTGTCTTTACCTGTTGGGTAGCATCAGACAAGCCATTTTGCATATCTGAAAAGTGATAATAAAGCTCAGGCATATTTTAATGAGGATAATAATACATGAATGGGCCTATTTGCTAAACTACACTTAACTGTTAATGTGGCACAAAATAGTCACTGCATTAAGAGTTAATGCTGTACATTATGGGGCATGTTTACTAAACTGCATTAACGTAGCAGATGCTACATTAACACGCGTCTGGTAAGGTCAACGTGCGTAAAGGTTACATAATGCGCATTAACGTCCCCGGCCACGGTAAGTCCTGCAGAGGGTGGAGAGAGGGCGGAGAGAAGGGGTCAATGGGCGGGGAGTGGGTGGGGAGAGGCCCCATCCACACTAATGCGGGGAAATGAAGGGCTGAATCTTACCGCAACTGAAAACCTGGCGTTAGCACACATTTGCAAGAGAGAAACCATTTAAGTGTCAGCAATGTACAGCATAGACAGGAAGCCCCAGAAAAGTGATAGTAGTGCTACATTTGCAGCAACAGCATAGTGGCCAAGTATGAAATGCCACTATGGGGACAGTGCAAATGGGACATAGGGGGCTGCAGGCGGGACATGTAGTGGGAGCAGCTGGGGCACAGGGTTGACCAGGCAGACATCTAGGTGACACATAGGAACATAGACATGGGAAATCAGCATGACAGCTGCTGACCAAAGCAAACCACAAACCACAAATACCCTGACCACCCTAGCCAATAGTTGCCAGGGCACAGACAAAACATTCCCCCAACCACCCACCCCCATGTGGAAGGGGCAAAATGTTGGTAGGCTGTGATGGGGGGGTGTGAAAGGCCATGTATGCCCCTCACCCCTGACACCGCGACCTAGGCACCCGTCTACCTGTGCAGTGGATGGCCTGGGATGGCGCACCAACAACATATGCCCATGTCAGTACGGCAGAGGGGGATTGTGTGTGTCCGTGACTCTGTGGCAACACTGTGGTGCAGTACACACAGCCAGTGTGTCCCTAAGCAGAGAATCACAGGTTCAGGTTCTAGCTGCGGGCCCTGCACAGCACATCCCAATATTTTACCCCACTATGTAGATCAAACAGAAACCAGAGAAGGTCTTGCTGAGGAGAAGGAAAGGTGCATCCCAATAATTTACCCCACCATGTATATAAAACAGAAAACCAGAAAAGGTCAGGCTGAGGAGAAGGAAAGGTACATCCCAATAATATACCCTACTACATAGCTAGAACAGAAAACCAGAAAAGGTCTGGCTGAGGAGACATACAGGTATCCCCAGGGCCCATTGTGACCCTGTGGCAACACTGTGGTGCAGCGCACACAGCCAGTGTGTCCAGGAGTTGAAAGTCACAGATTCGAGTCCCAACTGCAGGCCAAGCCCAGCCCAGCACAACCCAATATTTTACCCTACGATGTAGATACACCATCAAAACATGCAATCCCCACAACAGCGGCCAAAGGGGACAAACACCCACTCATCCAGGCTCCACTATCCAAATCCTCATGTAGAGTCAGGCTGTTGGCCCCAGCATGGAGCTGCAGGTACCATCACAGCACCACCACTACCTCCTGCACAGGTCAGAAATGTCGGCACTGTGAGCAGGGCAGAGTGGCAGGCAGGTTTGCCAAACACCCCTATCAGTGCACAGTGACGCGGTAGGAGTGTGTGGGTGTGTATGTCTATCCATTGTATTGTGGCTGCCCACCCTGCTCTGGGCCCCCAATATGCAGTTGTTAACAGCATTATTATGCATAATGAGGAGCAAGGTTTTGTGGGTATGGGCAGGACAGGCCATATTGGGCAGGCATCATCTGCACAGGGAGTAGGGCAATGGCTCAGTCATTGTAGTGGCCGAACACCACCTGCATGGACAGGGCAGCCAAAGCATGTCATGCTGTGAGGTCAGTCCACCCTAACTGAGCAGTGACCATAGTATGTCTAGGTTTCCCCACAGTGCTCTATGCCATCTGTCACCAGTGATACTTGTGTGATCCTAGTTCTAGGGCCCAATCACTGACATACCTGCCTGGTGTGTGTGTTGCACATACCATGTCTGGGTGTGCATGTGTTCTCTGTGAGCTTGCACCAGGAACTGGCAAATGGACTGTCTGCAGTTAGACTGTGCATGGTTGGAACACTCTGTATGGATCCACAGGCTTACCACCAAATCATGGCTGGTCTGCCACAGTCATACTTATGGGCCCTGCACACTAGTCCTGGAGGGCTGTCTATTGCCATCAGAACCAGGGTCACTGGTCCCACAGCCAATCCCCAGGCCACAGGCACCTGTCCCTCCATGGCCTCCCTGACAATATGGGTGAGCATGGGCCCTCGGGGGCACATAGTGTAGACCACTCTGACTGGTAGGGGCAGTGCTACATATCCCCCATGTGAGTCTAGACACCCCTATGCCCTACTAACAGGTGTCTATGACAGCCAGACTCCAACACTGGGTACGCAATGATGTATTGCGGGTGATATATTGGGTGATGTCTGGTCCCAAAGGACCACATGTGACTGCAGAACACAGATGGGCACAGAGGTACTATCAGTTGCACTGTTATGAACACCTATCACACACTGGTAGGGATGGGGATGTGCAGCAGGACCTATCCCCAGCACCACGTGTACTGTGGACCTAGTGCTGTGTGCCTACCCTTACCCTCAGGTTGAACACAGAACCTGCCTAATGGCAGGGTCTGTAGCTACTCTGTGGCAGTATCACACCCTGGCAGGCCGTTATACCAAGCTGTGGTAACAGAGAGGTGCAGACCCCATGTGTTGATCAGCTGTATAGTGCTGTTCCGCATGTGCAATGCATCATGGGTGTTGGTGCAGCTACCCTATCCTGGCGCACACAGCAGATGGCTTGTGCTGTGACCTGCAGTCCCCCTGTACCAAGCCATTGCTGTACAACAGGGCAGAGAGGTAAAGCACACTGGCTAGTACAATGAAGTTACAAACAGTGGTCATGGGTCAGATTCCCCATTATTACCTCCTCCCATGCCTGCCCAACCAAGATAATTTGCATGCCGCTAACAGTCGTACCCTCGCAGATCAGTACTACCAGCCCCTAGTACCCTCATCACAGTTGAAAACAGTCCCTCAGTCCATCCATCTGCGTGTGTCAGCTGTGCATAGTCCTGTCTGCTTGTGCAGGCTGCCATCCCATTTCATGCGCTGGTACCCTGTCCTGCATTGTGCCTTTGTGTGCGTTCCCACCTGTGCCTGATCTGCATGGCACCACCACTCTGCTGTCGACCCACCATTGTAACTATCCTGCCAGAACCGCCCCGACCGGGGGACACGTACACGCATCAACTGCCACCCACTGTCTCACAAGCATGTTACATTGTCAGAGCCCTGTGCCGTGGTAAAGTCACCCACAACATGTTCGTCAACAGTACTGACAGCCACATGGTCTGCCCTCAGATATGGAATGTCCAGGACCCCCCAGCCCTCCCTCCGTCAATCACCAGTGCAGTGCCGTTCCCCTGTGCCCACCCAGTGTCAGGGTGACATCTGTCCCAATGCCCATAGATGATGCATGTCAAGTTGAGGCACCTTGCAGCCCATAGGGCACACTAACCTAGGGCACCCTAACATTGTTAGGGCACCTTAACCATTAGCGTCATATCCCAAAGAGCCCCCGAAGGTGACCTGTCCAGGGGTGCCCAGTACCACGCCTTGCCTAGAGAGCCTGAGAAGGTGCCGTATACGGCGCCTCACAAAACACCATACAAAGCACCTGAGGAACAATACAGCACCGTACAATATGGTGCCCACCAAGGCGCCTACAAAGGCACCATGTAAGGCACAGAAAACACAAGAGCCCTAGAGCGCGCCATGTTCTGGAGTGTGGTTTAGGGTGCTGTATGACGTGCCTTTGGGCTAAGGAGACCCATGACGCGCTCTGTAGCGTATCGATGCCTAGGTGCACTCCAAGGCGCTGTAATCAAAGTACGCCTAAAACACGCATGAGGCTCAGGTGGCACCAAGCCTGACACGCTGTAAGGTAAAGCGGCAATGCCTACATGATCATGGTCAGTCAGAGCATCATAATGTTGTGTGTATAGCTCAGTGGGAGGCAATATGTCTGACAACAATGTACTGGGGGTTCAAATCCCAGATGAGAGGACCACAATCCAAACAGATGGGAATATCCGATGTAAATAGTTACCCCAAGTTAACCAAGTTTTATTTCCTGTTTCCTGTAAGCACAGTTCATTATATGCAACGTGTATGTTTTATGTTTTATGTAAACCGCTCTGATGTCGAATAGCGCGGTATAAAAGAAATGTAAATAAATAAATAAAATAAATTAAAAAATATGGCACAGCACACCTAGAAAGAACAGTTGTGTTTAGATATATAACAGGATACCAGAAACGTAAACATATAGACCAACTTGCATCACAAACAAGGCGCGTGAGAACGTGCGTAGCAATGCCCGCACTGCTCATGCGCACTTTTACTGCGTCATGGGAGAACTGACCACATGCAGCATACAAGATGGCTGCCAGGTCAAGGAAGCCAGCCTTTTCCCATGCAGACCTCTACCTCCTGGCGGAACAGATATACAGCTGCCAGGGGCGCCTGTTCCCAGGCTCCTCCTGCCGGCAGGACCTCAGCAGGGTGAGGAGGGCCTGGGTTTGCCTCACAAGGCACTAAAATATGGTGACAGACTACTCACGTGAGGTAAGTGCATGTGGACAGGCACACCAACCCAGGAGTGCAACACAATAGCCAGCAACCAACACACATATCAAACACGCACAGCAAGGGAAAAGGACGTGTTTCTGGGTAAAACCAGGAGCAATGTAGGCCTCACTGCTGATGTGTGCAGGCCTGCCCTAACGCCAGGATGCCCCAGGCCGCAATACAGAGGTCTGTGATTCATCCTGGTGTTATGTTGTTTGCTCCTGTTGCAGTTCCATAGCTCTGCCCTACCCCTAGGATTCCTCAGACCTCATTACAGAGGTATGTTATCCACCCTGGTGTTATGGTGGTTGCCCCTGTTGCAGTTACATAGCTCTGCCCTACCCCCAGGATGCTCCAAGCCTCATTACAGAGGTGTGTTATCCATCCTGGTGTTATGGTGGTTGCTCCTGCTGCAATCTCAGAGCTCTGCCATACCCTCAGGATGCCCCAGGCCTCAATACAGAAGTGTGTTATCCATCCTGGTATTATGGTGGTTGCTCCTGTTACAGTTTCATAGCTCTGCCCACCCCCAGGATTTATTTATTTTTATTTATTTTCATTTCTTATATACCGCACTATTTGCGATCAGCGCGGTTTACATAAAACAAACAGTATCCGACAATAAACAAAAAACAATGAGGCCCCAGGCCTCATTGCAGAGGTGTGTTATCCATCCTGGTGTCATGGTGGTTGCCCCTGTTGCAGTTACATAGTTCTGCCCTACAACCAGGATGCCCCAGGCCTCATTACAGAGGTGTGTTATCCATCCTGGTGTCATGGTGGTTGCCCCTGTTGCAGTTACATAGTTCTGCCCTACAACCAGGATGCCCCAGGCCTCAATACAGAAGTGTGTTATCCATCCTGGTGTTATGGTGGTTGCTCCTGCTGCAATCTCAGAGCTCTGCCCCACCCCCAGGATGCCTCAGGCCCCATTACAGAGGTGTGTTATCAATCCTGGTGTCATGGTGATGGCCCCTGTTGCAGTTTCATAGCTCTGCCCTACCCCCAGGATGCTCCAAGCCTCATTACAGAGGTGTGTTATCCATCCTGGTGTTATGGTGGTTGCTCCTGCTGCAATCTCAGAGCTCTGCCATACCCTCAGGATGCCCCAGGCCTCAATACAGAAGTGTGTTATCCATCCTGGTATTATGGTGGTTGCTCCTGTTACAGTTTCATAGCTCTGCCCACCCCCAGGATGCCCCAGGCCTCATTGCAGAGGTGTGTTATCCATCCTGGTGTCATGGTGGTTGCTCCTGTTGCAGTTTCTTAGCTCTGCCCTACCCCCAGGATGCCCCAGGCCTCATTACAGAGGTGTGTTATACATCCTGGTGTTATGGTGGTTGCTTCTGCTGCAATTTCAGAGCTCTGCCCTACCCCCAGGATGTCCCAGGCCTCATTACAGAACTGGGGTTATCCATCCTGGTGTTATGGTGGTTGCTCCTGCTGCAATCTCAGAGCTCTGCCCCACCCCCAGGATGCCTCAGGCCCCATTACAGAGGTGTGTTATCCATCCTGGTGTCATGGTGATGGCCCCTGTTGCAGTTTCATAGCTCTGCCCACCCCCAGGATGCCCCAGGCCTCATTACAGAGGTGTGTCATCCATCCTGGTGTTATGGTGATTGCTCCTGTTGCAGTTACATAGCTCTGCCCCACCCCCAGGATGCCCCAGGCCTCATTACAGAGGTTTGCCATCCATCCTGGTGTTACAGTGATTGCACCTGTTGTAGTTATGTAGCTCTGCCCTACCCCCAGGATGTCCCAGGCCTCATTACAGAGGTGTGTCATCCATCCTAGTGTTATGGTGGTTGCTCCTGTTGCAGTTACATAACTCTGCCCTACCCCCAGGATGCCCCAGGCCTCATTACAGAGGTGTGTTATCCATCCTTGTGTTATGGTGGTTGCTCCTGTTGCAGTTTCATAGCTCTGGCCTACCCCCAGGATGCCCCAGGCCCCATTACAGAGGTGTGTTATCCATCCTTGTGTTATGGTGGTTGCAGCTGCTGATGTGTTCAGGTCTTCCCTGTCCGCATGTGGTCCTTGGACCCCAGATGGCATGTGGCGGCACATCCCCTGGCCACAATCTGATGTGACTGCCACTGTGCCCAGGGCGCAATGGTGGTCACATGAACCATGCCCCCACCACTGTGCACTGTGGCACATGCCTGTGAAGCCTCTGCATGTGTAGGACACATGTCGCAGCCAGGCCCCTGGGTGTAGGTGACATACCGACGCAGTGCATATGTGCGGGCTGGGGCACGTGCCCTGCCCCCCACTGTGCCCTGTGCACAAGTTACGCCACCATTCAGCCCCCATGGCATGCCGCCCGTGGCTCGCAGCATTACGATGGCATGTATGATGTGGTGCAGACCCATGCATGGATAGGCTTCCGCCCGGGAAAGGGGGCCAAGAGGGGTCCACCCAGGGCACATAGGGGGAAGGCCAGACATGCGCAGCTGCACCCACACACATGCGGGTGGCAGAGGCAACAGCAAGTGAGGGACAGACAGCACACAGCAAAGGCAGCCAGCTGCTGCACCCAGATATGTGTGTCGAGCAGAAGCCGATGGCCAGGGATGCATGTCCCCTAATGGTCCCACCCATTGCTGTACCCACAGGTGGAGGACCTTCATAAAAAGGGGTGAGAGCTGAGGCAATGCTGCCCCCGAATCCTGGCGCAGGTGCAATGGCATCGCCTAGGGCAGGGATGTAGGGTGAGGATGGGGGTGGGTGGGACAACAATGTGTCGGTGAGTGGTACAGGCCGAGCCATGCGCCATGGCATGCACGGTAGGCCAGAAGCCTGTGTGGCCACAGGACATGAGTGAATGATGTGCCAGATGCGTGACAGCAGTGCTAATGTATGTCTTACCCCCTCAGCGGATGCAGCTGCAGACCAGGGACCAGCAGGACTGGATGCCAGACACGGCCAGCTAGCACCGGAGGAGGGACGCCAGAGGAGCCCAGAGGCGGCCAATGGCAGCGAGGCCGAAGAGGAGGGGGCAGCAGCGGGAAGGGGGAGGGGTGGATGGGAGTGTGGAGGGGGAGGAGGGGTCATGGGGCCATGGGGAGGGGGAGGTGGGGGTGGGGGGTGAGGCAAGGGTGTGAGGGCATGAGGGTTGGGAGGGGGCAGGGGTGGGGGTAGGGTGGACATGAGGGTGTGGCCTGTCCAGAGCTGCACAAGCCGCCACAGGGTTCTGGGGGCCCCTGCCATCTGCCTCACAGTGCTGGGGTTGTCCCCCGTCCAGGCACAGGGCCTGCGCACATCAGCGCAGGACAACAGGCCGCACATGCAGCCACACAGACAAGGGGCGAGGTGTGTCTGTGTGGGTGAATGTGCAGCCTCTGCATGGCTGCGGTGATGCGTGCCCAGGCATATGCCCTGTGGGAGCAGAGCCACATTGTGGAGCAGATGGCAGTGACCATGGGCATGGTGACTGACCAGCTGCACATGCTGTGTGACATACTCACAGCAGGTACAGCTGATCAGTCACCCATCCAGGGCAGCCCCCAGGGGGTGTGAGTCCCAGCCAGACCCATGTCACCTCTTCCCTTTGGCGTCCTGTGCCCTGGGACTGCCAACACTGGCAGGGATGGGGTGGCATGGCCGAGGCCCACACAGGCCCACCGGGAGCATTTGTAACCCTCCCCAATAAACATATAACCAGTTGTTGCCACATTCACCACATTACTGTGTCTCATTTCACAACATCGATTGCCAGGTGTGGGCATGTCCCTGTGTTTTCCCCTGGGGGGGAGGAACGATACCAGAGGGTATCCCAGTGGTGAGGATAGAATGGCTGCTTGGGCAGGGCAAGGGAACAGCCCAATAAACAGTGGGTGGGGGTGGATCAGTGGGGCAGATGAACCTGTGGGTGGGAGCACAGATCCCAGAGGGCGTAGAGCGAGACAAGACCCGAGGTGGACCAATGATGGGGCAGGGAGGGGGGTGGGGAGTTCTGTGGTGAAGGCAGGGAGAGGGGTGGCATGAGGGGGAGGGGCGACGGCAGGGGACTTTGGATACAATGCGGTATGCCAGCGGTGCTGGGGCAGGGATGTAGGGTGAGGATGGGGGTGGGTGGGACGACTGTGGGGCAGGGAGAGACCAGTAGACGGGGTGCAATGTGCATGAGGTGACAGCAGCAGAGGTGCTGAGGTCCAAACACTGGTTCTGATCAGCATGGTGCATAAGGAAAAGGTAGCAATGGTGGAACAGACAGACGTGAAGCAGATCGGACTGACAGGGATGGCACCGCCACAGATGCCCTGCTTGGCAGGGGTATCTATGGTGACAGAATGGTCCAGGGTGAGCCCAGGGGTGAAGGGTATGGGGGGTAAAGGCGAGGGGGGGTGCAGGGGTGCCAGGGTTGGGGGCTGTGTCGTGGCCCAGGTACATTGCCAATGGCAGGGGACAAGGATAAACATGAGCAGGACACAGAGTATCTGAGGCAGGGAGCTGTGTGCGGGTAGTAGCACTGATACGGTGGGGGAAGGTGGGATGGGTAGGACAGGACCGTGTCCCAGGGGAGGGGCTCAGAGGAGGATGGGCACAGAGGAGGGGGAGGGTGGCAGGAATGGCCATTCCAGGGGAGGGATATGGTCTAGGGGTGGCAGGGGGAGGGAAGGGGGTGGCAAGGGCAACACGGGTCATGTCCAGCAGGGATGGATTGGGGAGGGGGCTCCCTGAGCAAGGAAAAGGCAAGGGGCATGTGCCCAGAGTGACCACATGTGGGACAGCTGAAACAATGAACACTTGGCCACAGGTTGCACCAGTCCAAATGCAATTTATTGTGCAAATCTCACCCCCCCAACTACACCCTTCCCCTGCATCCTCTACCACACCGGCCACATCCTCGCGTACCCTGTGGGGTGGGTGCTACTGCTGCCACTGGCACTGCTGCCACCGGCTGGCCCATGCATGCCACCATGGCCTCAGCACGGACACCATCCTGGCCATGTTGGCTGCCATCGACCCAGCTAATACATACAGTGCCGGCACCTCGCGGAGGAGGCTGCCCAGCACAAGCCATTGGCATCACGCCTCATGTTGCTGGCGACGCTGTTCCTCTGCCACCTCACACAATGCCATCTGTATGCCTGTGGGTGAGACATGGTGTGAGCCATGAGACATAGTTTGCACATTGTACCTGTACACATGCAACAGCTGAACAGACAGGTCAGACACTCACCCTCTGCGTCCACATGCACTGCTTCCGAGTGGGAATGCATCCCCCGATCACCTGGCGAATGGCTGCTTGTGCGGGCTGTGGTGCGGGACTCAGGGCTGACGGTCCAGCTACGCTCCCGGCTGCAGCCTCTGCCGTAATGATGACATTGCCTGCCTCGACACCCGCCCCATCATCATCTGACAGGTGGGGTGCTGCTCCCCCCTCCACCTCCAGCGCTGCCTCGTCCTCCTCAGGCACCTCCACATCTGGTTCCACCTCGGGCAGGGGCCATGGGCCGGACCCTGGGGGTTCCACCCCCTCTGCCGCCTCCATGGCATGTATGTCACCTGTGGGGGGTAATGGTACACAGCTCAGGTGTGCCATGCCTGCCCAGCCACGTACATGTAACTGTCCCATTGTGACCTGCCAGGCTGTGTGAGCAGAGGGATATGTACATGTGGGCAGGGACTGTACCAGTGCAGGGACTGTGTACATGTGGGCAGGGACTGTACCAGTGCAGGGACGTGTGGTGCTCCATTGGATGTACGTGTCCCTGGTGTCAGCGGTGCCTCACTGGTGACTGTGTGTGCATGCAACTGGGTAGGAGCCACATCAACTGGTGGGCCTGCTGGGGTGCTGCTGGGATTGGCGGACCACTGTTACCTGGCACAGGTGTGCCCTGTGGTAGCAGGGATCCATGTGCTAGGGTGCATGCCCTGGGGCGGCGTGGGGCCCTGGCGCTGTGAACGCCATTAGACATTGGGTGACTGTGCAGAGTAGGTGCATGGATGTGTGTGTGTGTGTCACATGGGTATGTGCTGGCCGCGCTGTGCTCCCCACCCACACCACCCCCTGCATTGTGGCATGTCCTGTGTCTGGCATCCTGAGCTGCCCTCAACATCCCCCTCACTCTCCCACCCTCCCCACCTCAGGCCACCCACCCCATTGATTACCATTGCCTATTGCTGGCATCCTCCCACCACCCACTGCGCACACAGATGCGGGGGAACAACATTGCCCCCACATTCTACATTCCTGGGCCCTATGCTTCCCTCCCTACCCCTCCACTGTGACTCCGGATCACATTGGTGACCTCTGATCCCAGCCCCTGCCTGTCCCTCTCTGCACCTGCAGCCTCACACCTATCCACCCTCACCCACGTACACCATTGTCACGTCCCCCTCCCATGCCCCCCTGGTTCTAGTGGGGCCTGGCATCTGTCAGCCATCCTCAGCTGCTGCATCACTGTCATAGGTCTCCGGTGAGCTGTCTCTGATGTGTCACATGGGTCTTCCCTGTTCCCATCACCCATGGCCTCTCTGCTGCTCCTGTCACTTTTGGCCATATTTCGCCCCTTGGTACCCTGTCCATGCTTGGTTCTATGGCTCTGACCTGTCACCAGCCTCCCCCCAACCCCCGCACCGATACACCAGTATAAATGGCTATGGCTGCAGGTCCATCGCTGGCCCGCTCATAGTAGGTGTATCCCATGGTCCTGTCTGGGGCCTTCCCCTTGCCCTCTGTGTATGTAGTCCATTGGTGTGCTACACTTGCCATGTCTGTAGTAACGGTCCATCAAACGTGCACACCGTCTGATTGCACAGGGCCACGCATGGCAGATGGCCACGTGCTACCAGCATCCACATCTGTGGTCCGGCAGTCTGGCAGCCCTCAGGAGGGGGCCACCAGGGTCATGCCGTGGCATATTACAGGGCCCTGGTGGGTGTGGTCCCTGGTTCAGGATAGAGCTGCGTGCTGAATGTTGTTGTGCTGGGGCCACATGGTGTGGGGCTGGGGACATGGCCATGTGGGGGGCGGTGGGAGGAGCTGTGGTTTCCTCCTGAGCCAGGTGTTGGGCATATGTTTCTAGGGACTGTGGGTGGCAGGTCCCACCGTGTATGGCTGACTGGGGGCTGTGGTCCGGGAGTGGGGTGGGCATGGTACACCTGGCCTCTTGGTCCCGCCATATGCTGGGTGAGACTGGCTAGGGATATGCAGTCTATGAGTCCCCTGACATGGCCCCCATTCCCTGCATCCAGCCCCACGTGTGCTGTGGCATTGGCTCTCACCAGAACACATTTCTCTGTCCCACCTGCATATGGGTCCGCTGTATCCAGCTCGGGTGGCAGGCCGTGGAGGTAGATGGGCCCCAGTCTGTCAGCTAGCTGCTGCTCTAGTGGTGACAGGTCAGCTCGCTGTGGTGCACCCTACCTGTCGCATGGGTGTGGCACCTCTCCTCTATGATGCACGCCCGGACTGAGCGCTTGATGTCCCGGTATCACTTCCTTATGCTCTCAGAGTCGCGGCTTGGGCCCCCTGCTGCAGCCACTGCTGTCACGACCTCCTCCCATGCGCTGTTGCATTCTGCAATGGTGGTGGTGCTGCTGAGCCGCCCAAATAGCACCTCAAAGTGCTCCAGGATGGCTGCCAGGAAGAGGTAATTCTCCTCCTGGGTGTAGCAGGCTGCCCTCCTCCTGGTGTCTTCAGGTTCCTCTTCGGCGATGGCCGCTGGTGACTACTGGCTGGTCATAGTGCCCACACCCATCTCACCTGATGGATGCTATGCCATCGTGTACCACCTCTGCATGGTAAACTCTTGCCATTGCGAGCATGGTGGGCCCATTTAAGTACCCAAGGCGTGGTCCACTGAGCATTCAGACTGTGCAACGTGCGATCCTACATATGTGCAACATGCGTTACCCGCTACCCAGGGCGCGTTTGTTGCACAGGTGTGTGTTGCCTCTGTGCGCCACCTACAGGGGTGGCATATGTCACATGCTCCATATGCACGTGGGGACCCGTCTCGCGCATGTGTCATGACGTGCTATATGGGCCCTGCCCCCCCTTCAAGCACTGTTCCGTGCCATACACACGCACGACATGTGTGTATTGAGTGTAATGCATGTTCCTACACATGCTACGCCATTACACACCCATGCGCTTACCGTTCTCTACGTTTGGACCTCTTGATGTCACTACTATTGGTATCTGCCCCTACATCCACAGGTGCTGTATCCTGTTCCGTATTTGGTGCCACACACCTGCCGTTTAAGGTATGTAGTTTTGCTCTGTGTGCTAGGCCATAGCTACGGCGCTTTCCGCCACGCATAGGTACCCCACATGGTGCATCTACGCGTATGCTGTGCCAGCGCAAGTTATGCAATCTGTACGTGTATGAGAACACGCCATGGGCTCCTCCTACACGTGCTTCGCAGACCCAATCATGAGGGGCACCTGTGTGTTGTGGTACCCATGCTACTACACACGCTATGGTGTTCCGCTTCTGTACGCACTGTGCAGTTTTTAACATTGTTGCTGGTGTGTGTTGCTGCATCTTCAGCTGTGTTATGTTTGTTCTTTTTTTTAAATTCTTTATTTTCGTTTTATAACAACAAAGGAAAGGAAGACATACAGCTAAAAGACAGATACATAGAATGTGATACATATACCAAAGTAAACCCCTGCCACCCCCCTCCCCCCTGCTTCTTCTCTAGAAAACTAATCATTCCCGAAGCGGGCGTGTACTGACATTATTGTGTTACAAAACCTAACGGTGATCTGAAACATGATGAGTGTACATTAAACAGACATGTCGGAGCAATGAGCAGATTGTACATAATCATTGAGCATCTGCCATTTAGACAAGCGAGAGTGAGTTTGGGTATGGGGAATAGCTCTCCGAGATATCTGCTCATATTTACTATATAAGCAGACGAGGTTCCACCATTCATTGACAGTAAGTCGAGAGCTATCCTTCCAATTCCTCATGATTAAACATATGGCTATACCCAGCATGAAATCAAGGAGAAAGCGACCCTTCTTAGGAAGAGAGGGGACCTCCGCCACTGAGCGGAGTCCCACAATCTTCCAAGAAAGAGGCTCGTGAAGGTGTAAGATAAATTGAATACGACCCCAGACCCGCCCCCAGTAAACCTGTAGTTGAGGACATTCATAAATAACATGAGCGAGGGTTCCCACAGCAGTATGGCAAGACCAACACTGGTCCCTAGCAGTTGTGTTCCATTTGGCTATTTTTTCTGGAGTATAAAAGCATCTATGTGCAAAAAAGAAGAGAGTTTGGGTAACTGAGGCAGACCGGGAAACCCGCATTACTTTGCTCCAGAAAACGCTCCATTGCACAGGGGTTAAAGTGGTTTGCAGTTCGCGCTCCCAGGCTTGTTGGGCTCTACAAGTGGCAGTATCTGTACCCTGACATAATAGTTTATAAAAGTTAGAGGCTACCCCATGTGTACTACTAATAGAGTGAACTAGTTCTAATAGCCCGTCCTCAGTAGGGACAGAGGGCGGCATGATTTGAGCACTTTTGAGGCAGTGTTGAAGCTGCATCAATTGAAAGTAATGTTTCGCTGGTAACGCAAATTCCTTTTGTAAATCAGAAAAGGTTTTCCAACGAGCTGCAGAGAAGAGCTGTTGGGGTGTCCAGATCCCCCTAGAGTACCAGGGTTTCCATGCTATCGTTCTATTTAGGACTTGAATTCTGGGGTTATTCCACAGCGGGAGTCCGTCCTGAGGACATACGTTTGGGCCCAGTGATAGAATGAGAGTGTTTAAAGGCCGCAAGAGTATCGACAATCATTGGGGGATGGCGGGTGTCTACTTGATGGGACATACCGGGGAGATGGATCAACGGAATTGGGCTACTAAGCTCCTCTTCTATATCAAGCCAAACTGGTCTGCTGTCTGTTGAGGCATCTAGCCATCGGGCACCTTGTTTAAGTAGGAAGGCTTGATGATATCTGAGAAAATCAGGAAATCTGGTACCCCCTAGTTCCTTCGCAGACTGTAGTTTTTGTTTAGCTATCCTTGGTGGTTTGCCCTGCCAGAGATAGCGGACGAGAAGGCCCTCAATATCTTTGTAGGTGTGTAGCGGGAGTAAGCATGGCAGCATTTCTAAAATGTAGTTCACTTTGGGGACTATCATCATTTTCACAGTTTCTAGGCGGCCCCACCATGTAAGGGATAAGGGAGACCAACGATTTGTGAGCTCACGGACTTTGGAGACTACCTCTTTGGCATTAAAACTAATAGTGTCTTCTAAAGGAGAACAGTAATGGACCCCAAGATATTTCACCATGCGGGATTGCCAAAGGAAAGGAAAGGCCTGCATGTCAGCCTCTTGTACCCAGCGGTTCAGTGGGAATGCTACAGATTTGGTCCAGTTAATTTTATAGCCCGATAATTGCGAGCATCCATCAATCAAATCCAAGACAGCTGGAACCGAATCAAGGGATACGAAGAGCATAAGGTCATCTGCATATGCAGAGAGTTTAATCTCTCTGTGACTGAAGGGGACACCTCGAATACGTGCGGACTGTCTAATAAGGAGGGCGAGGGGTTCAAGAGCTAGATCAAAGAGCATTGGTGATAGGGGGCAACCTTGACGCGTGCCTCTTTGGAGATTAAAAGGCTGAGACTTAATGGCATTTACACAAATACTGGCAACGGGTTGAGTATACATGACTTGGAGGTATCGGAGGAAGCCCTCCCCAAAGCCATACCATCGGAGAACTGCAAATAAGAAGGGCCATTCTAGGCGGTCAAAGGCTTTTTCAGCATCTAGGGAAAGACCCACCCATGGGTGGGCTAAATTGGCAGCACTGGATAGCACATGGCACAAGGTCCGAGCATTGTCAGCGGTGGATCGGCCGGGTATAAAACCGCATTGGTCGGGATGGAGTAGGGTGGCCATCCTGTCAGATAGCCGGGTGGCCAAGATCGTTGCGAAGATCTTATAATCGGCATTAAGTAGGGAGATTGGACGGTAGTTGGCGGTTAGCAGCGGGTCTCTGCCTTCTTTCTCAAATACTACCACATTAGCTGCAGAAAAGGATCCCAAAGAGGATGTATCTACCGCAAGGGCAGTAAAATAGAGTTTTAAGTAGGGAACTAAATCTGCACTGAACGTTCTGTAGAATTCGGTCGGGAGACCATCAGGCCCTGCGGCTCGACCCGAGGCTGTTCGTTTTAGGGCAGATTGGATCTCTGAAGTAGAGAAGGGTTCATCCAGCGCATCCCTATCAGCTTCAGAGAGGGTCGGCCGCTGAATACCAGAAAACAATCGCTCAAAGGTCTCTGATGAGAACTCACATTCAGATTGATATAGACGGGCATAGAAATCCCGAAAGAGTTCTACAATATCGGAGTCTGTGGTCAATATGCCCCCTCCCTGTGGGGCTCGAAGGGCCGCTACGCGTTTGGCTTCTTTTTGACCTTTCAAGGCGTTGGCTAAAAGTCGACCGGCTCGGTTGTTTTCACGATAGTATGTCCCTCGTTGAAGCTCAATACTCTTAGAAGATGCAGTTGAGAGGATTGCATTATATTGAAAACGGAGACGCTGTAAGCGAATTAAGACGCATGGATCAGTACGTGAAGTTAGAACTCGTTCGCCTGCTTTGATTTGTTGGTCTAGTACAGGGGTCTCAAACTCAAATTGCTTTGAGGGCCGAATGAGGACTTGTAAAGTAACCCGGGGGCCGCATAAGACACGGGCCTCATTTGCATAAGGGGCCTCATTTGCATAAATATTTGCATAATGTTGCATAATGAGTGCATGGATAAAGAAAGACTAGAACATTTCTATATTACTATAATCCAGTGCCAACCGCCAGGCACATCAGGAACTACTACTAACACTGCCCATTTGGAACCCATAGCAAACCCCCCGTATCATAACAGCACTACCAGGACTCACAAAGCACCAGACCCTACCTATCAAAAGGCAACACTGCAAATATTAAATCAATACATTTCAGAGAACAATACATGACCTACTGGGAAAAGAGAACAAGTAGCAATGTCAAATAGGAATTACACAGAATACCTCAGCACTGTAGAAATAAAACTATAAATAATTTCTTGTACTAAAAGCACAGACATTAATGATGCACATTTCCCAGAGCTGACATATTCCAGTTAATAAATTCAAAATAAAGAGATATTTTTCTACCTTTTGTGCATTTTTTTTTCAGTTGCAATTGCTCCAGCCACTTCTGGTTTCTTCGTGTCTTCTGCTATCTCCATCGTCTGCTGTCCATTTGTCCTTTCTTCTCTCTTCTAGTTTTTTTCCATTCTCTCTCTCTACATCTGCTTTAACATACTAATCTTTCTCCTTTTGCTCTTTCCTCATTCCTATTTCATCCATTCAAATTTTACCCCTCCATCCTCAATCCCCACTTACTCTCCCAATACCTGGCCAATTGTAGATTTTGTCTTCTCTTCCAGACAAAATATTTTTCCCCTCTCCATTTCACTTTCCCAGCTCCATCCCATTCTAATCCTCCCCCAACATCAGCTCCCTTCTAGTTCCAGCCCCACCCAGCATCTGCTCCTTTCTAGTCCCTGCATCAGTCCATTTCCAGTCCTATCCTAGCCTCACCATCAGCCCATTTCCAATCCTAGCCCCCCATCAGCCCATTTCCATTCCAAGCCCCCCTCCCCATCAGCCATTTGCAGTTCAAGCCCCCCTTCCACTCAGCCCATTTCCAGTCCTAGCAACCCCCCCAGTCCATTACCAGTCCTAGACCCCCCATAGCCCATAACCAGTCCTAACCTCCCCATAGCGCACTTCCAGTCTTACCCCCCCATCACCCCATTTTCAGTCTTACCCCCCATAGCCATTACCAGTCCTAGTCCCCCCCATAGCCCACTTGCAGTCGTATCCCCATCACCCCATTTTCAGTCTTACCTCCCCTCATAGGCCATTACCAGTCATAATCCCGCAATCCGCCCACCTCCATTCCTAACACCCATCACCCCATTTTCAGTCCTAGCCCCCACCATAGCCCATTACCAGTCATAACCCCCCCTGCCAATAGCCCACTTCCAGTCCTAACCCCCATCTGCCCATTTCCAGTCCTAGCCCCCGCCATAGCCCATTACCAGTCATAACCCCGCCCTGCCAATAGCCCACTTCCAGTCCTAACCCCCATCTGCCCATTTCCAGTCCTAGCCCCCACCATAGCCCATTACTAGTTATAACCCCCCCCAGCCCATTACCAGTCATAACCCCCCCTGCCAATAGCCCACTTCCAGTCCTAACCCCCATCTGCCCATTTCCAGTCCTAGCCCCCATCATAGCCCATTACCAGTCATAACCCCCCCTGCCAATAGCCCACTTCCAGTCCTAACCCCCATCTGCCCATTTCCAGTCCTAGCCCACACCATAGCCCATTACTAGTTATAACCCCACCCACCCCATTACCAGTCATAACCACCCCTGCCAATAGCCCACTACAAGTCCTAACCCCCATCTGCCCATTTCCAGTCCTAGCCCCCCCCATTGCCCATTACACTGTATAACCCCCCCCCAGCCCATTACCAGTCATAACCCCCCCCCCTCCCCCCTCTGCCAATAGCCCACTTCCAGTTCAGTCAGCCCCTCCATAGCTCATTACCGTCCAACAAAAAAAACCCCCAAAACCCTGGCTTCTGCTGCTGCCGTTGCCGCCGTGGCAGCAGCAGAATCAATTGTCAAATTAAAAAAAAAAACGGACTTCTGCTGCTCAAAGCAGCTGTCCTGCGGCCCCTTTCCCACTGCCCGGAGATCCGACTCTGCTCTATCCGCGGCGTGCTTTTCAAGCCGCGACAAGAGTATTCCCCACTCGCGCGGTTTTTCAAGCCGCGCGAGAGGGGAATACTCTCTTCGCGGCTTGAAAAGCACGCCGCTGAGAGCAGAGTCGGATCTCCGGGCAGAGGGAAAGGGGCCGCAGGACAGCTGCTTGAGCAGCAGAAGTCAGTTTTTTTTTTTAATTTGACAATTGATTCTGCTGCTGCCACGGCGGCAACGGCAGCAGCAGAAGCCAGGGTTTTGGGGGATTTTTGGTTTTCCGCCGTCGCGGGCCGCACAAAGTTGTCTCGCGGGCCGCGTGTTTGAGACCCCTGGTCTAGTATGAGTAGCTGCTGTTTGCGTTGTTTCCGCAGGCGAATTTGATAGCTAGTGATCGTTGCTCGAATGGCCGCTTTGAAACCCTCCCACCAAGCCCAATTTGCAGTATCCTGGGGTAAATTAAAATGGAAGTAATCCTGTATGGCTGCTCGAATTTCTAACTGGAACTCTGGCTGAGTTAACAGGGCTCTATCAAAGAACCAGGCCCCCGAATTCCCTTGGGGTGCAGTAGTGTGTAATTGAAAAGAAATAGCAGCATGATCTGAAATATGTTGGGAGTGAATCTTTGCAGTGTCCACTTGAGGAACTAACAGTTTTGATATTAGAAAGAAATCTATGCGAGACTGGGATTTGTGAGGGGAAGAGAAGAAGGTAAAGTCAAGCTCATTGGGGTGTAGTAAACCTCCATAGATCAACTAAAGCAAGATCTTTGATCACAGAGGTAAGCGTGGTGTGACTCTTGGGGGACCACTTGTCCTAGGCGGCTGTTTGTCAATCAGGGGATCAAGAACTAAATTGAAATCCCCCCCTATTATCAATGAAGTATTAGCAGAGGCCTGCGCAAACCTGAGCAATGGTAGCAAAAAAGGCAGGGTCATCCACATTAGGAGAATAAAGGCATATACATGTAACTTCAAGGTTACCTATCTTGAGGTGAACTCTGGACCATCTACCTGCTGTATCTGAGCTAGTCGCAATAATAGTAGCATGCAGAGATTTCCTAACCAGTATGGCAACCCCACATTTCTTAGAAACGGCTGGGGAATAGGCGGTCACCATGTAAGGTTTAATATTGAGTTTAAGAGTTTCCTTCGAATTTAAATGCGTTTCTTGGAGGAAAATCAGGTCCGCAGCTTCATGACTTAGATAGCTTAGGATTTTCTTCCGTTTTATCGGATTATTAATTCCTTTTACGTTCAATGAGAAAATCTTACATGGTGCCATCAATCGGTACTAGACATTTTAGGTAAGGGCGCTTGAAAACATACAACATAATCAGAATCTGTACAACAATGACATAATCACCGAGTATGCTGGCTAATACACCCCATATTGAAAAGTATGTACCAAAGTAACTTAGAGAAGAAGCAAAACCCCCAATGAATATGGCGACCATATGTCTGCGGGAGGAGGCCCTAGAGAGGAAGATAGAGACATAAAAAAAAAGAAAAGAAACACCAGAGTCCATAATTAACACTGTCTCTGATACTCATCGAGGCTACTGTGGGTAGATGGAGTCGGGTCACAGATATCATCAAAAATAAGGCAACAAACCGCCCTTGACAGGCTCTTTGCTGAGCCGCGGTAAATCCAATAGGGCAGGTACAGCGGATATGAGAATACTTGCAGGAATATTCTGGAAGTCAGCGCATCAAGTCGGCTTCTTTAGAATCCAAAAACTCCGCTAGTAGATCAGGGTCCTCAAATGTTCTTGTCTGATTGTGAAGCGTGACTCGGAGCTTGGCCGGGTACATCAGGCCATAGCGTGCTTGTAGTTGTTGAAGCCTCGGCCGGAATTCCAGAAAGCGCTTTCGGCGGTCGACCGTGGGTTTAGCCAAGTCAGGATAGAAGGAGATCTTGTGGCTCTCAAACTCCATATGGCTCTTTGCCCGAGAGGCACTGAGAATTTGCTCCATATGTTGATATCTCAAAAGTCGAAAGATGATAGGCCGCGGGGTCTTCCTGTTGAGCGTTATGTTTGTGGGTACACGATGAGCGCGATCGATCTCCAATTCTTTGGTAAAGGTGATTTGGAGCAGGGAAGGGAGGATTTTGCATAAAAACTCCTTCATGTCTCCCGATTCCGCTCCCTCCGGTATGCCCACGAGTCGTAGGTTGTTGCGGCGCGCTCTATTATTGCCATCTTCCACTTCTTTCTGCAAGGCCCGCACCTGACGTTCAACTTTGTCGAGTTTGGACAACCGGGCCGAATGGGAGTCTAATATGCTCTCCATTTTGTCCTGACGCGAAGAGAGCCCCTCTAGCCTGCCCTGCAGTACACCAAGATCTTCCCGCAGCGCTCGGAGTGCTTCACCGTTTGACTGCACGAGGTCCTTAACCCCTCTAATCTCTGCGAGGATTTCCTGCTGCATTTCGGGGCCCTCGCGCAAAGCCAGCCCCTTCTGCGGGGACGGGGGTTCAGTTTTGGAGCGTTTGCCGTGAGAAGCCGCTGGAGATCCAAATTCCAGGCGCGTAGGTTTGGTCCCCGCCATCTCACCAATGTGCCCCGGCAAGATCAGAGCAGAAGTTCAAGTATGTCCGGTGTTAATTCAGGATTCTGAGTAGGCCTCTCGGGAGCCTCAGCGTTATGCGACCATCCCGCTGGACATCGGGCTCCGCCCCCCCGTGTTATGTTTGTTCTAATAAGTTGCCACACCCCACGCCATATTTAGCACCCTACATTGCTCAAGCTGATGTCCATGATGGCTCAAACTGACCATGCGGGTTGTGCAGTGGTGGCGTTGCTTGACTTGGATGAGCTGTGGTTGCCTGATGAGGGAGATGGTGTCCTTGGGGCTGTGGCACTGGTCATGGGTGCAGTCCTGCTGCAATACAGACCTGCAGCTGTGGAGGCTCCACAGGCCAAGGTATATCCAGCATGGCACCGTAGGCATGCCAAGGTGCACCCTTGCTTGCCTCGCCTCTACAGGCCCAGGCCATGCGTGAGGATCAGGTCATCTCCCTCTACCGTCTGAGCATGGGAGCTATTAGGGAGCTCTATGAGGATCTAAGACCTGACCTCGAGCTCCGGACTGCACGGTCACATGCCATTCCAGGATTGGCCAAGCTCCTGGGTGCCCTGCATTTCTTTGCCTCTGGCTGTTTCCAATCCTCGGTGGCTGCAGTGGGTGGGATGAGTAGGCCCACCTTCTCACGCTGTCTCCATCAGGTACTCCGGGCCATGGTCAGCCGGATTAGGAATTACATTATGATTCCTAACATTGGGCAACAGTGGGGGGCCATGGGCCAGGCATTCCAGTGGATTGCAGGGATACCACATGTGATGGGAGCTATTGATTGCACACATGTTGCCCTGGTCCCACCCAGAGACAGGGAGATGGCATTCCACAACCGCAAACACTACCATTCTGTGAATGTTCAGGTTGTTTGTGATGCAACTATGTGTATTCTGAATGTGGTTCCCCAGTTTCCAGGGTCCGCCCATGACTCCCATATCCTGCATCACTCAGCACTATTCGGACAATTTGAGGTCAGACAATATGGGGACTGTGTCCTGCTGGGTGGGTATTAACCATCTCTAACATGCACATATTGTCCCTGTGTCCTGGGGGCCCTGCACCTCTCACAGGTGGGACAGGGTCACCTTTGGTGTTCCATTCAGGCCTTCTGACTGTATATCCCCTGCGATACACATGATATGGCATGCTGCATCTCAGATGTCTTTTCAAAAGAAATTACGGACACAGTCCATCAGGCTGTGGCATACCACTGCCCATCTGATGTCTGTTATACGTGGTCTCATTGCCGATTTTGACCCCTGCATGTCTCTCCCTGCATTGTGGTTGTGCAGAACTAACATTGTGTGGGGCGGTGTCCTCCAGCACGCCATGTCACCATCACTGGGGACATGGACACATAAGTTTGTGTGTTTCTACACTTAACTATGTCTGCCATATGTGTGTCATTGCTCTTCTGTGTATCTTGGCACACGTGTGGGTAACA
This sequence comes from Ichthyophis bannanicus, assembly GCA_033557465.1. Lineage (NCBI taxonomy): Eukaryota > Metazoa > Chordata > Amphibia > Gymnophiona > Ichthyophiidae > Ichthyophis > Ichthyophis bannanicus. The sequence goes on from CM066031.1 coordinate 1,323,997,378, forward strand.
CTGTTTCCAGGTACCACTGCTGTATTGAACAGGTCTTTTGAACAGACCTGCTCAAAGCACATATGGTCTGTTCCTCCATGGGGGTGTGCAACACAGATTGGTTGGCAACACCTACGGCACACGGCCTCGCCTCATACACATACGCAAATGTATATGTGTCTGTCTTGGTTGTGTATCCCTAGTTGACTCTGTCTGCAATGTGTGTGTGTGTATGTGCTACCGGGGGGGCTGGGTTGGCTCACATATTCATTTTCCTGCTGTACTGTGTGCTGGGGGACAACCTCCATTGACCTCGTCTGTGACGTCACGTGGCTGGCACTGTGGTGACACGTTGCATCACACATCTCTGCTCTGTATTGGGCAGCATTGGTGTGTAGTTTCAGCCATCTTGGCTATACCCCTACTGTATATGTTACTGTGACAGCATGTGTGTGTGCACTGAACCATGGCCATCACATTATTGCATGCATGTGCATCTCTGCCCCATTCCTGGTGCAATGCCATGTGTCCGCCTGCTGCATTCAGGGATACCACTCGTGGCTTTTGGATACAGGTGGTTGGTGATGTGATTGGTCTGGTTACAGTTGATGTGTGTTGCCCTCATTGCCCCTCCCCAGTGTCCTGTATCTCACACTTTTAGGCACTGGCGCACAGCTGCCATGTGCCATTATGTGACGTCATCTGTGTGTGTGTCATCATGTATCTGTTGACCTTTCACACGTAGATGCTTGTGCGCATTTGTGTGTCCACCAGTTCATGATTGACCTTACCATATTTCTGTCTGCAGGTTATGCGGGATATGGCTGTCATGCCTGGTTGCTGACCCCTGTGCATCTTCCATGGACACGTGCAGAGATGAGGTCCAATGAGGCCCATGCCTCCAGCCGCTCAGTCATCGAGCACACCTTTGTCATTCTGAAGAGTCACTTCAGGTGTCTGGATAGGACCAGTGGGGCCTTACAATCCAAACCCATGACTGTGGCACAGATCACTCTGGCCTGTTGCATCCTCCACAACATTGCACTCAGGCACAATATCTGGGTCGACATTAATGAGGATCTGGAGGAGGATCCGCTGTGACCTCCTGTACATGGCCGTGGTGACACACATGCGGGGATGGCAGTCAGACAACATCTTATCAAGGAGCTGTTCTCATGTAAGTCCTGCATATGTGGGGATATGCATATGTGTATACATGTACATACTGCCGTGTTTGTTTCTGGGCTCTCTCTGGACATATGTATGTTTCACTTCTGTCTTTGCATCCCCAGGAGTAGCTTATGTTCCTGGCCATTGCTGTGGTGCAGTGGTACCTGTGTGTACGTCATTCAACCTGCAGGTGACTGTGGTGGGTAGACATAGCGGTACCTGTACTGTGTGGGCAATGCAGTATAGCACATTTCTGTGTTTCTCTGTCCACTGCACATATGTTGTTGTGCACCTCTTTGGCCTGCACCTCCCTACCCCATATGTTCCATTTTGCAACCATATGGCCATTAGTTCATGCCACGTTCTGGGTTTTCAACACTGTATTTGTAGCAACTGTGACGGAGCTGTGTGTGTCTGCAGGTGCAGAGTGTGGTGGTGGTGGTCAGCACATACACCCTTCCCTAGCATTGTGCCATTATACATCAGTGTCTCCTTACATGGAATGTGATGCTTGCCTCCACTGGTCTCAGCTTATGCTTACAGAGGCCATATGCTGTTGGCGGCATGCTCTCCCCATCTCACTGTGTGTGTGTGTCTGTGTTTTTGGGACATGTCTATGTGATGGCACACTCTGCTACCCTTGAGCGTTGTCTGGTGCTAGGATGTGCCTGGACACTTCTGCGGTGGTGCTCACTGCTCTATCTCTAACCCTGTGCTGGTGCCCTTGTGTACATTGCACGTATTTACACATGTCTTCTATGTTTTTGACTAACCTGTCTCCTGCTTGCTGCCAGTCCACTATGCATCAACGGTTCTGTTTCACGCATCTCTCCAGACCTTGGACAGGTGGAATTGATGACTCGATATGCGGACATAGTGATTCCACACATTTCAATGACATACTCTGCCTTTACTGTGACCTCTTGTGGCCGTTGCCTGCCTCAGACAGTCCCTATCGGACACCTGCTGCACACAGATGGTACGTTGCATGTTTGATCTGTTGTGACTCACATCACACTTCACATGTTTCTTATGGGCTGTTTGTTTTGTCGTGGTCCTCTGTGGGATCTATGTGCACCAACACTGCTGGACATTCTGTGGCCCACTGGGAAGCCTGTGTGACATGGCCATAGACATGACCATGTCGAGATGGCAACCTGGTCAGCCATGCCAACTCAAGCTGTGGGCAACACGCACTGTGCTTTGTGTTGTGATCGTGTCCTGTTTGCATGTCTGAGGTCTCATTATGTACATATTGTGGTTTCTTTCTCTGCATTGTGACCTTATGTTGTGTACAGCATACCATGACCTGTTTCTTCTCCTTCTAACACAGGGCATAGCAAACACACACAGCACATCTACAACACTGCAACTGCTGTACCCATCACAGTACCATTGGTGGACAGAGCACCTCCATGCAATGATCCCTGGGGGATGGTGGCATTGGGTGATGGGCCTCAGTGAGTGGGACACATGCCTATGATGGACATATGATGGACATATGATGGAAGGACAGACTAGATAGGCCATGTGGTCTTTTTCTGTCATCGTATTTCTATGTTTATTTGTTTCTATTGTTTGACTGATACTTTGTGCAGAACAGGGATGACTAACACAACGTTGCTGCCGTGCTCTGGCCGTGTATCTTGGTCATCGCAGGGGACACACAGAACACTCTGCATTACTGTGGCACACTGAGATGTCACACATGACCTTGCATGCCCATGGATCTGTGACAGTCGTAACGGGTCATGTGTGGTTGCAGACGACATTTTCACTGTGGACAATGTGTACTGGTCCATACATGTACAGCAGGACATCACATACTTGCTATATGTTGTACTTCTATCTGACAATGTGTTGATATGTGTGGGCCATGTGTGTGACATGCAGTGCAGTATATCCACTTATGTTTGGGTCAATAGGTGCATGCGGTCATTCTGTAGACCCTGTTTCTATGTCTGGCTACCTTATACGTGGACACGACACACTGTTTACCACCACACCACTGTGATGCATGCCACCATCTGTGATTGCTTTTTGACCCTCGCAGGGGGTGTTACAGTTCATCTGGGGCACCACTCTGTCATGATTCAACATACACAGTGCATGTGCATTTGCCTGATTTCGGTTTTGCAAATGTGCATGTGCCTATGTGGATTCTGTGTGGGTTAGTGCACCATTGTGAACCTTTCATTCTACCTCCACATACATGTGATTGTGTGTGGTTCCTCTACAGATGTTCCCTTGTACATTGATTTACCTACCAATCAATGCATGTGTGCCCAAACCTCTTTATCACATGGCATTGTGCCACTCACATTGCACCATTACCTTAGCTGTGGGGCGGTGGGTGTCTCTTTTTTCTGCCTTAGGTTGTGCATTTCCTGTACATTGGCATATATGTGATGCTTCTGTATCCACAACACCCATTGCAGCAGGCTATCTGCATGGTGCTACCTCTATGTCTGTGAGGTTCGGCTTTGTTTGTTCTTTGGCATCATGTGCGTCTCCTACCTCTTTCCATGTCCTCATTTGGCCTTGTGTAACTGTTTTTGCTCCCATTTTTGCATTAAAGGTGTTTATGTACATGTGTACCTGACGTCTGCTGATTCTCAGGCACATCACAGACTGTTGAATGGCCATTTACACTGCTGTATGACCCACTGATACACACACATATGGTCTACACAGTTGAGGGGTGGTGCTGGGGCATTGGGACAAGACAGTTTTGTAATGTTTCTGCATTTGCCTGTGCACTGCAGATCCACATTACTGTATGGCAGCATGGCATTACATCTATGCATTCTCCATTCCTACCTTATCACCTTGTAGTTGTGTGGGCAGCTTGGTACACCTGCTTGGACTATGCCCCCTGTCAGTTGTGTGTTCCTGTGCTATTCCCATGATGATGTAGACAACATACATCACTGCCATCTGGTTCACTCACATCACTGTGTCGCCAGTTGACCTTTCAGATCATTACCCAATGTGTGTGTTCTATCATACACAAAATGTGTGTGGTGGATCGGACTTTGTGCTTCTGCATTCCTGCCCACAGATGGTTTCACTGCTGTCCACATAGGCATTCCATTTAAACACAGGTACATTCATCACTCCCATGTGCCTGTACAGTTGGATGTCGTCTATCTTGGAGCATTGTGGCTTCTTGTGGGTGGGCATCTCTACTACTTGGGCACATGCATGCCCAGGCTGGTGCCTCTACATCCTCACCTGGGATGTGTGTGTCAGACATAGCTGGCATTGGTGTTCATTGGCACTGGTGCTGACAGTGGTGGCAAGACAGATTGGATATGCACCTGCCTCCTTGTCTACACATCATCCACTGCAGAGATGTTTATGTCTTGCTGTGGCATTATGGGTTGCACACTGGTCTGGGTACCTGTGGACCAGCATTCAATTCCCAAGGTAACATTTGTCAGGCCACATTCCCTGCATTGCTCTGACAGGATCCAGTTAATCATTGTCACTCTTTGATGTACATTATGAGATTTATGTTGCTATGTACACTGCTTTGCTTGATATCATGGGCAGTCTCTGACACCCATTGCATATATATGTGTGTAGACTAGGAGACATCTATCTGTGTATGCTTTTCCAGGCTTGTGTATCCTGTATTGCCAGGCACATATGCCTTTGTGGACATTTCATGACTCCTGTGTGTTTGGTCCTCCACATGCAGCACCTACTGTGTACATGTGCACACCATGCATCTCCTGGACATGATCTGTCCTGCTCATCATCTGTTGATGGACCAGTGACTTTGGTGTGACATGTTGGACAGACATTTGTCTCTGCTGCTGCATCACTACACTGACCATCCTGGACCATTGGCAGTGGTCTGTGTGCCAGCCGTCTGCCGCCTCACAGGGTGCTGAGGGTTTCCATACACACATTCCCTTTGTGGAGACATATTTGTATTGCACTTGTTTTGGTTGTTTGGGATAGTGGTTCAGAACAGGTGTTGGAAAGCCATGGGTTGCAGGTTTGAGTCCCACATGTTTCTTTCCTTTTCTTTTCTTGTGTTCTGCTAAGCCTACCAAACAGTGGCTCCAGCTTCCTCCCCTCTCTGCACACCCTTCCTCTCTTCACTGTGCAGTGCACTGTCCCCTCTGTGCAGCTTATCCATCACATGCTGGTGCCTACATATGGTCCCTTTCTTTGGGATGTCTGGGTGGACAGTTGACTCAGTGGTTTGTTATTGGTGTCCCTGACCTGGGTTTGGCCTCCTCCATGTATTACACAGGGTCAGTTTCACCTACCAAGCTGAGGTGCTGGGGAGGTGAACTCCCCATCTGGGCACCAGCTTTAGAGCACTGCTCTTCATGTGCAGGGCATCATGGTTACCAATGGGTTTACCCATCTTGGCAAACACAGCAGACAGTTTTGGCGGTGACCTGCAATCTTTCTGTAGGCAGCCATTGGTTTGACATATGCCAGGGAGGAGTGGGCCACTGGTTAATACACTGACCTCATAGCCAGGGGTCATGGGTTAAATCCCCTATCAGTCTCATTTTGGTTGGCCTGGCTGATGCACATCCTTCTCATGCCTGTAACAGTCAGACACATATGTGCAATCTGTGCATGCAGCCAGGTACACCCTCACCTCAGAGACCTAACCGATGGGGTCTATAAGGTGCATTAGCCCATGCCGCATTGTATGACGCTACAAAGTAAGGCACCTTTGTCCAACGTGCCATACAATGCACTGTAACACATGTGTCACAGGTGGCACATGTGCGTTGGGTGTGTAGGAACATGCTTTATCATGCAGATGCATTTATATTGTGCCATGTAGTCATGCATGCACTGAACATAGTGGATAGGATGGCGGACAATGTACCAATGCTGGCGTTCTCACGTAATGACCTGCACCTCCTTGCCTACCTCATCTGCAACCGGCAGAGGCACCTGTTCCATGGATACAACAGGCAGCACATCCTCAGGAGGGGGAGGGGTCATGGAGGTGTCTCACCAGGTGTTTCAATGGAGCTGCTGCCTGTCCATATGAGGTACATGATAGGGACTGTCACACACAGCAAGGGGTGCAACACAGTAGCCAGCAATCAGCACACATATCATACAGGGCAACATGAGTAATGGACAGGTCTGTGGTTCAACCTTGACCCCAAGCAGATGAACAGGTTGATGTGCACATGTTAGCCCCAGGCCCAGGTGGCCCCTGGACCATATGGAGAGGTATGTGATACATCCCCTGGACCTTCATGGGTGTGTCTGCTGCTGTATGCCTCCCACACTGGATGACCACATGTGCCACAGTACCGCCATGACCCACTGTGGCATGGGCATATGCACTCCCAGCATATGGTCAACACATGTCTTGGGCACATCATATGGTGGTGCAGTCATGAAGATCAGGTGCATATGTGTCAGCTGTGACAGATGTCCCAACCACCCCTTTGCAACACAGCACATGGATAACTGCACCATGCAGCAGTGCTGGCACATTAAACATGATCTGAACCATGACGCAGCCACAATTGCCATGGAGAACTCATGTCATGCAGGGGCAGAACGTCAGGTAGGCATAGGGTGCCTGAGTTGCAGCACACATGACACATGAGGACCATAAGCACATGGCGTGCCTCACTCGCACACATGCAAGTGGCATTGGCCACAGCTAATTTTGGACCAACAGTGTACTTCAGGGGCGGCACCCTGGTGCCCACATCCATGTATGATGTGCATCTGCCATTAGACAGAGATGTCTGTCCCCTAACAGTCCATTTCCATTGTTGTACCCCCAGGTGGTGGATCTTTGCAGGGGGGCTCTGGAGCTGCAGTTGCATTGCCCTCACCTCCTAAGGAGGCTACAGTGGGGGGCAATGGTCCATGGGAATGGTGAATGATGCAGCCTGTGTGGCCACCTACTATATTCCAATTATGTAGCTGACACATGGGCACCATAGTGATTTCTGCTTTCTCACCACAGCAGATGTTGATGCTGCTGGGACCCCATTTGGATCAGGGCAACAGCTGCTCGGTCCACCGGCACCGGTGGTTGCTGACAATTATGGTGCAGTGGGGGACACGGAGGCGGATGCCACTGAGTGGGAGAGTAGTGGTGTGGGTTTGGGATGGGGAGGGGGTAGTGGGGGATGTGGTGGACAGGGAGGGGGGCTGGGATGGGGGTGGGGTCACAGGACAGCATGGGCCACTGGGGGCCCCTGACACCTTCCCCATGTGTCCAGCAATGGAGGCTGCCTGGGCACTGTGACACCATACATTGCCACAGACTGGACATCTGCAGATGTCACCGCACACACACCAGGTACATGGTGTCTGTGTGATGGCATGTGTGTACACCACCTGTCTGTGGCACTGTGTGCTGTGGCCCGTGCTCAGCAAGCACTGAGCCGCGCCATGGGGCAGGTGGTAGATACCATGTCGCAGATGGCTGGTGAGATGCGCATGCTGCATGAGGCCATGATGGGCAGCGCAGCTCACCAGCCATCCAGTCATGTGGCCCCAGGGGGTGTACGCACCATGGTGCCACATGACACTCCTGCCCTGTGCTTTCCTGTGACACGGGAATACCACAAGGCTGGGGTAGACCCTGACACCCCCTGCTACCACATGGGGGGAGATGTTTTGTACAGGGCCCACCTGTGCTCACCACCTTGTACAGTGACAGCTGTCTGTGTGCCAGCCATCTGCCACCTCACAGGGTGCTATGACTTTCCATACACACATTCCATTTGGTGGTACATATTAGCATTGCAGTTGCTGTGGTTGTTTGGGATAGTGATTAGAGACATGCATTAGGAACCCATAGGTTGTGGGTTTGATTCCAGCATGTTCCATTCTTCTTGTGTTCTGATAACTTTTCCATGCAATGGCTGCAGCTTCGTCACCTCTCCGCACACCCTCCCTTCTCTTCACTGTGCACCACAGTGTGCCCTCTATGCAGCCTATCCGTTACATATGGTCCTTTTCATTGTGCTGTCCAAGTGAGCAGTTGGCTTGGGGGATTGGTAGTGCTGTTGTGATGCTGATGTTAGACACGTTGGTGTGCAGGTTCAATTCTCATGTGCTCCTTTTTGGTTCTGTTCCCCGTTTTGCCCTTGTACACAGACCATCAACACGGCTGTCCCCTCTGCAGGCCCCTGACACCCTTTCTATTTTGGATCTTTGCTCCTTGGCATGCTGTGTCGGCATTCCATTTCATGGTGTGTGTGAATATGTTTATCTGTGTCTCTTGTCTTGTCCCACTTACAGACTGCAATATCAGCTGTGGACATCTGTTCTGCATTGGTGTTGCATCATATACTGGCACACAACATGCGTTTTGCGCGGTGTCCTGCAGTGTTCTTGTATGCAGACATTGCTGTGGAACTCAACATGGTGATGTAGCCTACTGGTTTGTGCACTGACATTCTGCCCACTGGTCATGGGTTTGATTTCTCTTTGTTCTCCTTTTTTATGCCTGTCCTATACAACTATTTGTTATTCCTTTGGACAGTCATATCTCTGCAGATCTGTGCTGCCAGCACATAATACCCTCATCACAGTTGCCAACCATCCTTCTGTCCATCTATCTGCATGTGTCAGCTGTGTGACGTCCTGACTTCATGTGCTGGCTGCTACCCCATGTCCTGCGCTGGTACCCTTTTCTGCATTGCGGCTCTTCATGCTTGCCTCTCCTGTGTCTGCACTGCATAGCACTACTATTCCTCTGTCCTCCTATTATTGCAAATGTCTTGCCACCTCTACCTCCACTGGTTGATATGTATCCCCATCTTCTGCCACCCACTGTCATTGTAGCAGTTTACATTGCCAACACCCTGTGCATCTGTACAGCTGCCTCCGATATGTTTGTCCACTTTACTGGCTGCCACATAGGCTGCACGCAGACTTGGTGGATCCATCAGCTCCCACCTCTCCTTCCTTCCATCACTTGTCCATTGCCTATGCTTGGTGCTCGGTGCAGTGTTAGGGTTACATCTGGGTTTCAGCCTTACATTTCATGCTTATCAACTTGGGCCACCTTACTGACCTTACAGCACCATATCTTGGGTCACCTTAACATCATTGTGGCACCTGGACCTGGGGCACCTTAGGTTACGACACTTTGTGGGGTGCCTTGTAGACTGCCTTATGCTAGGTGCCTTGTACGGCACTTTGTAACGCGTGTTAGCCCAGGGTGCCCTGTACTGCACGTTACCTCACGCAGCTTGCCGTGATGATGCACTGCCCATTCCTTTATATTGTAATGCAGCGAGGGCTGATGAAAGCCCAAAGGAGAAAAAAGAAGCTGTTTTCAGAGAAAAAAAGATGTGCACAAGTTGCAATATTCGCAGGAACCAGCTAGAGGGAGCAGGAGGGCATTCAGATCCTCTTGCAATTTTTTACAATCTTCTTGGGTTTTAACAACTTTAAATAGTTTTGTGTCATCTGCAAATTTGATAACCTCACTCGTTATTCCACTTTCCAGGTCATTCATGAATATGTCAAAAAGCAGCGGACCCAGCACAGATCCCTGGGGTACACCACTATTCACCTTTCTCCATTGGGAAAATTGGTCATTTAGCCCTACCCTCTGCTTTCTATCTTTTAACCAGTTCCTGATCCACAATAGTACACTGCCTCCTATCCCATGACTCTTTAGTTTTGCCAAAAGTCTCTGATGAGGGACCTTGTCAAAGGCTTTCTGAAAGTCCAGATACACAATATCAACCGACTCACCTTTGTCCACCTGTTTATTCACTCCTTCAAAAAAACATAACAGATTAGTAAGACAAGATCTTCCTTGTCTAAAGCCATGTTGGCTGTCTCCCATTAGGTTGTGACTATCTACATGCTGAGTAATTGTATTCTTTATGATGGTTTCTACCATTTTTCCTGGTACTGACGTCAGGCTCACCGGTCTGTAGTTTCCCGGATCACCCCTGGAACCCTTTTTAAAAATTGGTGTTACATTGGCGATCCTCCAATCTTCAGGTATTAGAGATTATTTTAATGATAGTTCACAGATTACTGATAGCAGGTCTGCAATCTCATATTTCAGTTCTTTCAACACCCTTGGATGTATACCATCTGGCCCAGGTGATTTGTTACTCTTCAGTTTATCTAATAGGTGCAGCATGGAGCAGAAAGAGCTCTGCGCATGGATGGCTCTACAGTTTGATCGGCAAGCCGAGTTTGCATGCCAGAACCAGATGCAGGCCCTCCAAGCTTTGCAAGCACAACAGAAGCCGGTCCTGCAAGTCATAGAAGCGTGGTTGGCCCAGCAGAGGGAGATGCTATAAACAGCCAACACCAAGATGCAACAAGCGGCTGTACCAAGTACTCCTATGGAAGGACAATGGACGTGCAATGCCCTATCCGTGGGGAAGTTAAGCGCTACTGATGATGTAGACGACTTTTTAGATTCCTTTGATAGAATCGCACGTTCCGCTGCCTGGCCAAAAGAGCAATGGGCCATTCGCCTAGCAGCGTCCCTCACAGGGGAACCATTGGCGGCGTACAAGGCAATGCCCCCTGCTCTTGCTAATGATTATGAGAAAGTAATTAAGGCTATCCAGGATCGCCTGGGCCTTACACCTTTCTTATATAACCGAATGTTTAGAGCCAATTCTCTCAAGGCAGGCGAAACGCCTAAGGCCTTAGGCCATAGGATACGCAGTTTAGCAACCAAATGGCTAAAGCCTGAGGAGAAGTCAGTAAGTACGCTAATGGACGAAATAATACTAGAACAGTATATGTCTGCAGTACCAAAGAGGGTGCAGAACTTTCTCATTCTGCAGAGTTGCCGCACCACTGCTGAAGCAATAGCTCTTACCGAGCTTTATTTGGAGGCAGAGATGGTCATCCAGCAAAAGGTGGGGTCTCCAAAATGGGCAGTCGGTATGGAGGCGCAGATGTTAGAAAGTGTCTCACGATCTCTACAGAAAGGTTTGAAAAATCCTACTGTTTTGTCAAAAGAAACTGCTAAAAGATATTTCTCATGTGGAAAGAAAGGGCATTTGAAACAGGAATGTTACTTACGTACTGCTCTTGTCGGAGAAAAGCCAAAAGCAATACGTGAGGGATTTGTGTTGAATGTAAAAATACAAGGGGTAAATGCAAAAGCACTTTTAGACTCTGGAGCTGACCAGACTATGATTTCTCAAAAATTATGGTCTGTGGTCAGGGATCAAGGCGAGTCAGTACCAGATCAGCCAGAGGGGAATGTTAAAATAAAATGTATACATGGTGCTGCTACCCATTATCCAGTATATAAATTGTGGGTCAAGGGTTTGGGTATCGAAAAAGAAATGTTAATAGCGGTTATACCTAGGTTACCACAAGAGCTTGTACTAGGCCGAGACTGGCCACAGTTCAGGAGAGGGCTAAAAGAGGGCTTGTCTCCGCAAGAAGCTCTGGTATCCGCTTGCATGCTTGTGGAAAAAACAAAGAAGACTACGGACCCCAAGGAAGCTCTAGTTTCAACTCGCTCGCACGCCCAGACTTCCGAAACTCCCTCTTGTTCCAGAGACGCCACTTTGGGAGACCTTCCTTCTCATGAAGGTTTGATAAATGACTCCTCGGTGAGGGAAAGGAAATCAAAGGCTGAGAAGCGGAAGGAAAGAAAATGTCGCTCTCAAGGTAGAGCCGAGCTTGAAGCGGGAAAAGGGATGCCATGGGTACTCGCGGACTTGATGGAGAAATTCCCCTCCTTCAAAAAGGAACAAAGGGCAGACCCTGCGCTGGCTCGTGCATTTGAGCATACTCAAGAGGAAAAATATACTTTTCCCAGATTCATTATGGAGGAAGAGATACTATATAGAGAAAGTAAGGACCTCCGAACAGGAAACATTCGGAAGCAATTAGTTGTCCCGAATACTTTCAAGTCTCTGGTTTTACGTCTGGCCCATGACCATCCAGTAGGGGGTCATAAGGGAGCACAAGGCACCCTTGATCAGATACTAGCCAGATTCTATTGGCCGGGAGTTTTTAGAGAAACTACTCGCTTCTGCAAGTCTTGTGCCTCATGTCAACGGGTAACTCCTGTGCGCCCGCCAGAAGTACCTCTACTCCCAATGCCAGTAATCTCAGACCCAGTTAGGAGACTTGCCATGGATATAGTGGGACCTCTTATAAAAATGCCAAGAGGATTTCAATATAGTCTGGTGATTATTGACCAGGCCACACGGTTTCCGTGGGCGGTGCCTCTGAGGAATATTTCGGCAAAGTCCATTGCTGCTGAATTGATTAAGTTATTCTGCGAGGTGGGGTTCCCACAGGAGGTGTTGACTGACAGGGGCAGTAACGTTTTGTCCAAGTACCTAGCCCAGGTGTGGGACGCCTTCGGCATTCACCATCTGAAGACTGCGGCATACCATCCCCAATGCAATGGCTTGGTTGAGCGTTTGAACCAAAGCATAAAGCAGATGCTTAGACGGGCTTTGGACGGAGAAATGACCGAATGGGACACCATGCTACCATTTGTTCTGTACGCGTGTAGGGAGAGAACACAGAGTTCCCTAGGTACCTCCCTCTATGAACTTATGTATGGACGAACACCAAGAGGCATACTGGATGTCTTGCGAGAACAATGGACGGAACCCGTCGGTGATGAAGTAGGAATACCTCTATTTTTGAAGAGTCTAAGGACTCGCCTGGAACGAACCTCTCGTTTGGCTGAAGAGAAACTGAAAGAGAGCCAAAGAAAACAAAAACAGTATTATGATCGACGTACAAAACCAAGACAACTGGAGGTGGGGGAGAAGGTGATAGTCCTAGTATCTGGTTCAACTCCCATATTTGAAGCTCAGTGGAAGGGACCTTACAGGGTTATCAAGCCCATCAGTCCAGCTTCCTATCTGGTCCAAGATAAAAAGGGACATAACCAGGTCTATCACGTGAACATACTCCGGCCTTGGCATGAACGGTTAGCTTTGCTGGCATCTACAAAAAACATATCCAACCCCAAAATGTTACAAGCATACAACAGTCGACTAGAGTGAAAAACAAGTCAGCTGCAGAAGGATGTGGTAACGCAGATTACGTGCTGCGCGGAAGAAGGTTCCCCAGCCCGTAATATTTTAAGAAGGGGGATATGTAATGCAGCAAGGGCTGATGAAAGCCCAGAGGAGAAAAAAGAAGCTGTTTTTCAGAGAAAAAAAGATGTGCACAAGTTGCAATATTCGCAGGAACCAGCTAGAGGGAGCAGGAGGGCAATCAGAGAGACTGAAGGGCCACGCCCAGCCGGTCACGAGGAACTGAAAACCAGCTCCCAATCCTCAAAGGCAGGAGTGCTTTATAAGGGGAGAGTGGAAGACTGGAGAGGAGAGAGGTTGAAGTGGAAGCCTGATTCCTCCGGAGCTAGGAGAGAGGAGAGGTTGAAGTGGAAGCCTGATTCCTCCGGAACTAGGAGAGAAGAGAGGTTGAAGTGGAAGCCTGATTCCTCCGGAGCTAGGAGAGGAGAGAGGTTGAAGTGGAAGCCTGATTTCTCCGGAGCTAGAGGATCACCAGGAGTGAGAGGTGACTCGCCAGGAGCTGAGGAAGGACCTAAGGAGGGACCAGCTCAAGCTAGAGAGAGAGCTGTTTTCCCAAAGAGGCAAAAGCACTGTACTAATTGCAGGCAGAAGCCAAAGGAGAATCAGCTGGGGAAGCTAAGCCACGCTGAGCAGGAAAGCCAGGAGCTGGGCTTATGCAGAAGCAGGCGCTTACCAGGAGAATGAGTTCAAAGGCTGCAAGGTAAACCAAACTTTCGAAGAAAAGGATTTCATCAAGCTGCTGACTGTGAGAGGCAAGCAATTGAAGAAAGCCATTTACCTGCTTGTTGCTGCAATACAAGGTATGATAAATATATGCCTATGAAGAAAGCTATAAGTGTTAAAGACTATAGCAAAGCTGCTATAAAACCTCTAAGAAGAGAAAACACATTTAATCCTAATACAGCACGTGGCCGACGCCCTAGGCTAGGCCAAGGACATTGGCAAGTACTGCAAGAGATATACAAAACACCTGGAGCTGTTTCCCCAGGAACTAGGGATACAGAGTCAGACATATCTGACTATGAGCCGATGCAAGTGGAACTGGCCGGAGAATTATCAGACCAGGAAATGGATTGTACTCTCTATGTTTCTGGTAGCATAGAGTCTTTGCCAGACTTGTGAATTGCTTGACTTGCTAACCGAGCATTCTTTAATTGACTAAGCACTGCTATTCCTGTGAAATTCAACAGTTTTGCTTTAAACCCTGAGTTTTCTTTCTTACCTGAATTAAGGACATTTACTTTGAGTTGTAACCCAACAATTGGAACCACTGTGTAAAGGGAATAAAAGTCTTCTTTTTCCCACCACTCTGCTTTAATGGTTTCTTTAAAGATTGGAGCTAAAAACTACAAGGACCGAGTGCCTTTTAGCCCTTAAAAGACTCTCCTATCTTAATATTAAAATTTTTATGTCCCACCTGCCCTGGCGTCCACTGGCCACCAGGGAGGCGTGCCGACAATATGGGCAACCGGGAGACCTAACGCGGGGAACATTACCGCAAGTTTAGTAAACATACCCCTATGTGTTAATACATGCTAACTGCTTCTGTAAGCAGTTAACATGACATGGAAGCTGGAATGGGTAGAGACTGTGCTTGACCGTTAACAGGAGGGTAGTTTCCAAGAAGTAGGTAATGCTGCACATTTAGCTGCATTTTGATTGGTGTAGTTACATGTAACAAACCTTGTGTTAGCTGCAGTACAATTAATACATGGTAATGACATTTCCTCTGAGTTAACTGAACGGGAAACCACTGGCTATGACTCCAACAGCTAAGCAGAGGTTTTGCAGTTATTAAAAAATAAATTTTGGCAATTAATGCATAGTAACTGCAACATTTGACATTTAAGGGGAATTCGATAAAGGTTCTTCCATATGTTCTTCCATATGTGTGCAAAAGGTCTTTTATAAAATGTTGTGGCTGATGACGTGGGCATAAGTATCAGTTCCTATAAGATGACAATTATTTATCAGACCACTGTATGTAGAGGGCCCCAGGGCATAGCTTGGGCAGAAAAAGGTGGAGTTGCAATGCACATGAATATTTTATAAAATACTTAGGTGCATCCATAAGGGGGAATTTTATAAAGGAGCAGTGGCCTAGTGGTTGGGGCAAGGTACTACATGCCGGAAGGTCGGTGGTTCAAATCCCACTAGAGGACAGCAACCTTGGGCCGGAAGGACTGGAGTTTCTAGTCCCACAGGTGCTCCTTGTGGTCTTGGGCAAGCCACTTAACCCTCCATTGCCCATGTTCCCTGTATTATTGTATGTGTCTCATATCCCCTCGTGTTAAATGTATCCCCCAACCGCTTTGACCCGGTGAAAAGCGGGATATAAATGCAGCTAAATAAATGAATAAAAGATATTTAGCCCTACATACTAGTTTGCACTATGAAAAATAGATATGTATCTGTATGCAACTCAGGTGCATTCTCTTGAAGTGTGAAGCCAAAAGAAGTGAGAAGTACAACCATGGTCCTTTGTTAATGAACCCAAAATGGCCACATTTCTGCAAAGCGTTTGTCAGGGGGAAATTCAAAGAGAACATTGGTACAATCAAAATAAATAATACATGCAACATGCATAAAATGCTCTAACTTGTAAATTAAAAGCAATATAAAATGAATGAATATATATCAATTAATAACATAAAATCATAACAAAGGTTGAACTAAAAAATAACTAATAAAAATGTAGAAAGTTAAACAAATTATTTCATAAAATCATAAATAATAAATATAGTGAAAACACTGAACAGACTCCCAATGTAAAATTAAGTTATCTATAATAACATTGTGGCATAGAAAGGGAATGGAAGAAATAATCTGTAAACCATTTGACGAAAGAAAGTAAAATCCAGATGACACATTCAAACAGTACACCAAATTGTATTATTGCCCCCCTTTAGGTTCTTAGGTAGCCCCCCTTCCTCTCCCCCTCCTTCCCTCCCTTCTCCCTTCCCCTTCTTCTCTTAACCCCCACCCCCCTCCTGCCCTTCCCTGCCTTCCCCCTCTTCCCCCTTGTATTTATCACATTTATTCTATTGATTGTTTTTATTGTTTTTATTGTTGTTAATGTTTCTTATCCATTCCTTAGCACCCTCAATTGTTTTCAATTATTTATTTATTTCTTACTTCTATTTGCCCTCCTTGCAGTTTTATTCTATTAGAGCTTTTTTATTTATTTAATAGATTTGGTTCTTCCAATATGTCTCACTGCCCTCCCCTTAAGTTGGTTTGTGCCATCTCTTTTAAGATTCTAATATCCTCGATGTTCTTCTCCTTGCCGTTTTAAAGCTTCCTTTTAATGTTTGCCTTTTCACTATAAATTATTTATATTGGTACTTTTTAAATCAGCCCGATTTCTCAAATTTTACTATTTGGAGCATTTTTATAGTCCTTTTCCTCACCTTGTTTCATTCCTCCTTAAAGTGGTTTGGCGTCAGGCTGCCATTCCCTTACACTGCTTGATCACAGAACGCTGCTCAGGAGACTTCCTTTTACCCTTTCTTTTGCTCTGGTTCCCTTTCAACTTCAGAATATTTCTTTAACACAAAACATATTGATGGTTCTATAGTTGGAATATCCCTTAAGACAAGATTAACTTATATGTTTCTCAGTTATTGTCCTTTTGTAGTGCTCAGCTGCTCCGCGGCTTTTTTCCTTTCATCTACCTTTTTAAAAAAGTGTATATGAATTGGCAACATTCAGCAACAGTTGGTTTGCAGCTTGTCGTGCTGTGAGGGCTTGCGTGTATCAGTGATGCTGAGAGCTAAACTATCGGTAGTTTAACTACTGGCAGGGTCTCCCAAGATGGACAGGTCTCAGCTGAGGTGCCAGACCAAGACAAACCACCCATCTGGGCAGCAGCAGAATGGGACAGTGTTGACGGCGGAGGATCACATTTTTGTGATAACGGCAACAACACCAAACTTAAACTGCGCGGAAGAAAGGCCCGGCAATCTACTTCTGTATCTTGCCATGAAAACCCAATGGATAGTTACAACAAAACAAATTGTGCTATGGTGCTGGAAGATGAGACCCCCAGGTCAGAAGGCACTCAACTAGCTACTGGGGAAGAGCTGAAGACTTTTCAGAGTAAAGCCAGCATTTATGATGTGGTTGGATCAAAGCCCTCGGGAAGTTTGACTGCTGATGTAGCTGCGCATGAAATGAGAGTCAGAAGCTGTAAAGATGTCTTACACATTGGAACATGGAACGTACAAAGCATGAACCAAGGGAAGTTGGAGGTGGTCAAGAATGAAATGGAACGTATACAACTTGATCTGTTGGGTGTCAGCGAACTGAAATGGACTGGCATGGGGCACTTTGCATCAGATGATCACATGGTCTACTATGCTGGAAATGAAAGACAAAGAAGAAATGGTGTTGCATTTATAATAAAGAAGAAACTTGCAAGAACTGTAATGAAATACAATACAGTCAGCGAACGCTTAATCTCTATTCATCTACGAGGATTGCCTATCAACACAACTATAATTCAAGTATATGCCCCAACAACAGCTGCAGAAGAGAATGAAATTGAAGAGTTCTATGAACAAGTACAAGCTGAAATTGACAGAACATGCAAACAGGATATCCTGATAGTCATGGGTGACTGGAACGCAAGGTTGGCAACAAAGAAGAAGGCAAAGTAGTTGGAAAATATGGACTTGGCAACAGAAATGAAGCTGGAGAAAGACTGATAGAATTCTGCAAGACCAATGATCTATTCATCTCAAACACCTTCTTCCAGCAACACAAGCGGCGACTGTACACATGGACTTCACCGAATGGATTATATAAAAATCAAATTGACTACATATGTGGAAGTCAACGATGGAAAAGCTCTGTAACATCAACAAAGACAAAACCTGGAGCTGACTGTGGTACAGATCATCAACTACTAGTATGCAAACTCAAGCTAAAGTTGAAAAAGAGCAAACCACTCATGAATACAGCAAAATATGACCTTGAGAATATACCACTGGAATTTAAAGACTGCCTGCAAAATCGATTTTCTGCTTTAGATACAAATGACAGAGCTCCGGAAGAGTTATGGAATGACATCAAGAAGGTTGTGTTGGAAGAAAGCGAGAAGTCTCTACAAAAGGTGAAAAAGCAAAAACGGCCAAAATGGATGACGGAAGAAACTCTGAAAATTGCCCAGAAATGCAGAGAAGCTAAAGCCAGAGGAGAAAGAAAGACAATCGCAGAACTCAACAGAGATTTCCAACGTGCAGCAAGACAGGACAAGGAAAAGTACTACAATGACACTTGCAAGGAAATAGAAGCAGAAACTATTAGAGGAAGAACAAGATCGGCTTTCCTAAAGCTACGAGAGTTAAAGAAAAAGTTCCAGCCTCGAACTGGAATGTTACAAGATGCTCAAGGTTCTATGTTGAATGATGCTGAGAAGATCAAGAAAAGGTGGAAGGAATATAGAGTTTTTATATGATAAAGATCAAGTGGACCAACAGCCGTTTCAACCTGTACCTTATGATCGGGAACCATTGGTGATGAAAGAAGAAGTTGAAGCAGCATTGAAAGCCTTATCAAAGAACAAAGCAGCAGGCATTGATAGCATTCCCATAGAAGTATTGCAGCAATCTGATGCAGCTGTTACCGTACTCACAAGGCTCTGCCAAGAAATATGGAAGACAACATCATGGCCAACTGACTGGAAAAGATCTGTGTTTATACCAATACTAAAGAAAGGTGATCCAACTGACTGTGAAAATTATCGCACAATCGCTCTGATCCCACATGCCAGCAAGATTCTACTGAAGATTATTCAAAAGAGACTACAACCATACCTGGAACAAGAACTACCTGAAGTGCAAGCAGGGTTCAGGAAAGGGCGAGGAACGAGAGACATCATTGCGGATGTGAGATGGATCCTTGAAAAGACTAAAGAATACCAAAAGGATATCTATTTGTGCTTTATCGACTATAGCAAGGCTTTTGACTGTGTAAACCATGAGAAACTCTGGGCCACATTAAGAAGCATGGGTATACCAGAACACCTGATCGTTCTCTTGCGCAATCTGTACATTGATCAAGAAGCAACAGTTCGAACGGAACAAGGAGAAACAGAATGGTTTAAAATAAGCAAAGGTGTAAGACAAGGCTGCATACATTCCCCCTACCTGTTTAATTTATATGCAGAACAAATCATCAGAGAAGCAGGATTGTATGAAGACAACAGAGGTGTGAAGATTGGTGGAAGACTCATCAACAACCTTCGCTATGCTGATGATACCACATTACTGGCTGAAAGTGAAGATGATCTGAAACATTTTCTTCTCACAATCAAAGAACATAGTCTCAAAATGGGCCTGCACCTTAATGTAAAGAAGACAAAGATCATGACAACTGGCATAATCAACAGGTTCATCGTTGAAGGAGAAGAAATTGAAATTGTGAACAACTTTAACCTACTTGGATCAACTATCAATAAAGAAGCAACAAGCAGTCAAGAAATCAGACGACGCATTGCTCTTGGCAGAATGGCTATGAAAGACCTAGATAAGATTCTCAAAAGCAGAGATGTCTCTCTCCATACAAAGATTCGACTTGTTCAAGCCATGGTATTTTCAATAACATCATATGGATGTGAAAGCTGGACAGTGAAAAAGATAGACAGGAAGAAAATTGATGCCTTTGAATTATGGTGCTGGCGGCGAATACTGTGTATACCATGGACTGCCCGAAGAACAAACCAGTCGTACTAGAGGAGATCAAACCTAAGCTTTCCTTAGAAGCTCAGATGACAAGACTTCGACTTTCATACTTTGGACACATCATGCGAAGAGAGAGATCATTAGAGAAAGACATTATGCTTGGCAAGATAGAAGGTCAACGCAAAAGAGGAAGGCCAGCAATGAGATGGATCGATACAATAACAGCAGCTCCGGGTCTTTCAACATTGAGCCGCCTACTGAAGACCGAACACAATTTAGGATAGCTATCCAGAGGGTCACCATGAGTCGACTCCGACTCGACGGCACTTAACAACAACAAACGTGGATTAATTTCATGGCTGACGTGTCCCAATTAGATGCTATTCCGTTGATTTTCCCTAATATCTGTTTGTCGTACGCAGCGACAGGAGTCGCTTAATTTTTCAAAAGCATCCTTTTTCTCGCAAGCATGCTGTCATTACATTACTGTGTTGCCAAGCTTTTATGTGGCATTGCTTTTTAAGGTTTGAAATGTCCTTTTTGTTTCCCTTTGCAACCAGTAACATTTTTCACTGTGTTGATTCTTTCTCTTCCCCCCCTCCTTTTTTGAAAAAAATACATACTTTGATAACTACTATTTTTATTTTGTCCATGAACTTCTGCCCACACTGTCAGTCTGTCATCTTCTAATGGATTTCTTTCATGTATTTTAAAGCTGAGTTGTGCCGGCTTTGCCAAAGCCCCACAATCAAAAGGATTTTACATGCAACTTGTCTCGCTGTTTTTTTACGAGTATGAATGTTTTTAGAATATCAGTGATACTTTCTAATGACCACAAGTCAAATGAAATTTTTTTTAAATTAAAATTGGTCGTTTGTTTGAGTTTTGTTTCTTGCACTTATCATCTTTTTTAATATATCATTTGTTTAACTTAGAAGTAGTGATTTGAGAGCTTTGTGGTCTTACTTATTAGTGCTCTATTTTGTGACTGGTTCTATTTCTCTGTTTACATTATACAGAGTAGTGCCTATGATTATTATTGATACCATCAACAATTCTGTTTGTCCCCATGCTTATGTTTAAGTTCTCTGTGTCCTTCAGCCTCCCTCTAGGTAATATGCATGATGTGACCCTACACAATTGGGTGTACTGTTTGAATGTGTCATCTGGATTTTACTTTTTTTCATCAAATAGTTTCCAGGTTATTTCTTCCCTTCCCTCTCTATGCCACAATGTTGTTATGGTTAAATGAATTTTACATTGGGTGTCTGTTCAGTATTTTTTCTATGGGCCCAATTCAGAGAGGTGATTTGCGGGGCTGCATGTCTCGGCGGCTAGAGCAGCAGTATGGGGACAGCCAGCTGGGGATAGGAGGGGGCGGAGTCTGGGCAGAGTGGGGACAGGCCAAGATGGCAGGATGTACAGGGCCGATTCTGGTCATGCGCCTGTACATCCTGCGGGTGTTAGGGGGAACATGCTGCTTATTCCACCTTGAAGGTGGAATAAGTAGTATAAATAGAGCAATTGGGGCCAGAAACCTCTGCAGAGGTCAGGACCGGGAGGCAGGTAGGTCACCTACCCCCTCGATCCAGGCCCCAGCTGCCTAGCCATGGGTTGGGCAGCGGGGAAGAAGAGGGTTGGTGCTGCTGGTGACAGGGGAGCCTGCAGGGAGGATGTCCCCGCAGGCATGCAGGGGCATGCTGCACCATCCTCGGGCCCGATTCTTTATGCCGTGGGCCCATCCTGCTCAGGGTCATCCGGATGGCCCGGATGTGCCCATTTCTGAATCAGGATCCACATTTATCATTTATCATTTTATGAGATAATTGTTTTAAACTTTCTAAGTTTTTATTATTTATTTTTTAATTCAACCTTTGCTTTTTATTCGTTTATGTTATTAGTTTATATATTTTGTATTCATTTTATATTGCTTTTAATTTACAAGTTATAACATTTTTATGCATGTTATACATATTATTTATTTTGATTGTACCAATGTTCTCTTAGAGCTTTCTCCTGATGAAGACTTTGCCAAAACGTGGCCATGTTGGATTCATTAATAAAGGACCGTGGTTGTACTTCTCGCTTCCTTTGGCTTCTTGTTCTGCGAGAGTGTATATGCTTTCCTGTGGACTTTCCATAAAGAATGTGCATAGGTTCTAAAGTGCTGTAACACGGAAGATCTGCCCTCTGCCTCAGAAGCACAGAAATCTGCTGTTTGCAGTTTAGATTCTGACAGGCAGGCAAGTCACAAGGTTCCCGGTTACCATAGGCAACGTAAACAAACTCAGACACGGGGTCTGCAGTCACGCCTAGCTAGTAAGCATTCCCCAGCTGCTGATGAAAACGGCTTTCACCTGTGCAAGGGAACGCCCAAGAAGCTGTATAAAAAATGCTCAGTGCAGTCAGAGTTAGACTGGCAGGACACGAGAAATTTGCAAGACTGGCAAGACCCGAGAGACTTGCAGGACTCAGAAGAAAACTCAGAATATTCAGGAAATACAGACACAGAGTCAGAACTGCCTGAAACGTCTAGCAGGAAGTCACAAAGAAATTCACAGAAAGAAACACGGAGAGTTTCACACAGAGAGGGCAGCTGTAAGAAGCATTTACCTCTGACGCAGCTTGAATTTCCTAAGCACCGGGCTGTGCTGAATGAATGGGAGGCAGCAAAAGGCTGTATGTATCTGAAAAGCATGGCAGCTTAAAACAGTTACAAATGCTAGAGAGGGAAAGAAATGCTATTGAAGATATGTGTATGTCTGACCCTGAAGAGCGTGTGCCAGTGAAACCCTGCAAACGATTTCCAAGAGAGAAATCTTCACCTAATAGAAGAGAACAGTGTTATGGTTTACAGCCAAATGTAAAAGGCAGGAAGTTTAAAAGTTTTAAGGATAAAGCTTACTCAGAGAAAGGTGTCTCTCCTTCCTGCTATTACAAGTTATATGACAGCTTTTTGCCCTGCTGTGAAGAAGGCTGTTCAGAGAGCACTGATAGAGATACGGGACTAAGAAAGGTGCAAACTTTCTGTTCTAATGAAAATACTGTAAATGATAAAGCAAAGTGTGAGCCTATGATTACAGAGGCTGGTATTGAAAGCACATGTGATGAAGCCATGGATTGTACGCTGTTGTTATCCGATATGGTTTCCTCCTTATGCTGAAGCCAGGATAAGAGTGCCTCGTGAGTGCTGAGAAAGCTAAGAGACAGCTCGCATATCGGATAAGCTCTATACTGTGATTTATGAGTTCTGTTGAAGCAAGATGCTATGTTTAAGTTTTCTTCAGTTTACCAGAAGTATGGTTGTATCCTGAGTTTTTTGTATTATAACCTTTTTTGAAAATCCAACCCCGGGAGGGAAATAAAAATCCTTTTGAAAAACCTGACTACTTGACTCACAACTACAACTTTCTATAAGAAAGGTCAGGCCCAGCAGTCTGGCTATTAGCTTAGGCCACAGTCCAGCTCCTGCTGGTGACAGTACACACCTACATGCATATTTCATTTACATACATTTAAACCAGGTCCCATGATTTAGGCTGATTTTGTACTGATATTTGATAAAGACACATACAGACCCTTTTGCTAAAAGGTGCTATCATGTTGCACTTAATGCAACACAGTGCGTTAGGGTAATACCACAACGTTAACTGCCAGGAAGATGGACAGCATGTTCCGGACATTACTGTGATTTATGTGGCCCTGCCATAGCACAACAATAGCCAGGGCACACTCAACACCACTTTTGCACTCAGTGCTACTTATGTGCCATGGACAGTTAGCACCAAACTCCAGTGGTGCTGTCATACACATGTCCAATGCGTGCCTTTATCATGTGCCAGACCAGAGCTGACAGTGTTCTTTAGTAAAAAGGGCCCCATACGAGCCTAAGAGGCTTGGCCTCTCTTCTTAAGTGATCTGTTATAAAATTGCGCTCGTGGAGTGCACACACACACAAAATTCAAGGCAGGTCTAAATGCGTGTCGTACTGGTTCTGGCATTATAAAGGCACAATTTGTCTATGTTACCTTTGGGAAATAGTCTTAAAATAGGCACCTTCTTGGACTTTATACATAGGTTGCTCTAGACAGCACCTGGATTTGAGCCTGCATGTTGACTTGGGTATCCAGTGTCACTCCCAGCTGAGAAACTTGCGAATGATACTGGATACTGTGATAAGGAAGCTTATCATAGCTCAGGAAGGAGCTATAGAAAAGGTGAAGTGACTCTGAACAAGCAACCTGTCAGTTCTGGTAGAAATAAGAAAACAGAATTTTCCCATAAAAGACTACCAGTCCCAGAATGCACCAGGTTTCCAACAGCCATTAGAGGAGCTGAAGTGGGGAAATGTGTGTTCAATCAAGAGGGCTATGAGGTAATTTCCAAGCACTCATCTCAAAGGGCAGGGCCTGATTCAGCATAGCTGCGCTGTGCTAGGGTGGAGCACTCATCAAAGCAGAATAAAGGTAGAGTTTATTCTACAGAGAATTATCCTCATCCTCAGGATCTTGATCATCTTGGACAGCTTCATCATCTGGAGGATCATCAGAAGCAGAAGCCAAACCGGACGGACAGAGAGGGCAAGAAACCCTTTGGAAGAAAGAAGAGAAAAGCCTTTGGGAGGTCTAAAGGAGTCCAGAGCAGTACATATACTGGAAGGCATTCCAAGGGCCAGCATACACCATTGGACTGGGGAAAGCCAGAGGAATGGTGCTGCAGGGCTAGGAATCTCCAGACGGTACCTGTGAGGGAGATGGCTGCACGTGGAAGGGACCCTAGGACCCGTGCCAGAAGGTATGTGAAGAGAGATCCAGTGTCCAGGGATCTGGATTGGAAGGCTGGACATAAGAACTGGACTACATACTGGCCAGGCTATTTAGAGAGGAACTCTAACAGCAATGGAAGCTCAGGTATGAACACTGATCTATGCCCTAGCTATAACCTTGAAAGACAGCAGGGAAACAAGTATTCTCCTGAGAGTGCTACATTGAGAAATTCCTCTGTGCCAATCCATGATATTGAACCCATGATTGTTGAAGAAGGGGGAGCGGTCTTAGATACAGGCTGTGAATATATGGATTGCTCTCTGTCTAAACTCCTTTGGTAATTTACTGTTACAAAGTACAGCAACCATCACAAAGAAATACAAACTTTAATCTACTGAGTAGGATTTTGGGCCACGCAGTAGAAAGCAAGCCAGCTAAGGGGTTTCAGCTGGATAACTGCTAGCAATTGAGCCTTACCTAATTGCTTGTGAGCTCTGAGGAAATCACTTCTGAGTCTATGTGTGAAGATATAAGAAGTTAACCTGAAAAGAACAGTTTTTCCCTTCTTTGTGGGTTTTGCTTGTTGTTTGAAACACTGCTAAGAAAATATTAGCTAAAGCCTACAGAAAAGACCAGTTTGTTACCAACCAGGTCTTTATTCTTTTGATTTGATTGCCTGACAAGTTCAGCTGTTGTTTTCCTGATTTTGTTTTTCTAAGTTTAACACTGAAAGCAAGTATCCTGTTTTATGTGCTACCAAGCATATCTGTGTTGGGAGAAATAACCCCATAAATAAATATCTTATTGGCTTTACACTCAAGCACAACTAATTATTGTGAGCAGCTGTGTCTGGTGTGAATGAACTGCATTTCCCACAATCCCTTGCAAATCATATTGATATATGCACTTGCCAAGACTGTGAACATTCTCACCCAGGCAGCCGTCTGACAATACCCAATTGAATATACAGGCTCAAATCCAGGTGGTACAAAGAGCAGCATTTTACAAATTAAGACTTATTCATAGATTAAAACCTTTTCTGTCTGAAACCAACCTTCATACTGTGATTCAGGCACTGGCCATTTCTCAATTAGAAAGGGAGCATCTTGGAACAAGATGTCGTGTTACATGACGGGACGCTCGAGCTGTATCTTCGAAGATCCAAGACTGACACGACAGCGAGGGGCACGGTAATAAGGTTGGCCCCGCTACCAGGGGACCCATCCTGCCCAGTAAAAACCTTTGCTGAGTATGAGCAAATTCGCCCGACAAGAGCAGGCCATTGGCTGATACACGCGAACGGGGCGCCCCTCTCGCGCTTCCAATTTGCAAGGGTCCTCAAGCAGGCCTTGGAGGCGGTGGGCTTAGAATCGTGCTTCTACGGCACGCATTCATTCCGTATCGGGGCTGCTTCCACGGCAGCCAGCCTGGGAATGACCAGAGAACAAATCATGAACATCGGGAGATGGCGCTCCGATAGGTACAAGCTGTATGTCCGCCCGGTTTAACGCCGCGGGCAAGCCTCGCGAGGCAGATGATCCCAAAAAAAAAAAAAATGGGGAGGTAATAGGGTAAGGGAGTGCCGAGATACTTTATAATTCTTCTTTGTATTAGCCACCGTGAAGTTGTCGTTGCAAGTTTGCAGTAAAGAATAGCTGTTAAGAGGCTTGGATGCTAACATGCCACTTCTTTTTCTAACAATAACATCATGTAGGCAGAAAACCGTGCCAGGAAGTGTGGATATGTGGCCATTCGTTCGTGCACTGGGCCGAAAGGAGGACAAGCACCAGACCACAAGGCCTTAATCTTGGCCTCCCCACTGACAAAGTGGCGGTGAAGTGGATGGGCCGCCGGGGTATGGTATGGGACCAGCTAATCCCTCTCCTCCTGCGGTTGAGAAATGCAGGAGGAAGACCTGGGTAATAGTAATTCACCTCGGGGGAAATGACCTGACGGGGACGCGCAGTGTCGAGCTTATGAAGAAAATGCAGAAGGACCTGCAGACACTGGCGTCTACCTTTCCAGGAGCATCGCTGGTCTGGTCCCATATCATCCCTCGGCAAGTCTGGAGAGGCGAATGGTCGCACCGTGCTGTAGAAAGGACAAGACGAAAAGTGAACAGATGGATGGCGCGATTTATGGACGCACTGGGAGGTTCCAGCATTGTTCACGATCTCATAGAGGAAAACTGCCCTGGCTTGTATCGCGCAGACGGCGTACACTTATCCGAAATTGGGATGGATGTTTTCCTCTGTGCCATACAAGACACGCTGGAACACCTCTGGCAGAGACACATGTTGGCCACAGCAAAGGGAGGAGAGCTATCAGGAGGTGGGGACCCCCCCGGCGAGCGAGGAATCGCCGCCGGGAGGGATTGGCAGGAGAGATAGGGGCCCCCCCTCCTTTCAAGAGAGCGCACAGCCCAGACATGCTAAGGGGGGTGGAACATATAGGACAGGGGTCTCAAACTCAAATTGCTTTGAGGGCCAAATGAGGACTTGTAGAGTAACCCGGGGGCCGCACAAGACGCAGGCATCATTTGCATAAAGGCATCATTTGCATAAATATTTGCATAATGTTACCATACACTAACTTTTAGTAAACATGCCTCTTAATGAGTGTATGGATAAAGAAAGACTAAAAGATTTCTACATTACTATAAACCAGTGCCAACCGCCAGGCACATTAGGAACTACTAGAAACACTGCTCATTTAGAACCCATAGCAAACCTGCCATGTCCTAACAGCACTACCAGGACTCACAAAGCACCATACCCTAACTATCAAAAGGCAACACTGCAAATATTAAATCAACACATTTCAGAGAATAACAATACATGACCTACTCGGGGAAAGAGAACAAGTGGCAATGTCAAATAGGAATTACATAAACAGAATACCTCAGCTCAGTTACACATGCAGAACATACACCATCACCAAACAAGGAATCACAATTTAGAAACAGGAAGACAATTAAACTGGGAACCCCAAAAGCCAAACTTAGAATGTACAACACTGTAGAAATAAAACTATACATTGATTTCCTCTTGTATTAAATAAAGTGCAGACGTTAAAGATGCACATTTCCAACAGCCCACTTCCAGGCCTAACCCTTCCATCGCCCCATCTTCATTCTTAGCCCCCCCATAACCCCATTTTCAGTCTTAGCCCCCAAATCAGACCACCTCCAGTCCTAACCCCCATCACCCCATTTTCAGTACTATCCCCCCATCACCCCACATCAAGTCCTGCTCCCCCCCCCCCAGCAGCCCACATCAAGTCCTGCTCCCACCCCCAGCAGCCCACATCAAGTCCTGCTCCCCCCCCAGCAGCCCACATCAAGTCCTGCTCCCCCCCAGCAGCCCACATCAAGTCCTGCTCCCTCCCCCCCCCCCCAGCAGCCCACATCAAGTCCTGCTCCCCCCCCAGCCCACATCAAGTCCTGCTCCCCCCCCAGCAGCCCACATCAAGTCCTGCTCCCCCCCAGCCCACATCAAGTCCTGCTCCCCCCCAGCACAGCCCACATCAAGTCCTGCTCCCCCCCGCCCACATCAAGTCCTGCTCCCCCCCCTCCCTCCCTCCCTCCCAGCAGCCCACATCAAGTCCTGCTCCCCCCCCCAGCAGCCCACATCAAGTCCTGCTCCCCCCCCCCAGCAGCCCACATCAGTCCTTCTTCTCCCCCCCCAGCAGCCCACATCACGTCCTACTCCCCCCCCGCCCACATCAAGTCCTGCTCCCCCCCCCTCCCTCCCTCCCTCCCTCCCAGCAGCCCACATCAAGTCCTGCTCCCCCCCCCCAGCAGCCCACATCAAGTCCTGCTCCCCCCCCCAGCAGCCCACATCACGTCCTACTCCCTCCCCCCCCCCCCGGCAGATCCCTTCCTGCTTGCCTGCCTGCCTGTCAGTTCTTCTCCGCTTCGGCTTTCAGAGCCGCGAAGGGAGAGCTTCTCCCTCGTGACTCTGTTAAGCCCGCTGGGGCTTATGGGAAATTTCCCATCTGCCCCGGCGAGCTTAACAGAGTTGCGAGGGAGAAGCTCTCCCTTCGCGGCTCTGAAAGCCGAAGCGGAGAAGAACTGACAGGCAGGCAAGCAGGAAAGGATCTGCCGGGTGGGGGGGCCCCGCGGGACCCCGCGGGACTTGCGATATTGCTGCTATTGCCGGGCAGATGGGAAGGGGCCGCGGGACAGAAGCAGCAGAAGCCGGGTTTTTTTTTTTTTTCCCTGTGCATCGCGGGCCGCACAAAGGTCTCTCGCGGGCCGCATGCGGCCCGCGGGCCGCGTGTTTGAGACCCCTGATATAGGAGGTGTCCGCAGACAGGACACAGAGTGGACAGCAGGAACAGTGTATAGAGGGGCTCCCGATGCTTTCACGGCGGGAGGGACGTGTATAGAGATTTCCAACGCAGTCCTGCCCACGCCTTCTGACAGGACTTGGGCAGAGGCAGAACCAGACACTGTTGCCAAGAGGAACAGCCCCAGAAGAGGGCCTGTTGTTCCAGGAGAGTATCCCCTTGATGATCTCATTCGATTTTGGAACGACGGCAGTGGGGAAAAGGCTTGGACGGCAGCTTTTCCAAATATCCATGCCGTCTGACAAGGAGTTATCTAGAGTGGGCTGTGCCTCTGGAGAAGGGGTACAAGAAATTGTAATTCAATGTAATTTACTATTTAACTGGTTGTAATGTTGCCAAAAGGATTGTGTAAATAGTTACATTAATAGGCTTATGCTGTGGCCAACAGTATGCTACTGTACTATCCAAAGAAATGTTGATAACAAAATAAATACTTTATTTCTTGGTGGCAATTCGGATCGTGTGCAGTGATTTAGGCGGGAGGCGTGGGAAAAGGGGGGGAGGGGGAGGGAAAGAGGGTTAGCGACCCGAGGCCGTCTTGCTGGTCGCCTGGCTGAGTTCCGGCCACGAATTAACGTGGCCAGGCACAGGCGGGCGCCGGCAGGCCGAGGGTTAACCTTGGCGGGGGGGGGGTGGGGCGTCAGGGGGGGGCCGGGCAGCGCGGGCGACTATAGAAAGGTCGGCCACGCCTCTGCTCGCCCTCTTTCCCCCTTGCTCGGTGCCGCAGGGAAGCGATCACCCACCCAGCCCACCCATCGAGGTTAGGCATCGTCACAGCATAGCAGGTGAGGCAGGAGAGATAGGGGCCCCCCCTCCTTTCAAGAGAGCGCACAGCCCAGACATGCTAAGGGGGGTGGAACATATAGGAGGTGTCCGCAGACAGGACACAGAGTGGACAGCAGGAACAGTGTATAGAGGGCCTCCCGATGCTTTCACGGCGGGAGGGACGTGTATAGAGATTTCCAACGCAGCCCTGCCCACGCCTTCTGACGGGACTTGGGCAGAGGCGGAACCAGACACTGTTGCCAAGAGGAACAGCCCCAGAAGAGGGTCTGTTGTTCCAGGAGAGCATCCCCTTGATGATCTCATTTGATTTTGGAACGACGGCAGTGGGGAAAAGGCTTGGACGGCAGCTTTTCCAAATATCCCTGCCGTCTGACAAGGAGTTATCTAGAGTGGGCTGTGCCTCTGGAGAAGGGGTACAAGAAATTGTAATTCAATGTAATTTACTATTTAACTGGTTGTAATGTTGCCAAAAGGATTGTGTAAATAGTTACATTAATAGGCTTATGCTGTGGCCAACAGTATGCTACTGTACTATCCAAAGAAATGTTGATAACAAAATAAATACTTTATTTCTTGGTGGCAATTCGGATCGTGTGCAGTGATTAAGGCGGGAGGCGTGGGAAAAGGGGGGGAGGGAAAGAGGGTTAGCGACCCGAGGCCGTCTTGCTGGTCGCCTGGCTGAGTTTACATTTGGGGCTGCCAGCCTACTCTATTCATATCTTTCAAGACATTCAGAACTCAGCTGCACATGGAATAATGAGCACAAGCCAATTTGATCACATTTCACTTATTCTTTCCAGTCTGCACTGGCTGCCATAAAATTGCTTATTATTTTTAAAGATCTTGTGAAGCACCACTAAATATATCAACTGCATTACATGTTTAGCAACCATCTCAAGAATTGCATTCACAGAGTACCATATTGTTAAATGTCCCATCAAGCTAGCTGGTAAATTTCAGTGAATTGTGGGCCACATGTTCTCTACTGTATGTCTACCCCTAAAATTTGGAACTCCTTACCAAGTGGCCCATGGACATTGTCAGAGCTGAGTCTCTTTAGGAAGCAGTTGAAAGCATACAGATTTTGACAGGTTTACCTATAATATTTTAGGAATTAGGCTGGAGATTTTTATGTTTTTGTGAACTCAGATGGGGAGGCTAAGGCAGATTGTTATTTTGCTGTGACATTTGCTTATTTTTTAATTTTTATATTATGCTATGCAAGTTTCATGTGTATTGTTTTGGATGGTTGTAGAATGGTAGAATATCTTAGACCTACATATTGTTGTGGTCTTTTTTATTATGTACGCAATACTGTGATCTGCCTAGATTTTGGATAGCGCAGAACAGAAATTATTTTAAATAAAAAAAATAAGTAAGCATTCTATTGAATTACCTCCCCCCCCCCCCACCTGTAAGATTTTTAATTATGAGATTTATTTGTAATGAGATAGGCAGAAGGAATAATTAAATTTAGGATTTAAGGTAACATGAATAGACAATGGTCTCAGCAATGCTGAGAAGAGATCCATTAAAGCAGTATTTTGTATCAATAGAAACTTGAATATTAACAGAATATTGTACTGTATATATCAAAGAGAATCCTTAAAATTGCACTTAATTGCCTGTGGCCAAAGCCTTTCTGTGAATTATCTTTAGAACCACTGACAATCTTCTCTTGCTAATTAGCTTATTCTGCTATATGGCCTTTAGTAATTTTCTCTAAGTTTGGCATGTTGCTTGGTTTTAAGGTTCACCTTTTGATTAGGCTGTCGAAAGAATTTTGCAGCATTTTTCATGCATATTTGTACAGTAAAACTGCAATTCTGTGACCCCGAAAATTTTTATCACATTTTTCCCTCTAGTAAATCCAGTAAAGGCTATTTCTAACCTCTGAATGTTACTGTACAATTGACTGCTCATTGACAGCACCACAACTCATATTTGTGCAGTGATCCAACCAGACACTGGAACATTTTTACTGTTCATTACAACTGTATACGGAAAAACAGATCTTCACTGACTTTATGCTTTTCATTTACCCACAAGCTTTGTGATCATGAAAAAGTAAAACAAATACATAATGCCATTTACTTTTAAACTAATATTAGAACTAAGGCCAACGGCAATTATAATGCATCATATGTCATTCTAATTGTAAGAAATGAATTAAAAAACAATTACCATTAAAGTTTGCATTCCATGATATGCTTTAGAGCAAGTCCATTATTCTCGGAGATGTTCATTCTTTGAAATGTTAAAATACAAAGGGGATAGCTTCATTTTCCTACAGAAGATACACTATGTGATCTTCCTTAATAGCTCCCTAGGCTAAGTAATGCAATGAATACTAAGAAATTGAAGGGAGGTTAATTTTCAAAGTTATTCTTGAAGGTAAAACAGTCTTTTGACTCATAGGAAAGAGCTATTTGAAAATTGCTCACCCTGCAGGTGAAAGTGCAGATTGAAACCATGCACGTACTTTCATACCTTGGTCAGAAAAAGGATATACCGAAAAGGAGACACAAGTGTTTGAGGACAGGTGCTTCTTAGCCAGCCTGGAAAGCAAAGGCGTGCATGGTGGATGGCATCATCGAGAGCGTTTTGTTTCCTGGACCATGGGCTGTTGTTCCAAGGGTCAAAGTATCTTCAGTAGCAGGCTGGCTAACCTACTGAAGAGGGCTTTAAACTAGATTCATTGGGGGATGGGTGAGGAGCCCCCAGGTAAGTGAAGAAAGCACCCAGGTAAGTGAAACATTACATATCTCTGTAGAAATGGGTAATATGAGCAATATCTGGAAAGCGGTGTAGCATAATTGCCCATAGCATGGGAAATAAGATTCCAGATGTTGAGCGCTTTAATGAAAGAGGCTGACTTGGATTTAGTGGCAGTTACGAAGACATGGTTCACAGAAACCATGACTGGGATGTAATTATTATGGGCTATACTTTATTCAGAAAGTACAGGGTAGGGAGAAGGGGAGGTAGAGTGGCACTATATGTAAAAAATACTCTTAAAGCTATAGAATTGCAGGGCTTAAAAGGAAGAGAAGAGGCACTGTGGGTTAAACTAGAAAGAGGGAAATGGAAATCCATTTGGATTGGAGTTATGTACAGATCCCCCTCCCAGGGAGTAGAAATGGATGTAGATTTAATAGAAGACATACCCAGTAGAAAGGAGAAGTGCTACTGATAGGTGATTTCAATATGATGGATGTACATTGACACATCCCTGATGCAGTGTCATCTAGAAGTACGGAGATCCTGGATTCTCTACAGGGAGAACTATTCAAGCGAGTGTTAACAGAACCCATTTGTGATTGAGCCATACTGGACTTAGTGCTTACCAATGGGAAAAGTGTTTCTGATGTTACAGTTGGAGATCAGCTCACATCCAGTTATCACCAGATGGTATGGTTCAATATTAGTACTAAGACTGATAAATCCATTCAAAAACGAGGGTCTTAGACTTTAGGAAAACTAACTTTGCAAAGATGGGACAATGCCTCGGAGAGAAGTTAGCAGGATGGGAGCAGCTGGGGAATATAGAAAAACAGCGGGCAAAACTGAAAAGGGATATTGTAAGGGCAACAAACCTTTTTGTTAGAAAGGTAAATAATGGTAAAAGGAAAAGGAAGCCGCTATGATTCTCAAAAGAAGTATCTGAAAAGTTGAAGAAAAAAGGAAGAACCTTTATGAAATACAGTAATCACAGAGAGAGGAATACAGGCATCTATATTTGGAAAAACTTACAGAAGCTAGCAGAGTAGTCAATACAATAAAATTGGAGATAAGATATTTTTCAGATATGTTAGTGAGAGGAGGAAGGGCAAAAGTGGTATTGTCAAACTCCAGGGTGAAGGGGAGTAATATGCAGAAACTGATGAGGCTAAAGCAGAATTGTTTAATGAATATTTCTGTTCTGTGTTCACAATATGAAGGGCCAGGAGCAGGACCTCGAGAAAACACACTACAAATAGGAATAGAAGCAACCGTGGATCTCAACCCACGACTTTTCAGAAGACTGTGTTTTGTGAGGAAACATAGCTAAACTAAAATAGACAAAGCAATGGGCACAAATTGAATTACATCCAATAATACGGAGGGAACTTGAGGACGTTCGGAAGGCGGCTCCACTGGTCTGACCTATTTCACTGGCCTCTTTGGTTGGCCAGAGTGCTACCATAGGACTGGAGAGAGGTAAGATGTGTCCCTTTACACAAAGTAAACATAAGAGGTACATCGAGAACTACAGGTTCGTTAGATCTAACCTCTTGTGGGTCAGTCAAATAATTGGAAAGGCTACTAAAAGGAGAGAATTAATGTATGGTTTCCGGATCCGAATGGATTGCAGAATCTCCGAAGCAGCATGAAATTCACCAGAAGCAGGTCTTGTCAGACAAAATCTGATAGATTTCTTTGACTTGTGGGTGACCGAAGTCGATTGGAACAGAGGGATAGGCAACACCAGGATAGTGGTGTATTGAGATTTTCAGTAAAGCCTTTGACACCATTTCCAACACAGGTGACATTAGAAAGCGAATGGAGCACCCTAGCGGATCGGAACCTAAAAAGATTACTGATTGGAGGATTAGTGGAAGCTAGGTCCGAAAGGGTACAATAGAGGTAATAAGTGGAGCTCACACCTGCGGAGAATTGCGAGCGTTTACTACAAGTGGTATGCGCAGGATCATGGGATAAATCGTCACAGCCTTGGTGAATACGATTCTGTTCTAAAACAGCTCTTGTGTACGTGATAATTGCAGAAAGGGCTGTCCGGGTAAGGTTTGCTTGTTTTGCAAGATGATACCAAAGATATGTAATAGAGTAGGTACATGGGTAGAAGGAGTCAATAACATGAGAATGGATACTATCTAAGCTGAAAAATGGTCTAAGATTTGGGCATCTAGAAATTTAATGCTAAAAAATGTAGGGTCACATAGCATTTAGGCTGCAAAAATCCAAAGGATCTAGTGCAGTTTAGGGGGTGAGGTACTTCTTAGGTCACAAAAGAAGAGCGGGCCCTTACATACATTCTGTCCTGATGATCTTAAAGAATAGCTAATCAATGTATACTACACAAGAGCAAAAAAAGAGATAATGCTTCTGTTTAAAGTCTCTGAATGCTACCAATTCCTTTGGCGTATTATATGCAATTCTGTATCCCGCATACGGCTTCAAAAGGACCATACGCAGTTTGGAAGTTGGTGCAGA